>JAYESA010000012.1:46864876-47269876 GCA_036927795.1 Iris macrosiphon
TCCGGGTTTCGGGTCCGGGTCGGGTTCGATTCGGATCCGACCTGACCCGACCCGTTAGGTCTGGGTTGGCTTGATTTGGTTCAGTCAGCGGTCTGGTTCGGTTCACTGTGGTTTGGTTTATTTCAAATAAACCGAGTTTAATTCAGGGTTTATTTTGGTTTAATTCTACAATAGTTTTTAGGGCTTTAAAAATGATTTCGGAGTCCAATAAATTTGCAGAAAATTACCCTATGTCCGGTTTTCTATTTTATACCATAAAATATTATCTCCATAATATTTTAACATAAATTATTAGCATTTAAAATATTTTGATCACAATTACCTTGGTTCTTCATCCAGAAAATACCGAAAATATGGGGGAAATTATATTAAAATTATTCTGAAAAAATCAGGGTGTTTACAATCATCACCGGCATCGACACTCCACTTTACCTCGACATCCTCCACCGCCGCATTCTCCACTCCACGGCGTCCCTGAGCTTCTCTTCCCCACGACTTTACCTCCGCCAGCACCTTCATCCCCATCACCCGACCTGCTCTCCACCATCTTCCCCGGTGATCACCCGTCGGATCCCCGGTGATCACCTCTCCATCCAACCGAACATCCCGACCTCCTCGACGAAATTGGAGACCCCGCTGTCAGCCTTCTTCCCAGTGGACCACTCTTTCCCGACTTCTCCACCCTCCCTTGCCGGATCACTACCACCATTAACACCCTGCAGAGCCCTCCTCGCCTGAGCTCTCCTCTCCGGCCATCCCCAGAGCATCATCAACATCATCATCATCATCATCATCATCATCACCATCATCGTCATCATCTCCATCATCATCATCATCATCATCATCATCATCATCATCATCATCATCATCATCACCGTGACATCACGATCCCATCGACCTCGTGTACAGTCGATCACCCTCGCCAGAGATGACCTGCAGCAGTTCCCTCGACCTTGTGCACGTGCACGCTAACGCGCAGGTTCGATTTGCCTTCATTCATGATTGTGTGTTTGTGTACTTGTGTGAATGTTGTTAGGGATTAGCATATCGTGTCATGATGGTTTAGTTGGTTGATCATAAGACCCTGTGTTGGTGAACCTAGTAACCAGTTGGGTGTGCGTGCGTGTGTATAATTATTAGTTTAATATATATATATATATATATATATATATATATATATATTCCATGGAAATTGATTACTAGTAGTAGGTATGACTGTAATATATATATATATATATGTAGTTGTATATGACCATAAGTGTTACTTATGGATATCCCGTATTTACATTTGACTGTATGACCCTGAGAATTTGCGAGTTGACTGCCTTGTTTACACCAACGTACTGGCTTAGACATGTGTTAGTGAGTTGACTTTCTGATTTTGTACAGCATTTGAAGATGTGACACCCGTGCAGTTAGACGCACATTCGACCCTGCTAGTTGACCAGTGTCACCCCTAGAGTAGTCTCTGAGTTCAGTATATTATGATTGCGTGTATGCTAGTGTAATGTCTGATGCTGTATTATTATTAAATGATGTCTATAGGACTGTTGGATTATTCAGACAAGACTTCAGAAATAGGATATTGGTATTGCCAACAGAGGACCACAGGCGAGTACATTCTCTGACAGTTTTCATTATGTTGATTATCTCTATAATTATAGTTGTATAGCGTACATGATTCTGACACTATGTATACATGAGTTGGCATCATCGAGACCGATCACGAGGAGTCGTAATTTGGAATCCATCGTGCTAGCTGGGGACTGGGAGATATTAGTAGCTTATGTGATCATACCCAACTCTACATGCATCATAGCTCACCTATACCTCACGTCGGTGCAGCTTGACCATTATATGCCTCATAGCCTGTTACATGTGATTAGCCTGACTATTGCTCGCATCATAGCTATCCGGATGGTTAGTCTGACCTTACATGAATCATAGCTAATCATATGTAACAAGCATGATCAGTCCCAAGCCAATCACATGATATGCTGATGTTTCACACACTTAGTTAGATATTCTCTACATGTATCTCTAGTTTATTGATCTAGCATTTCTCTATGTTCTAGTTATTGCTCTAGCATTCACCTATATTCCAGTTCATTGTTCTAGTATGCACTTGTATTTCCGTTCATGGCTAGTTGTACCATTGATGATGATATGTTCTCCAGTATTTCTTTTTCCAGTATTTTATTATTCCAGTATTGTTTATTGCCAGTATTTATATCCATCTTGTATTTCTTTACATTGTATTATAGTTTTTGTCAATATATGTGGAACTGCTGTTAGTGCTTGTACTTCGCTCCAATTATGACTAGATATATTTTTTCAGAGGATCTTGAGGACTTATGTCCTACACATTATGGACCAGGTATAGAGGGAGACAACATACCAGAGAGCTTAGAAGAGTCCCTTCCCTTAGAGGAGATACTACCTGCATCTATCTAGATAGCATTTACTTTATGCATTTGAGGTTTATTTTTAGTTTATATTGATACTTATGTTGAGACTTTTATGGAGACTATTTATGTTGGACAACTAGACTTTAGTTTTATCTCTGTTTTGAGTGGTTGTGCTTGACTTATGTCAGTACTTCTAATCTTTTATCATGCCATTTATTCTTATAGTTATTGTGATTGAGTATACATTATGAGATGTTGAGAGATGATTATTTCATTGTAATCCTTATGGAGTTGATATCATTGACAGGTTGTATGTTATGTTTAGTATTATTGAGACCTAGACAGCGTTCTACCGCCGATGCTGCGACGTAGGCTGGACGTACCCACGACTCATGGACAAATTCTGGTTGCGGGTCGTGACATTGGTTTTGTGTTCCTTTGTATTTTGTCTTGCTTTCGATGACTTGGTTTTCGTGATTCGCTTTTATCGCTTGCGCATTCTTTAGAATCATAAGAGAAAGAGATCGAAGGATGCTAACCAAGTGTTGTTGTAATATCAGGACACATAACCAAGAAGTGATCGTTGCATAAGGCTTCCCCATCCTCTCGTTGATTCAATCGGTGAGTGGCTTTGGCCCTTGGATGAATCATTTAGTCTGCACGTCTTAATAAAGAATCTCTAGTTCACTAAAATCAATGTTACCTCACTAACAGGATAAGCTAATAAGAAACATTATTGCATGCTTCAAGTATAGAACTTCTATCTTACTAGTTTCATCATGAATGCTTACCTGCCCATGGTTATTTTGTTTCCTATTGAGAAACACTGCTGGAAACCTCCTGACTTGATTTTGAAACAAGAAAAAAGATGGACTTGCTTGTTCATCGTTCATCAGTTGCATGATAGTATTTTATCTGATAGGAACTTGCATTCATGCATTGGTCTGACAACTTGTGCACAAGGTTTATCTCTCGAGCGGTTCCTGGGGCACTGGGGATCGTTCGGCCTGGGAGGGATCTTGATACCCTGAGGCATAGAGTCCTTGATTTACGAGAAGGGTAATAAGTCATTAACAAGCATGGGCATGAAGTTTCACTTGTTGATCCCGGGGATCCAACACTCGGGGACAATCATGTAACTCAGCCAAGCAAGTACTTTGTAATCCAAATCTTCAAGCTTTCAATAAATAAAGTATTTTGTGTTTCTATCAAATGTGTTTAACTTTCGTTTTCTGTATTTTGAATTATGTACCTCTATATATGTATATTTTTGTCTAACTTGTGTCTTGTGCAAGCACAACTTTGGCTTGCACGGTATCGCGTCTGAGCGAGGAGGATCGGTTCCGTAAGGACCAAGCGAGGATGAACGGTCCTTACGGGATCGGACGTGACACTATAGATGTTTTTAATTTTTTTTTTAAATTTTTTCTATTTACTTCAGAAAAAATATAAAAAAAAAATAATAATAAATATATAATCTATCGAAAATGCCCTTGATAGGGTGTTTTCAAATTAGGTCTCTCCTTCCAACAATAAAGTCGAATATAAAAAAAAAAAAAAAAAATAATGAAACCGTCCTTAGAATGGACATCTTCTCTTATTTTGTTTCATATACGCCCCCTTTAAACATTATTTTTGGCATATAGGTTCCTCCAAATGTAAAACTATCTTAAAGAAAAAAGTTTTTTGCTGAAAGAAATTTTTGTTGGCTTTTTGCATATAAATCCCTCCAAACGTTTTACTTATTCCGTCATTGTCATAATTAGTTATTCGAGGTGTTTAATTATTTTATTTATTAGTTTTTAAGAGAAAATTCTTGAAAACTTCCATAGTAGAGGCATTTCAAATTTTTTCGATAATAAAATAAAATTTGAAAATGCCTTTAATAAGGAGTTTGGGATAGATTTTTATTTTTATTTTTTTACCTTCTTTCCATACAAAAGAAGAAAAATAAAATAAAATTGAAAGTGCCCTTAGTAAAGATGTTTCTGATTTAAAATAATTTTAAAATATGGAGAGGAGTTTAAGTATATTTTTTAACATAGATCCTGCTTTTTCATTGGTACGAAAAAAAGATAAAATAACCTAAATAATGTAATGTGTAAAATGATAAAAGCACAGTAATATATTTAAAAGGTTTCCTAAAACAGCAGGTTTGGTTTCCTAAAACTGACAGGTTTCCTAAACCGCCTAAGAAGTCTTACCCAAACCCTATATAAACAATCATTTCAGCATTCTTGATCCCAAACGTTCACCAGATCGGAGAAAGATGAAGAAGCCATTGGGAAGAAAGATGGGGAAAGAAGTAGCAAATGTTGTAGTAGAAGATGAAGAAGAAGAAGAGATTAGGAGGAGGAAGAAGAAGAACTACTCCCGCCCTTACCGGAGGGTTACGTCTCTCGAGAGGGGGTGGCTGGAGACGTCGGTCCGGATGGGCTTGCGCGTCCCCGTGTTCTGTCTGGACAAGGCGGTAACCAAGAGCGACGCCGACAGGGCCCAGCACCGGTACCAGCTGACCGACAACGACGTCAAGAAGTCCAAGCTGCTGTTCGAACTGGCGGCCCGTGCTACCATTGCGGGATCCGTCAGCGTCAACGTTCTCGATAGGCTCGGCAGGAGGTACAAGATGGACTTCAAGCACCTGACCTGCAACGGGTATTTCCGGTTCATGGGCGACGGCTGGACGGAGTTTCTCGGCAACACCAAGTTGAAGGAGAAGCAGATGATGACCATATGGGCTTTTCCTTGGCTCGAGGAGGAGGAGGACTGGTTTGCTCTTGTTAACAATGATGCGGAGGACACTTTGTTGCTTTCTAGTATGTGAATGCATAATTTTGATCATATGATTCATGCAAGGCTTATATGGTTTCATTAAATTGTATTAATGAGGATTTCAGTTATATATATTCTTTAGTTTTATTACTACTTTCTACTTAGTTCTTATGTCCAAATTAATTACTTTTTACCTGCAGTTTCGTTAAATTTCATAGTCTTAGTTTATTGTTATATTTTACAATAGAAGCTTAAAGTCCTATTTATAGGAAAATGATTAACTTCAGAAGCTAGTCAATACAATCTAGAAAACCAGATAAAACTGCAAAACAAATCAAGATAAAGTATATCAATATAATTAAGGAAGGAAATCATAAACAAATATAGGTCTAGTATAGAAAATAAATTGAAAAAAGTATCTCTCTATTTAATCGATGCAATCTTCATGTAAATATTATTAGTTCATATGTGATTGGTTTCCTCCAACATATACTACAACACATGTCATACATGTACCCATTAAGGTACTTTAAAATGAATAATTCTACTGCTTTGGTATTATAAGTTGCGTTGGTATTATGAGTTCCTACGAGTATGTACATGATGAACCATTGACAAGTTCATAATATTATTTCTTAATTTCCTACAAGAAGTCCATCATTGGAATTGGAATTGGTATATAATATACATATGGAAAATCCACCATGCACGTGAACACATAAAATACAGAAATTTTAATATAGAGCAAAAAAAATTTAGTTAATTATTTTAGTATAGAGGAATAAAATTTGATAAATTTTTAAAGAGAGAACATAAACGTCCTTATTAAGTATATTTTGGTTCTCTCCGAATATAAAAATAATACAACGTCGAAAATGTCTTTACTAAGGACGTTTTCAAATTTCTTTTAAATTTTTTATTTGCGTCTGAAAAAATATACAAAATAAAAAACATATAATATATCGAAAACATCCTTGATAGGGTGTTTTCAAATTTGTTTTCTCCCCCGAACAATGAAGCCAAATATAAAACAAATAATGAAGCCGCTTTTGAAATGGCATCTTCTCTTATTTTGTTTCATATATGTCCCTTTAAACATTATTTTTTGCATATAGGTGGTTCCTTCAAATGTAAAACTAT
This sequence comes from Iris macrosiphon, assembly GCA_036927795.1. Lineage (NCBI taxonomy): Eukaryota > Viridiplantae > Streptophyta > Magnoliopsida > Asparagales > Iridaceae > Iris > Iris macrosiphon. The sequence goes on from JAYESA010000012.1 coordinate 46,871,197, forward strand.
ACTAAAAAAATAACTTTTTATGAATGAATTTTTGTTGGCTTTTTGCTTATAAGTCCCTCCAAACTTTAATTTATTCCATGATTGTCATAATTAGTTTGATGTTTGTATATTTGAGGTGTTTTAGTTATTTTCTTTATTACTTTTTAAGAGAAAATTCTTGAAAACGTCCATAGTAGAGGTATTTTAATTTTTTTGATAATAAAAAAAAAGTTGAAAATGCCCTTAATAAAGGTGTATTGGATATAATAATTTTTTTATTTTTTATTTTTATTTTACTTACCTTCTTTCTAGACAAAAAGAAAAGAAAAATAAAGTAAAATTAAAAACGCCCTTAGTTAGGATATTTTTGGTTTAAAATAAATTTAAAATCTGGAGAGAACTAAAACGTCCTTACTAAGGACATTTTAGTTCTTTCTTTGCAAATGTATCGAACATTTTTCTTTTTTCGTAATTTACTACGACTTTGATGCTCTATACTATTTTTATTTTGCATAATATAAGGTTATAGTTATCAACAATGACAAATTGGTCCTCTTGGTAAATTTATACACGTGTTAAGAATTCCAGTTGTTTTAATTGTTCTATTAAAACCATACATTAATAAAGGAGAGTGAAGTTAAAATATACTTAAAACTCATCAGTCATCCTACTTTCCTCGTAATGAGAAATAGGTACGTAGAGAATAACGTATTACAAAGAATACAAATCATTGGAAACTAGCGGAGCAGTCCTCAGGTCCACCGGCACACTCCCGCTTGTACCACCCAAAAACTAGTCTCGTTAGACTCTAGTCTCCCCAGCAGAGCAATCCTCAGGTCTATGTCCATTCTCGGATAGACCACATCCACCAAATCACTCCTAAGTGAGTTTCTCGGACATTGGTTCACGTCCATATTACCTCTAAACTACTATCCTGACATTCCTCCCCGGCTGAGTTTTCCATGTCCATATTACCTCTGATATCGGTTGTCATCTCCATTTATCACCCGTACTTATCAAGGTACGCCAGCGGTGTTAAGTCCACAAAATCTGTCACGTCCATATCACTTTTGGTAGGGCTTGTTCCAAATCTATTACTTGCACTCTGGTGCGCAAGAAGTAATGGGTCCACCAAACCTATCATGTCCATAAATTAAATCATTTTTATCGGATTTTTTTGTTCTTTTTGATCATTTTTAATATATTTTTTTGCCATTTTTTATTCTTTTTAAATCGTTTTAGCTCTCTTTTTATATATTTTTGATCATTTTTAATCGTTTTTGGTCTTTTTTGATCCTTTTTAGTCTTTTTTTTTATCATTTATAGTTGGTTTTAGTCGTTTTTATTTTTTTGACGTTTTTAGTCCGTTCTAAGCCGTTATTGGTCTTTTTAGTCGTTTTAGTTATTTTTGGTCTCTTTTTTATATCATTTTTAGTCATTTTTATCATTTTAGATCGTTTTTAATCGCTTTAGGTCTTTTCGGATTATTTTTTTTTTCGTTTTTGATCTTTTTTAGTCGTTTTGGTTCTTTTGTCGTTTTGATCATTTGTCTTTTATTTCGTCGTTTTTTTATCTTCTTTGCTCGTGTTTGATCGTATTTTGTCGTTTTGGTCGTTTATCGTTTTTTTTTTTGCTTTTTTTGTTTTTGATCTTTTTGTTTATTTTTTGTTTTATTGGTTTGTTCAATTTTGTTTTTGATTTTTCGTTTTTGACCTTTTTTGTCTTTTTTGTTTTTTTTCATTTTTTGTCGTTTTGTTGTTTTTTTTTCTTTTCGTTTTTTTTAGTTTCCTTTTTTTGTAGTTTTGTTTTGTTGTTTTTTTTAGTTTCCAAACTTCGCCACGACCTTCCTCTATCCTCCCTCTATCTAGAAGATGATGAAGCCACTAGGAATTTAGATGGGAAAAGAACTAGCAATTTGTAGTAGTAGAAGATGGTTGGACGGAGTTTCTCAGCAGCACAAAGTTGAAGGAGAAGCAGAGGAGGACTAGTTTCCTCTCGTTAACAATGATGCGGAAGACATTGTTGCTTTCTAGTATGTGAATGCATATGATAATATGATGTAAGCATATATGGTTTCATAAAATTGTATTAATGAGCAATGTTCAATTATCTGTATTATTTTCTGTTGTTACTATTAATTTTCAAGTTATTTCTTGTGTCCAAGTTAATTAATTATTTAATACCTGCAGTTTCTTTAAATTGTCTTAATTTTAGAATGGTAAATTTTAAATTTTAAATTATATTAAAATTAAAATTAAAATTAAAATTAAAAATAAAATTAAAATTAAAATTAAAATTAAAAAATTTGGGTAATTAATATTTGGGTTTAAAATTTGTCATGTCAGTTACCATGTTAGATACCACATAATATTATTTAACATGCCACGTTAGCTACCACACATAATGAGGGATAGATTAGAGGAACAATTTGGAGTTGCAAATAGCATTACAAATTACAATATATGTATCAAATTATATTTAGGATAAATTGCAACTTGATACCCTCAACTATCATTCTTTGACAACTTGATACCCTCAACTTTCAAAATAGTTAACTTGATATCTTGAAAATAAAATACCAAAATGCCCCCACTCTCTTCCACATTACCCCCCTCCCCCCCTCTCCTCCCCCCTGGCCACCCCACCACGCGCCTCGTTCGCAACCTCTCGCAACCTGCGACACTCCTCCCGCGGCTACTCCTGGGCTAAGGCCGCGTGCAGCCCGCGCCTCGCCCGTGGCTGCGTGCGCCTCGCTCGCACGCGCTGCCCCGCTTGCCACTGTTGTCGCTGCTTCCCTCCGCGGGAGAGAGTTACATATTCAATAGTTGATGGTATCAAGTTATATATTTTGAAAGGTTAGGGTGTCAAGTTGCCAAATTAGGGTATCAAGTTGCCAAAGATGGATATTTGAGGGTATTAACTTGCAATTTAGCCATCTATTTATATAGCAAGATTGACTTGAGAATTAAATCAAGTCAATCTAGAAAACCAGATAAAACCTCAAACAAATCAAAATAAAATATATCCCATAATTAAGGGAAAAAATCATAATAAAATATAGGTATAATTCTATAATATAAATTGGAAAAACTCTCTCTCTATTTAATTGATGCAATCTTCGTGTAAAGATTAGTTAAAATAAATTGGAAAAACTCCCTCTCTATTTAATGGATGCAATCTTCATGTAATGATTAGTTCATAGGTGATTGGTTTCCTCCAACATGTACTACAACATATGTAATGCATGCAAACATTAAGGTGCTTTTAAATAAATAATTCTACTGCGTTGGTATTATGAGTTCCCACGAGCATGTACATGATGAACAATTGATAAGTTTATAACAGTATTCCTTAATTTCCTACAAGAAGTCCATCATTGGAATTGGAATGGTATATAATATACATATGGAAAATCTACCGTATTGCATTTACATGAACACATAAAATACAGAAACTTTAGTATAGAGGAAAAAAATTTAATTAATTATTGAGAAAGGAAAAAAAATTATAAATCTGTAAAGGGAGAACATAAACGTCCTTATTAAGGACGTTTTGGTTCTCTCCGAATATAAAAATAATACAAAGTCTAAAATATCTTTACTAAGTGTAATGCCCCGCTCCTAGCGGGTTACTTAAGGAACACTTGTTACTTTGACTCGGTTGAGAATCGAGCCTCAGGAAAAACTTACTACCAAATTAACACGGACGAAATACAATGAACCCTTGAAACTGATGGAACGGTTTCTATTGAAATGAGTACAAGAATTTTTGTTAGTTATTTTGCTGCTTGGTTTTGTGTTGCTTTGTGTTTTGTCTTGTTTTAGATGACTTGGTTTTCATGATTCAATTTTCTCGCTTGCGCATTCTTTAGAATCGTAAGAGAAAGAGATCGAAGGATGTTAACCAAGTGTTATTGCAATTTTAGGACGTATAAGCAAGGAGTGATCGTTGCATATGACTTCCCCATCCTCTCGTTGATTCAATCGGTGAGCGGCTTTGACCCTTCGATGAATCATTTAGTCTGCACGTCTTAATAAAGAATCTCTAGTTCACAAAAATTAATGTTGTCTTACTAACAGGATAAGCTAATAAGAAACATTATTGCATTCTTCAAGTATAGAAATTCTATCTTACTAGTTTCATCATGAAAGTTTACATGCCCCTGTTTATTTTGCTGCTTATTGAGAAACATTGCTGGAAACCTCCTGACTTGATCTTGAAACGAGAAAAGATATGGACTAGCTTGTTCATCGTTCATCAGTTGCATAATAGTATTTTATCTGATAGGAACTTGCATTCATGCATTGGTCTGACAACTTGGGCACAAGATTTATCTTTCGAGCAGTTCCTGATTCACTGGGGATCGTTCAGCCTGAGAGAGATCTGGATACCCTGAGGCATAGAGTCCTTGATTTACGAAAAGGGTAATAAGTCATTAACAAGCATGGGCATGAAGTTCCAATTGTTGATCCCGGGGATCCAACACTCAGGAACCATCATATAGTTAGGTCGCATGCTAGGTTTTTCCTTCTTGTAAGCCTAACCGTTTGATACAAATGATAGATACATGAGTTTATATACATATGCATATTATTGCTAACTTGTGTGTCTGTTGTAGGAATAACCATTCGGCCGTGGGTAAAAAATTATTATATGCATTATTCAATCTATCGTTTATGTTTATTAGCATAAATCGTTAAAAAGAAACTAGACAACTAGAAATATCATACAATATTACTGCAAGTTTCACTTGTATATTTAGTGTGAATTTCTATGTGAGTTTGGCCACGATCACTCACCAGTATATGTTGTAGTACTGACCCACGTTTGTGGGCAAATCTCCAGGTTCTGGTAATGAGAGCTTGGCGAGCATTTTAAACCAGTACTAGCACATCCATCCAGCAGAATCGTGCTCGTACTGCTTCCTTAGCTTTCATCTTTTTGTGCAAGTTCTTCTTCTACTAGGTATTTTATTTTGGTCCTACTAAAAGGATATGATATGTGGGCGTTGTAGCTAGTTTTGGGTTTGTAAAAAAGGATGTAGCCATCTATGGCATATTTTATAACTCAGCCAAGAAAGTACTTTGTAATCCAAATCTTCAAGCATTCAATAAAGAAAGTATTTTGTGTTCCTATCAAATGTGTTCAACTTTGGTTCTCTCCATTTTCAATTATGTGCCTCTATTTATGTATATTTTTGTTTAACTTGTGTCTTGTGCAAGTACTATGCCTGGTGCAAGCGCAACTTAGGCTTGCACAGCATCGCGTCCGAGCGAGGACGATCGGTTCCGTAAGGACCAAGCGAGGACAATCGGCCCTTACGGGACTGGGGCGTGATAGGTGGTATCAGAGTACGGGTTTACATCCTTTGCCTCTTCAAATATTATTTTTAAAAATGATATAAGTTTTCAATCGATTTCAAAAGTCACGGATTTCGAAAATGGATGTGAATCTATATAAGTAAATCAAAGGTGTTTAACAGGTAAGTCCATAATACGTTATGGGACTAATGCAAGCTACTCTCTTTTGCAACAAGATGACTATAACAGGTAATCAAGGGACATCGCGACAGCGAGTGTGAGCGATGACAAAGTCGATAGGCTGATTGCTATGTTCAAAATTAGAATGATCGACATGAGGCCAAACAAAAACGGTTCGAAGCTCAGCAGCAAGGAGCTGATGCTAGAGCCTTGGCACAACAACATCATCTTGACTCACTGACTCAACTAGTAACAACACTAGTAGAAAATAGTGGTTCGTTGGGAACCGTCGCGACACCTGTGACAGCCGCAACTGTGCCTCAGTGAGCAGGCTTAGGAAAAACTGATAAGCCTCAATGGGCGCCCAGGAAGTCTACCTTTAGGGGTATTGAGTTTCTGAAGTTGAACCCTCCGGAGTTCGAAGGCCGGACTGCGCCGGATAAGGTGATGGACTGGATCCAAAAGTTGGAGGGATTGTTTGAGTTTGCTTCGATACCTACGAACAAGAGGGTGACGTGTGCAGTCATGCAGCTGCGGTTACGTATACACGACTGGTGGCAGATCAAGAAGCTGGATCTTATCACAAAGCATCAGGATGGTAGAATCTCTTGGTGGATGTTTAAAGATGCTATCCTTGCACAATATCTTCCGCCATCTGTCAAGGAAAGAAAAGAAGATGAGTTTACCAAACTTAAGCAAGGGAGCATGTCCGTCGAAGACTATGAGTCTGAATTCTCCAAGCTTGCTAAGTTCGCTAGCTCGATGATTCCTAACAAGATAGCCCATACACGATCAGTTCATAGAAGGCCTGAATGATGACCTCAGAAAGGGTATAATGAATCGTAAATGCACTTCTTACATCAAGGCCTTTGAGGCAGCAGTGCAGACTGAGCAGTTCATACCACGAAGGGCCCCCGAGAAGACGCCGACTGCTCGAAACCCTCCTACCAAAAGGAACCAGGATGGAGGAAGAAAGGTTGATACCGAGAAGAAGGACGGCACTGAGAAGAACAATGGGATTGAATGCAGTTATTGTGGCAAAATGGGCCACACCAAAGAGGTATGTCCTTTTGCCAAGGGCGAGTGCTTCCACTGTGGACAAAAGGGGCATCGTGCTTTCCTCTGCCAGAACAAAAGTTTTTCGCTCCCATACCACAAAGAGAATGTTGGACGTGGCCAGGATAAGAATCTCGTGCCAGCTCAAGCTCAAGCTCAAGCTAATGGATAAAATGATCAAACAAGATGGGCTAGAGTGTATTAGCTGAATATTAAACGTGATGCGAGAGGGCATGATGTTGGTGAGTCTGATTCCTTTGACCTCTTGATGCTTTGATCTTTGAATCCTTGATCTCTTAATTTTCGAGGACAAAACTTCTTCTCAGTGGGGTATTATGTAATGCCCCGCTCCTAGCGGGTTACTTAAGGAACACTTGTTACTTTGACTCGGTTGAGAATCGAGTCTAGGAGAAATCTTACCGCCAAATCAACATGGATGAAATACAATGAATCCTTCAAATTGATGGAACGGTTTCTATTAAAATAAGTCCAAGAGTTTTCATTGGTTGTTTTGCTGCTTGGTTGTCACTACCACATTCTAAAATAGAGTTAATTTTGTTATTTTATTTATTATAAGTATTGTGTGTATTTATTTTAAATAATTGCATGATATGTGTATATATATATTATATATATAGTGTTCTTTAATGCATGTGTTAGTAGACTAGACCTAGAAGCCTACTAGATGAACCCTTGACCAAATTATAGGGTTATGGATTTTAATTACCATTTTGGGGAATTAATTTTTGGGGATTATATTAATTATTGTGATTTTATTCATTGTTGTGTCTTACCGTTGCTTCGATATTTGAAGCGCTACCCTAGCTTTGTCTTCCAACCAGTTTTACACACTTGTCCTAGATGTGCCCGTCTTCCATTCTGACCTTTGTGCAACTCATAAATATGCTCACTTGTGCTTCATTTTAGTCGCACAATATTCGTCGCGGACGTTTATTTTTAATTTCAAAATAAATCCAACTTTGTATCTTTGTGCGTTCCAATCAAAATTGGAGACACAATCTTGACCCATTTTGTGCAACCCAAATTATGATAATATTCTATTCTTAGCCTTCTATGTCCATGACACTTGTTTCCTACCTAACTTTAGTCACATGTACTTCCAATTAATTTTAGAACACCATTTACATCAATTTTAATTAAATTGGTGTAAGGATCCAACTTAACCCAAAACTAGACCCAACACTAAACCGAATCCCCATTCACACCCTCAAGACTCATACTAAACACCACACACCCTTTTTAGCCACTACATCACCCCAAACATGGTGTTTTCCCTCATTAAATCCAAAAACCCACTTTCTGTGCAATTTTCCAACTGTTGAGGACTTTTATGCAAAAGTGCAATGATGTATCACAATCCTATTGGTCAAGGCACATGAAGAACCAACCCCTCCCTCATTGACCGGTCCAATCTCTCTCTCTCTCTCTCTCTCTCTTCCTTTTTGTTGTGCACTTTCCTTCATGTGTAATCATGGCCATCCATTTAAATGGAGCAACATCCTCACCATACAATACCCTCTCATATATATATATATAGCCTAACCCCTTTCCCAATGCCAACCCCATCCCAAGGCACAACCGGCTCTAATCCCTAGGATATCACCATCACCCTCATCTCCCTCATGAAAACCTCTCATTTCCTCCATTATTTTCTACATCACCCTCCCTCTTCAAAACTATAAAACCTAAACCCTAAACTATAAACCATCACCTCCTCACCTCTTCTCGGCCTTCCACCTCCGGTGATCACCCTTGTCCCGACCGCCGGAGCCGTCTGAACTCGACCACCCGCTTGTACCACAACTGGACCAAGGCAGCCACTTCACCTCACGACTACCCCGCGGGCAGCACCATAGTCTACTGTCCCGATCATCACCGGCGTCGACACTCCACTTCACCTTGACATCCTCCATCGCTAGATCCTCTACTCCACGGTGTCCCTGAGCTTCTCTTCCCTATTACTTCACCTCTGCCAGTACCTTCATCCCCATCACCCGACCTGCACTTCCCCATCTTCCCCGGTGATCACCCGCCGGATCCCCGGTGATCACCTCTCCATCCAACCGAACATCCCGACCTCCTCGACGATATTTTAGACCCCGCTATCAGCCTTCTTCCCAACGGACCACTCTTTTCCGACTTCTCCACCCTCCCTTGCCGGATAACCACCACCATTAACACCCTGCACAACCCTCCTCGCCCGAGCTCTCCTCTCCGGCCATCCCTAGAGCATCATCAACATCATCACCATCATCATCATCATCATCATCACCATCATCATCATCATCATCACCGCGACATCACGATACCATCGACCTCGTGCACAGTCGATCACCCTTGCCAGAGACGACCTGCAGCAGTCTCCCTCGACTCGTGCACGTGCACGCTAATGCGCAGGTTCGACTTGCCTTCATTCATGATTGTGTGTATGTGTACTTGTGTGAATGTTAATGTTAGGGATTAGCATATCGTGTCATGATGGTTTAGTTGGTTTATCATAAGACCCTGTGTTGGTGAACCTAGTAACCAGTTGCATGTGCGTGCGCGTGTATAATTATTAGTTTTATATATATATATATATATATATATATATATATATATATATATATATACGTAGTTGTATATGACTGTCACTACCACCTTTCCAGATAAGGGTATTTGTGTAAATTCACTATTTTGAATAATTATGTATTAAATTAAATTGCTGAGTTTTATAAACTATTTATATGTTGTTAGTGATATTTGGGTTTAGGTCAAACCCTAGAACTCATTAGGACAACCCTAATGAGTAAACCCTAATTTGTAAACCTAATTATAGAGAAACCCTAGAATTCAAACTTTAGGTTGAACCTCAAACCCTAGACTGACTAAACCTTAGTTAATTAGGTTCTACATGACCTAACATAGGGGGTTTAACCTAAAACTATGTATTGAAACCCTAAACCTAGTTTTAATATAAAAGGGAGCCACCCACAACCCTTTTCTCCTTCCTGAAGAGAGAAACCCTAGCCTCCATAAGAGAAAGCCATCTCCCCCACTCCAGATTTCGAAACCTAACCCTAGGGTTTCCATCTTCCTCCTCCAAAGCAAGGAAAGCAGGGAACTTGGGTCAAGAAAACTTGGGAAAGAAGAACTTTCATAGGGAAACCATCTCCCTATAGGTAAAACCCTATTTTTAATTCTTTTAATTCTGTTTTCAGATGTTAATGCCATTAGGAACCCACCCTATTGTTTAGATTTTGATTTTAGGGTTTCTACATGGAGATTTAGGAGAAACTAGGGTTTTGGTGTTCCAATGAGGGTTTTTCCCAAATTCTTGAACCCTAGATCATAAGGGTTTGCATGTAGGCTGATCATATCACATACATATAGATTGGATCTCAAATTTTAGGGTTTTTGGTTGAGGATTTTGGAGTTCTTGATGTGGAACCCATTTTTGCACATCATGTGTTTGATAAAATGCTTCACATGAGGAATTACCCATCTAATCTACTCTACTTCACCCAATTTGATGTGTGTTTATATATATATCTATGTTTGTAGATGTGTGTGTGATTTGGAGAGGGAATACATCGATGGAGAAGGTTCTGTGAGTAGTCGGGTTTGGGAAATTCTGAGCACAGTTAGGTATTTCCTGTACAGTCAGTTTGTGTATGTGTTTGATTTTCCTGTGCATTGGGTAGTGTCCCTAAGTCTCAGAGTATCGAACACGGTAGGGAGTGATGTGTAGATGAGTTCATGTGTAGTGAGGACTTGAGTTTATGTCTCTGTGTGTCAAAATTGTGTGTGGTAGTATAGGAAGTTGTGGTATCAATGAATATGGGTTTTATTTGGCTGTGATCAGTGTCCATATAGTGTGATTGAGTGTAAAATTCTGAGGGAAGGGGAGAGAGAGAAGTAAACTCAAACTTGTGATAGTGTATCAGTTTATGAGTGTCAGTTAGCCCAGGTTCAATAGTGTGTGACAGTTCTGCTCCTATGCACTGATTCACCACTGAAACTTAATGCAAAAGTCTTAGTTTACCTGTGAGCACTGCTAGCCTAGTATGCAAATTGGCTTTATTGGAACGAAAAGGACTACGAGTGTGTTCAGATAAGTATTGGTTGATTAGAGTATGGTTGTTGTGTGTATCCCAGGTGCACATATCGAGTTTAGAATGAGTGTAGGTATTCAGTTCATGTGTGCTAGGATCAGTTGTATTGGGTTATTTACAGTTACCCAGTATCAATTTGTGTGAGATTGGGTTATACCAGTGTAAGGATGATAGTATATCAGTGTGAGTTGTGTGCTATAAACCTAGAGTAAGGTGTGTGCATTAGATCTCATTACCTATGTGTCTCTGTGTATCAGTATTCAGCCTGTGTGTGTATCCCAGGTTAATTTAGATTTCAGTTTACCTGTGTGTAGGTAATTTAGTGCTGTGTAACCTGCCTGTGAGTGAGTGTCTCTATGATACTGACACTGTGTAGCAGTGTAGGGAAATAGGTATGTGTGTTGAGTGATGGACTAGGGTTGGATTAGGGGATCCTGTTGAACTGTTTGATATGTGTGTTTAGGATTAAGATTTCTGAGTATTGAACATTTTCAACTGTGACTGTGTGTGTGCAGGATTTTAAATTCAGTATGTTTCAGTGTCTCAGTTAATTAAACCTGTGTTATGTGCAGTGAGGAACCTGTGTCAGTGTGGCTGTGTATATGTGACTGTGAGTTACAACTGTGGGTTCCTACCAATGTGTGCCTATGTATGTGTATCAGTTAGAGTACAGTGAGTAAGGTGAGTTGAGTTGAGTATTGGTTTGGGTATGAGGATAGGATTTGAGATACCAAGGTAAGGAGCTATTTGTTTCCTAAATAGTAGCTAATTATATACCCTAAGTTAAACTATTAGCTAGGAGTAGTGTCATGTGTATGCATTATATGGGTAGGTATAAAATGATGCAGTGTATACAATGTTGGTTAAGTATGGCATAGACAGCTCACCAAGGACCTAGAAATGACCCTGTACCTAGCATAGAACTAGGTATGCATGTAGCCTTTTCAAAACACTTTTTGATATGGATACTTGATATTTTTAGGTGATTGTGATCTCACCTTGGACATCGATCCTCACATTTTTGCTCAGGACCACAGGCGAGTATATTCTCTGACAGTTTTTATTGTTGATTACTTCTATAAATTGTAGTGTATTACATACTTGATTCTGACACTATGGATACACGGGTTAGCACCCTAGATCCCCATCATGAGGAGTCGTGATTGGAACCCATCTTGCTAGCTGGGGAATGGGGAACTATTAGTAGATTATGTGATCATATCCAAATATTTATATGCACCATAGCTCACCCCACTTCTCACGTCGGGTGCAGCCTTACCATTTATATGCTCCATAGCTGTTATATATGATTAGCCTGACCACTACATGCACCATAGCTAACCATATGGTTAGCCTGACCTAAAAGAATCATAGCTAATCATATATAACCAGCCTGATCTAGTCCCAAGCCGATCACATAATAAACTAATATTTCAACCACTTAGCTAGATGTTTATTTTTATTCAGATTCACTTGTTCTAGTATTCACTGTTTATTGTTCATTGCTAGATGCTCTATTGCCTATTTCATTTCTCCTGTACTTCTCATTTTCAACATTTACTCTCATCTTGTATTTCTTACACTGTTTATAGACTTTGTCAATTTAATGAAACTGCTGTTAGTGCTTGTGCTTCGCTCCAATCCTGACTGGATAACAAAATTTTTCAGAGGACCTGGAGAACTTTTGCCCGACTCATTACGACCCAGGATTCGAGGGAGATTTCACTCCAGAAATCCCAGAGGAGTTGCCTATCCTAGAGGAGATCTTGCCTGCCTGTACTTAGATTACTTTTTCTGCATTTAATTTTTAGACTGAGACTGAGTTGTATTTTATTATTTGTGACTTTGTGAGGTCATCTAGACCCAGGATTTGAGTTGGACTTATTGTGGTTGGTTTTTAATAGAACTCCTTTCTATTCTCATCGTGCCATTATTTCTTATAGTTTGTGATTGAGTATATTAAAGAACTGTGGTTTATTTATCATTGTCCTCCGTACGGAGTTGAGACTATTGACAGGATATATTATGGTTGTGACCTAGACAGCGTTCTACCGCCGATGCTGTGGCGTAGGCTGGACATACCCACGACTCATGCCCAAATTCTGGGTGCGGGTCGTGACACGTTTTAGTGGTGGCCCGTGCAGGTCCCTCTGTCTTAGATTCACATTAGAGCGATATCGTAGTGGTGCTCGCTTAGAGTTGTATTACTACGAGCCTGTTTTAGGAAATAGGGTTTTAGGCCGAGGATATGCTCAATCACAATTAGGAAATTCTGATTCTTATAATACTACTCTTAATGATTTTTCCTTTAGAAATTACTGTCCTTCTTTGATGATATCGTGTCTATTGCCTTGATTAAATTCTTCGATCTGTCTTCAGGATGCCGTCGAGAACCAGATCCCGGAGAACCGGAGCAGCAGAGTCAGAGAGGTCTGCCATCTCTCGCCTTGCCGGACAGACATCCGCAGCACCTCCTACATCTCCAGTACATGTGGGAGTGTCTGCAGCATTCGAGGGTCCTCCACCACCTGTTCAGAGGATCCCCATAGCTACGACGGCGCCTCCACCACCACCACCACCCCCACCACCAGTTCAGCATCCAGGAGGTGTGCCCGTCGATGGAGCACAGATATTCGCTTTGATTCAGGCCATGGTCGATGCCCAGAGGACGTCGGCAGAGGCCCAGAGGGTGCAGGCTGAGGCACACCAGGCCCAGACAGAGATGATGAGGGTGAACATGGAGAATGCTCATCAGGTGGCTCTCCAGGCTGTGGAGAGAGTTACTCAGCAGCAGCAGCAGCGTCCTGATCAGCACCACCAGAGGCCGGGCACCATTGTGGATTTCAAGAGGATGATGCCTCGGGAGTTCAAGGGGACAGAAGGGATACTCTACGCCGATGATTGGCTAGAGGACATCGAGAGGAACTTGCGCTTGGCGCAGCTTCGGGAGGCTCTTCAGATCGAGGCCACCGGCAGCCAGATGTTCGATATCGCCTTGACGTAGTTTCGCACAGAGCCGAGACTCCTTGAAAGGGGACTCACTTGGGAGGATTTCAGGGAGCTCTTCAAGGAGAAATTCTTTCCTGACGTTGCTCTGGGAGCCTTAGAGAGTCAGTTCCATGACTTAGTACAGGGGAGCTCGTCCGTCGATGAGTATGCCGCGGAGTTTTGCCGCCTGAGCCGCTTCGCACCGTCGATGATTAGAGATCCGGGGGACAGGGCCCGGAAGTTCAGAAAGGGGCTGGCAAGGGAGATCAAGTCTCGCACGTCGGGACGTCGCACCGCTACTTTCGAGGGCATATTGATGGATGCCCAGATAGCCAAGGACGACTTGGACCTCAGGCCCAAGAGGGGACGCGATGTTTCTGGAGGAGCAAACAGTAGTGCGGGACCCGGCAAGCGTCAACACTATCAGCAGCAGCAGAGGCCCTTTCAGCAGTAGCACCAGCAGCACCAGGCACCAGCCCGAGGGCAGGTCCAGCAACAGCAGCAGAGGCAGACTCAGCCCGCCATCCAGTGTGTGTACTGCGGGAAGATAGGACATACTAGAGAGATCTGCAGGCATAGATTGGGCTCATATCTGTCCTGCGGATCGACGACACATCAGCTGAGGGATTGCCTTACCATTCGGACTCGTCCAGGTCAGGGTGGAGCAGCCGCCCAGAGAGGACCAGACAGGGTACCTGCCGTACCAGGAGGCCAACAACAGAGGGGACCACTTCCACCGCAATATCAGAGGTTTGCCCAGCATCAGCAGCAGAGAGGTGCACCCCAGGGACGAGCGTACGCCATGGCAGTCGAGGAGATCGAGCCAGCAGGAGACTTGATCACAGGTTCGGTTCTTCTCGATTGTATTCCTGCATTTACCTTATTTGACTCTGGCGCTTCCCATAGTTTTGTGTCTGTATCATATGTACTTCGACATTATTTAGACACAGAACCATTAGCTAGGACTTGCAAGATCATGACCGGTGGAGGTATTATCCTAGTCCGTGATCACTGCAAGGACCGGAGAGTGTCAGTAGGAGGCCGAGAGTTGAGCGTGAGCTTACTTGTCATGCCACTTCCGAGGTACGATATTGTACTCGGAATGGACTGGTTGATTAGGCATCATGCTACTATAGATTGTTAGAGAGGCAGAGTATTATTTAGACCACCAAGAGAGCCAGAGTTTGAGGTTGTCAGAGGAGCAGAGGAACAGAGCAGGAGCACATTTTGTAGAGCCAGAGCGGAAGAAGAGGAGTTGCCACATCCTCTAATAGCGGAGTTCCTGGATGTATTTCCAGAAGAATTGCCAGGCTTGCCGCCAGACAGAGATGTTGAATTCTCTATAGACATGGTTCCAGGAGTGGAGCCCATTTCACAACATGTCTATAGAGTCAACAATAGCGAGCTGGCAGAACTGAAGAAGCAAGTTGAGGAGCTACAGGACAAAGGTTTCATCAAATCCAGTTCATCACCATGGGAAGCTTCGGTATTGTTCGTACCAAAGAAGGACGGCACGGTGCGCATGTGCATTGATTATAGAGCCTTGAACAATATCACTATCAAGAACAAGTAACCGCTGCCGAGGATAGATGATCTTTTCGATCAGTTGAGCGGGGCGAGGGTGTTTTTAAAGATAGATTTGAGGTCAGGCTATCACCAGGTGAAGGTGAAGAGGGAGGACACGCCGAAGACAGCTTTTCGGACCAGATACGGCCAGTTTGAGTTCATGGTGATGCCATTTGGTTTAACCAATGCACCGGCAGTATTCATGAACTTGAAGAACAAGGTGTTCCATCAGTACCTTGACAAGTTCGTGGTGGTATTCATTGACGATATTCTTGTGTATTCCAAGACCCCGAAGGAGCACGAAGATCACCTGAGGTTGGTCTTAGAGAATCTCAGGAGGGAGAAGCTGTACGGAAAACTCTCTAAGTATGAATTCTTCCTTGACAAGGTCAAATTTCTTGGGCATGTGGTATCGGGTGACGGAATCTCGGTAAACCCAAAGAAGATCGAGGCAGTGGAGTCGTGGGCTACCCCCAGTTCGGTAGCTGAGATCAGGAGTTTTCTTGGGCTAGCAGGATACTACAGGAGGTTTGTACAAGACTTCTCCAAGATTGCAGCACCGATGGCCAGACTGACTAGGAAGGATGTGGATTTTGTCTGGACGGAGGAGTGCCAGGCCGCATTTGATGAGCTGAAGAAGAGGTTAACGACAGCTCCAATTTTGACGTTGCCAGCAGGGACAGGTGGTTTCACCATCTACAGTGATGCTTCAGGGAAGGGTCTGGGATGTGTTCTTCAGCAGCACGGAAAGGTAATTGCCTATGCTTCCAGGCAGTTACGCCCTCATGAAAAGAACTACCCCACCCACGATTTAGAGTTGGCAGCAGTTATCTTCGCTCTAAAGCTGTGGAAACATTACCTGTAAGGAGAGCGTATGGAGATCTTCACAGACCACAAGAGCTTGAAGTATGTGTTCACACAGAAGGAGCTGAACTTGAGGCAGAGGAGGTGGTTGGAGTTGATGAAGGACTTCGACATCTTATTGCAGTACCACCCAGGGAAGGCCAACGTAGTCGCCGATGCCTTGAGCAGGTATCCGATGGCTATGTACTTGATGACAGATAGGCATTTGTTGGCTGATCTGGAAAGCTTGGAGATTGAGGTGTTAGTTCCCGGTACTGAGATTCAGATGTAGGGATTGCAGATACAGTCCGAACTGATAGACAGGATCAGAGCTGCGCAGTACGATGATGAGGCTCTGAGGAGTATCAGAGCACAGGTTCAGATAGGATTGTCGGACGACTTTACTATCGCAGATGATGGTTCCTTAAGGCACGGCACGAGGATGTGTGTGCCGAGCGGGGAGCTACGCGAGGAGGTTTTGCAGGAGGCACACCGCTCTCAGTACTCGATGCATCCCGTTGCCAACAAGATGTATCGAGACTTGAGGGAGCACGTATGGTGGTATGGAATAAAGCGCGAGGTAGCACGCTTCGTATCCCGGTGTCTAGTGTGCCAGCAGGTAAAGGCAGACCGGCAGAGGCCAGGTGGTTTGCTTCAACCCTTACCGATTCCAGAATGGAAATGGGAGCACGTGACCATGGATTTTGTTTCAGGGCTTCCACGTTCTCCAGGAGGGAAGGACGCGATTTGGGTCATCGTGGACAGGTTGACCAAATCAGCCCATTTCTTACCTTTCAAGGTGGGCACGTCGACAGAGAGGCTAGCAGAGATGTACGTGCGACAGATTGTTAGGCTTCATGGAGTTCCTGTGAGCATCATCTCGGATCGGGATAGTCGTTTCACTTCCCACTTCTGGAGGAGTCTGCAGGCTAGCTTGGGCACTCAGCTCAAGTTTAGTACCGCATATCACCCCCAGACAGACGGGCAGTCTGAAAGGACTATTCAGACTCTCGAGGATATGCTACGCACTTGTGTTTTAGATCTCGAAGGTTCTTGGGAGAATCATCTGCACCTGGTAGAGTTCGCTTACAACAACAGCTACCAGGCCAGCATCGAGATGTCACCATTTGAGGCTCTTTATGGACGAAGGTGTCGTACACCGTTATCTTGGGACGACGTTGGAGAGAGAGCCTTGCTAGGACCAGAAATAGTCGTGGATGCAGCAGAAAAGGTGAAACTCATCAGAGACAGACTGCGAGTGGCGCAGGACAGACAACGGCATTGGGCCGACAGCCACCGTAGACCCCTTGAGTTTCAGGTATAGACTGTTATTTTCTGGCTTGTATTTGTTTGTTTAGACTGCGTGTTGAGACTGTTTTGTTTTAGGTTGGCGATCTAGTATTCCTACGGATTTCTCCGACGCGTGGAACGATTCGTTTTGGTAGAGGCGGGAAGCTTAGCCCACGCTACATCGGACCCTTCGGTATTCTTGCGAAGATAGGTGCAGTGCCGTATAGACTAGACTTGCCGCCTGCATTAGAGGGAGTGCATGATGTGTTCCACGTGTCACAGCTGAGACGGTACGTGGCAGACCCTAGTCACGTACTTGATCACTCAGAGATTGAGGTTGGTCCGACGCTCAGCTACCCTGAGCAGCCCGTAGAGATCTTGGACCGCAGAGAGAAGGTTTTGCGGAACCAAACTATTCCTTTGGTTCGTGTTGCATCGAGACATCACTCTCCAGAGGAGTCGACCTGGGAGAGAGAGGACGAAATGCGCGAGCAATACCCGTATCTCTTCTAGACTTGAGGTATATTCCTTTTCTGATTTTATTCTTGTTCTAGTTCAGTCTAATTTCGAGGACAAAATTTCTTTTAGGAGGGTAGACTTGTCACTACCACCTTTCCAGATAAGGATATTTATGTAAATTCACTATTTTGAATAATTATGTATTAAATTAAATTGCTGAGTTTTATAAACTATTTATATGTTGTTAGTGATATTTGGGTTTAGGTCAAACCCTAGAACTCATTAGGACAACCCTAATGAGTAAACCCTAATTTGTAAACCTAATTCTAGAGAAACCCTAAATTTCAAACTTTAGGTTGAACCTCAAACCCTAGACTGACTAAACCTTAGTTAATTAGGTTCTACATGACCTAACATAGGGGGTTTAACCTAAAACTATGTATTGAAACCCTAAACCTAGTTTTAATATAAAAGGGAGCCACCCACAACCCTTTTCTCCTTCCTGAAGAGAGAAACCCTAGCCTCCATAAGAGAAAGCCATCTCCCCCACTCCAAATTTCGAAACCTAACCCTAGGGTTTCCATCTTCCTCCTCCAAAGCAAGGAAAGTAGGGAACTTGGGTCAAGGAAACTTGGAAAAGAAGAACTTTCATAGGGAATCCATCTCCTTATAGGTAAAACCCTATTTTTAATTCTTTTAATTCTGTTTTCAGATGTTAATGCCATTAGGAACCCACCCTATTGTTTAGATTTTGATTTTAGGGTTTTTACATGGAGATTTAGGAGAAACTAGGGTTTTGGTGTTCCAATGAGGGTTTTCCCCAAATTCGTGAACCCTAGATCATAAGGGTTTGCATGTAGGCTGATCATATCACATACATATAGATTGGATCTCAAATTTTAGGGTTTTTGGTTGAGGATTTTGGAGTTCTTGATGTGGAACCCGTTTTTGCACATCATGTGTTTGATGAAATGCTTCATAGGAGGAATTACCCATCTAATCTACTCTACTTCACCCAATTTGATGTGTGTTTATATATATATCTATGTTTTTAGATGTGTGTGTGATTTGGAGAGGGAATACATCGATGGGGAAGGTTCTGTGAGCAGTCGGGTTTGGGAAATTCTGAGTACAGTTAGGTATTTCCTGTACAGTCGGTTTGTGTATGTGTTTGGTTTTCCTGTACATTGGGTAGTGTCCCTGAGTCTCAGAGTATCGGACACGGTAGGGAGTGATGTGTAGATGAGTTCATGTGTAGTGAGGACTTGAGTTTATGTCTCTGTGTGTCAAAACTGTGTGTGGTAGTATAGGAAGTTGTGGTATCAATGAATATGGGTTTTATTTGGCTGTGATCAGTGTCCATATAGTGTGATTGCGTGTAAAATTCTGTGGGAAGGGGAGAGAGAGAAGTAAACTCAAACCTGTGATAGTGTATCAGTTTATGAGTGTCAGTTAGCCCAGGTTCAATAGTGTGTGACAGTTCTGCTCCTATGCACTGATTCACCACTGAAACTTAATGCAAAAGTCTTAGTTTACCTGTGAGCACTGCAAGCCTAGTATGCAAATTGGTTTTATTGGAACGAAAGGGACTACGAGTGTGTTCAGATAAGTATTGGTTGATTAGAGTGTGGTTGTTGTGTGTATCCCAGGTGCATATATCGAGTTTAGAATGAGTGTAGGTATTCAGTTCATGTGTGCTAGGATCAGTTATATTGGGTTATTTACAGTTACCCAGTATCAATTTGTGTGAGATTGGGTTATACCAGTGTAAGGATGATAGTATATCAATGTGAGTTGTGTGCTATAAACCTAGAGTAAGGTGTGTGCATTAGATCTCATTACCTATGTGTCTCTGTGTATCAGTATTCAGCCTGTGTGTGTATCCCAGGTTAATTCAGATTTCAGTTTACCTGTGTGTAGGTAATTTAGTACTGTGTAACCTGCCTGTGAGTGAGTGTCTCTATGATACTGACACTGTGTAGCAGTGTAGGGAAATAGGTATGTGTGTTGAGTGATGGACTAGGGTTGGATTAGGGGATCCTGTTGAACTGTTTGATATGTGTGTTTAGGATTAAGATTTCTGAGTGTTGAACATTTTCAACTGTGACTGTATGTGTGCAGGATTTTAAATTCAGTATGTTTCAGTGTCTCAGTTAATTAAACCTGTGTTATGTGCAGTGAGGAACCTGTGTCAGTGTGGCTGTGTATATGTGACTGTGAGTTACAACTATGGGTTCCTACCAATGTGTGCCTATGTATGTGTATCAGTTAGAGTACAGTGAGTAAGGTGAGTTGAGTTGAGTATTGGGTTGGGTATGAGGATAGGATTTGAGATACCAAGGTAAGGAGCTATTTGTTTCCTAAATAGTAGCTACTTATATACCCTAAGTTAAACTATTAGCTAGAAGTAGTGTCATGTGTATGCATTATATGGGTAGGTATAAAATGATGCAGTGTATATAATGTTGGTTAAGTATGGCATAGACAGCTCACCAAGGACCTAGAAATGACCCTGTACCTAGCATAGAACTAGGTATGCATGTAGCCTTTTCAAAACACTTTTTGATATGGATACTTGATATTTTTAGGTGATTGTGATCCCACCTTGGACATCGATCCTCACATTTTTGCTCAGGACCACAGGCGAGTACATTCTCTGATAGTTTTCATTGTTGATTACTTCTATCAATTGTAGTGTATTACATACTTGATTCCGACACTATGGATACACGGGTTAGCACCCTAGATCCCCATCATGAGGAGTCGTGATTGGAATCCATCGTGCTAGCTGGGGGATGGGGAACTATTAGTAGATTATGTGATCATATCCAAACATTTATATGCACCATAGCTCACCCCACTTCTCACGTCGGGTGCAGCCTGACCATTTATATGCTCCATAGCTGTTATATATGATTAGCCTGACCACTACATGCACCATAGCTAACCATATGGTTAGCCTGACCTAAAAGAATCATAGCTAATCATATATAACCAGCCTGATCTAGTCCCAAGCCGATCACATAATAAACTAATATTTCAACCACTTAGCTAGATGTTTATTTTTATTCAGATTCACTTGTTCTAGCATTCACTGTTTATTGTTCATTGCTAGATGCTCTATTGCCTATTTCATTTCTCCTGTACTTCTCATTTTCAGCATTTACTCTCATCTTGTATTTCTTACACTGTTTATAGACTTTGTCAATTTAATGAAACTGCTGTTAGTGCTTGTGCTTTGCTCCAATCCTGACTGGATAACAAAATTTTTCAGAGGACCTGGAGAACTTTTGCCCGACTCATTACGGCCCATGATTCGAGGGAGATTTCACTCCAGAAATCCCAGAGGAGTTGCCTATCCTAGAGGAGATCTTGCCTGCCTGTACTTAGATTACTTTTTCTGCATTTATTGTTTTAGACTGAGACTGAGTTGTATTTCATTATTTGTGACTTTGTGAGGTCATCTAGACCCAGGATTTGAGTTGGACTTATTGTGGTTGGTTTTTAATAGAACTCCTTTCTATTTTCATCGTGCCATTATTTCTTATAGTTTGTGATTGAGTATATTAAAGAACTGTGGTTTATTTATCATTGTCCTCCGTACGGAGTTGAGACTATTGACATGATATATTATGGTTGTGACCTAGACAGCGTTCTACCGCCGATGCTGCGGCGTAGGCTGGACGTACCCACGACTCATGCCCAAATTCCGGGTGCGGGTCGTGACAATGATCATAAGTGTTAATTATGGATATCCCATATTTACATTTGACTATATGACCCTGAGAATTTACGAGTTGACTGCCTTGTGTACACCAACGTACTGGCTTAGACATGTGTTAGTGAGTTGACTGTCTAATTTTGCACAGCATTTGAAGACGTGACACCCGTACAGTTAGACGCATATTTGACCCTGCTAGTTGACCAGTGTCACCCCTAGAGTAGTCTCCGAGTTCAGTGTATTTATGATTGCATGTATGCTAGTGTAATGACTGATGCTGTATTATTATTAAATAATGTCTAAAGGACTGTTGGATTATTCAGACAAGACTTCGGGAACAGGATATTGGTATTGCCAGCAGAGGGCCAAAGGCGAGTACATTCTCTGACAGTTTTCATTATGTTGATTATGCCTATAATTCTAGTTGTATAGCGTACATGATTCTGACACTATGTATACACGAGTTGACATTATCGAGACCGATCACGAGGAGTCGTGATTTGGAGTCCATCGTGCTAGCTGGGGACGAGGAGATATTAGTAGCTTATGTGATCATACCCAACTCTACATGCATCATAGCTCACCCATACCTTACGCCAGTGCAGCCTGACCATTACATGCCTCATAGCCTGTTATATGTGATTAGCCTGACTATTGCTCGTATCATAGCTATCCGGATGGTTAGCCTGACCTTACATGAATCATAAATAATCATACGTAACAAGCCTAATCAGTCCCATGTCGATCACATGATATGCTGATATTTCACACACTTAATTAGATATTCTATACATGTATCTCTAGTTTATTGATCTAGCATTTCTCTATGTTCTAGTTATTGCTCTAGTATTCACTTATATCCAGTTCATTATTCTAGAATGCACTTGTATTTCCATTCATGGCTAGTTGCACCATTGATGATGATATGTTCTCCAGTATTTCTTATTTCCAGTATTTCATTATTCCAGTATTGTTTATTGCCTGTATTTATATCTATCTTGTATTTCTTTACACTGTATTATAGTTTTTGTCAATATATGCGGAACTGCTGTTAGTGCTTGTACTTCGCTCCAATCCTGACTGGATATATTTTTTCAGAGGATCTTGAGGACTTATGTCCTACATATTATGGACCAGGTGTAGAGGGAGACTACATACCAAAGAGCTTAGGAGAGTCCCTTCCCTTAGAGGAGACACTACCTGCAGCTATCTAGATAACATTTATTTTATGCATTTGAGGTTTATTTTTAGTTTATGTTGAGACTTATGTTGAGACTTTTGTGGAGACTATTTATGTTGGACAACTAGACTTTAGTTTTATCTCTGTTTTAAGTGGTTGACTTGACTTATGTCAGTACTTCTTATCTTTTATCGTGTCATTTATTCTTATAGTTATTGTGATTGAGTATACATTATGAGATGTTATGAGATATTTATTTTATTGTACTCCTTATGTAGTTGATATCATTGACTGGTTATATGTTATGTTTAGTATTATTAAGACCTAGACAGAGTTCTACTGCCAATGCTGCGGCGTAGGCTGGACGTACCCACGACTCATGCCCAAATTCTGAGTGCGGGTTGTGACACGTTTTTAGTGGCGGCCCATGCAGGTCAGACTTCGCAAGTAGTACGATATCGTGGTAGTGCGACGTCTTAGTTGTACTACTGCGTGCCTATGATAGGATATAGTACATAGGATACTAGGATGAGAGAGGATACTCAATCACAAATTATTTGAGAGATTCCTGGGACGACCCTTGAGAATCTTATTATAATTTCTAATTTAAATATTTTATCTTGTTTTCGTCCGTTTTCACTTGTTGTTATTGAATTTGATTCTTGTTGATCAGTTGTTAAATTTAATTTTTGGTGTCGTTATTGAGTTTGATTTCTTATCAAGATAAACTTTACGAACTAAAATTTATGGTATCATCTGATGACATATGTTGATGAGAACAGTGAGAAAGGTAAAACGTCTGCTTTGGTTATGGAGCCTAGAAATTATCGCAGCCATATTAGCTGGCGTGTCGGAAACGTAAGTACCTGACTTCGGATGTACATATCTTAGTTATGAGATTTAGAATTTCTCGCAGCTATACTAGTCGGCACAACGAGGATTCTAGACGACATGATTATAGAGTTGCATACCTAAGTTATGGAATATATCGTTTATAGCAGCTATGCTCACTGGCGTGGCGAGGATTCTGAGTGTCATAATTTCGGACAGACGTGTATGATTATCAGATTGTATCTTAAATTGGTTCTTAAAGTATCATCTCAATACTTATCTACTTTTGTTATTATAGGACCTTGTTCCATCATTTTCTTTGCTAGCAGTATAGATACCTTCAGTCCTTAGTCCAGATCCTTATAGAGCTTATTTCCATTAGGGTTCCTTGTTAGTGTGATAATTGGTGACTTGCAATTAGGTCTGTGTCTTGAGTATCAGTGTTGACTGAGTATAGCTTGTGAGTCTGTAAGTGTCTCTTGGTTGGACATGTGAGCAGTAGGCATCAATCTAAAGTTAACCCATAGTGTAGTACCTTGTAGCAATAGTTCTATTATAGGTGTCATTATAGTTAGTATTTGTACTATAGGTAGAAGGAGGAGTAAAGAGTGTCAGTAATGGTTCCAAGAGTTAGTATCAGAGTCAGCATACCAGTCCTGTATAGTCATAAATTCATGTAGTTGGGTGATCCATGTAAACCATTAAGTATCAAGGAAATTGTGTTAAAAATTAATGGAGCATGATATTCAATTTGGTGGTTGATACTAGGGTGTGCCAAGAGTAAAGAAATGCATATGCATAAAGGGAATTAATGAGTGTGCTATAGTAGGAGGATACCCATAAGTGTATAAGATAGTGTGAGGGAATAAGAATACATTGTGCTAAGTAGTGAGACTTGTGCTACAGATAAAAGTAGGACCCTGATGTGAGTAGATATGAGTGTACCGGTATATGACTAGTGATGGATGTATTACCTGATATTGAGGCCAGTGATGAAAGTGGAAGCAATTGGTGGAAAAGTGTCTAGAAATGGTGTGCATGATACACAATGGGCGTTAAGTGTCAGTACGAAAGTTCATGAAAGTGGAAGCATGAGTATTAGAAAATTTTATTAGTGTGCCATGGGTTGAGAAATATCAAGATTGGTCATGGAAGGTATGAAGTGTATCACTGATTAGTGTATCAGTCTGTAAAAGGTTAAGGGGAGATACTTATACATCAATAGAGATATGGAACCATATGTCTGCCTTTGAGAGTGAAGTAAAATATGTGTATTATAGAAAGTACAAGTGATCATGAGTTCTAGTGAGTGTGATGAGGTGATCTAATAATGAAATTAGTGTTACTATACCAAGAGTGCTAGTACTTCTATATCAAAGATTAGTTGAGCAATATGCTAGTAACAGTAAGTACCTCGTGTGAAAATATTAGATTGATGTATCAGTTAATATGGATAAAAAATTATTGGAAGTAATGGTGCAAGTAGTCCAGGCAGTGCAAATTTTAGTACACAATCGAGGAGTATAGACAATTATTGTATTTGTGTGTACGTTGAGTATTAGAGACTGTGAGTATATATAGGTATACTTAGATAGATGTGGGTAGGAAATGTGTATTAGTATATGAGCGGATAATGTGCATGTGTAAGGATCTGTTGGCTTGAGCATGCTTGAGATGGCACTGCAAACTGACTTGGGTGTCCATCTAGAGTTGTATTAGAGGGAGCCGTACTTAGTGTGTTGTGTTGCACTTGGCATACACTTGAGTGATAAGAACAACTAGTATAAACAATTACAGTAGGTAAGAGAGCTAGCATTGGTTGTGCTAGTAGTAGAAACAGTTGTACCTAAAGGGATAGAGGTATTAAACTTGGATGCAATTTGACCTATTGTTGTGTTAGAGGTTCTTGGTATCAGATTTTGGTATTAATAGACATGTGTGTGCCATGTGGATGTATCCATGGATATCTTGTGGACTAGTGATTAGTTAATATGGGTATCAGTGTATAGAGATAAGAATTTGTGAATGAATGTGCCAGAGTTAAGTGTATGATAGAGGATAAAGATGTCCAAGTGATAGGTTAGAAGTCTATGTTCCTTTCTTCCTTCTATTCATTTTTTGTCTATTTTATTGATTGATTAATTTCATAGTATCGTATTTGGTATCAATGATTCTCTTGCTAGAATGTAGTTAGTAGTACACCCCGACAAAGACTACAATACCATGACAAAGTGACCATAACCATGCATGTTTTCTCTATATTGCATGTTGTATGACTGTAGGTAAGATTTTCTTAGACCTCGATTGTTGGGGGTTTGACCGTAGTGAAGATTAATGAAGAGGTTATGACTGGAC
Organism: Iris macrosiphon; assembly: GCA_036927795.1. Classification (NCBI taxonomy): domain Eukaryota; kingdom Viridiplantae; phylum Streptophyta; class Magnoliopsida; order Asparagales; family Iridaceae; genus Iris; species Iris macrosiphon. The sequence continues at coordinate 46,897,060 of JAYESA010000012.1, forward strand.
AGAGAGAGAGACAAGGTGCCTTAAATTTCGAGGATAAACATTAATTTGAATAAAGAGTTGAGAATGTAATATGGCAGAATTAACGATTTTGTTAAATTATTGATTTTATGAAGATTATGATATGATTGAATTTGTCATTAAATTTTGAGAAATTTAAGAAGATTATCATTATATTTATTTGACTCCAAGATATAAATTTTAAAACTTATATTTTGAATATTGTATTTGAAGACTTCGTAAGTATTATAGTGTTTGAGTATTGTGTGAAAAAAGAATCGAGGAATAAGGTCACAAATGGATTAGTGTTAGAATTCAAATTTTAGGGATGAGATTTTAAATTTTATAAATATGCATTGATTGGATTTAAACTTAGAGGATTGGATATTAATTTTTTTTGTATTTAGTTATTAACTTAAAATTTTTGAGGAGATTGTGATAAGAATGGAATTTAATTTTTAAAATTGAAGATTTTCAGGAAATATGATAAATATAGAATTTTAAAAAATTTGTGAAATAATAATATGAATTTACATCATGATTATATGGCTTGATAAATTTAAATCTTGATGGTAAAATATAAATAAATAAATAAATACAACTATTGAGGATCTTAAATTTCTAGGACAATTTTTTTTTAAGGAGGGTAGAGTTGTCACTACCAAATTCTAAAATAGGGGTAATTTTGTCATTTTATTTATTATAGGTATTGTGTGTATTTATTTTAAATAATTGTATGACATGTGTATATATATATTATATATATAGTGTTATTTAATGCATGAGTTAGTAGATTAGACCTAGAAGCCCACTAGATAAACCCCTAACCAAATTATAGGATTATGGATTTTAATTAGCATTTTGGGGAATTAATTATTTGGGATTATATTTATTATTGTGATTTTATTCATTGTTGTGCCTTACCGTTGCTTCGATATTTGGAGCGCTACCCTAGATTTTGTCTTCCAACAAGTTTTACATCCTTGTCCTAGACGTGCCTGTCTTCCATTCTGACCTTTGTGTAACTCATAAATATGCTCTATTGTGCTTCATTTTAGTCGCACAATATTCGTCACGGACGTTTATTTTTAATTCCAAATAAATCCAACTTTGTATCTTTGTGCGTTCCAATCAAAATTATAGACACAATCTTGACCCGTTTTGTGTAACCCAAATTATGATAATATTCTATTCTGAGCCTTCTACGTCCATGACACTTGTGTCCCACCTAATTTTAGTCCCATGTACTTCCAATTAATTTTAGAACACAATTTACATCAATTTTAATTAAATTGGTGTAAGGACCCAACTTAACCCAAAACTAGACCCAACACAAACCAAATCCCCATTCACACCCTCAAGACTCATACTAAATACCATACATCCTTTTTAGCTACAACATCACACCAAACATGGTATTTTCCCTCATTAAATTCCAAAACCCACTTTTTGTGCAATTTTCTAATTGTTGAGGACTTTTATGCAAAAGTGCAATAATATGTCACCATCCTATTGGTAAAGGCACACGAAGAACCAACCCCCTCCCTCATTGACCGACCCACTCTCTCTCTCTCTCTCTCTTCCTTTTTGTTGTGCACTTTCCTTCATGTGTAATCATGGCCATCCATTTAAATGGAGCAACATCCTCACCACACAACACCCTCTCCTATATATATATATATATATATATATATATATATATATATATATATATATAGCCTAACCCCTTTCAAAATGCCAACCCCATCCCGAGGCACAGTCGGCCCTAATCCCTAGGATGTCACCATCACCCTCATCTACCTCATACAAACCTCTCCTTTCCTCCATTATTTTCTACATCACCCTCCCTCTTCAAAACTACAAAGCCTAAACCCTAAACTATAAACCATCACTGCCTCACCTCTTCTCGGCCTCCCACCTCCGGTGATCACCCTCGTCCCGACCGCCGGAGCCGTCTGAACTTGACTACCCGCCTATACCACGACTGGACCACGGCAGCCCCTTTACCTCATGACTACCATGCGAGCAGCACCACAGTCCATCGTCCGGATCAGTGTCACGCCCCAGTCCCAAAATACCGTGGGACCAGATACGTGGCAATGGCCAGCAGCACACACTGATGGACAAACCCAATATAATGGATCCATCAGGGCGTACTTAAGCTATAAAAATCAAGTCTACGACAACATGGCACAACTAATCTCATCCATACAAGAATAAAATATGATCCACAGAATATAAGGAATGTAAATCATCAACCAGTCTCAACAAAGTGCTTCAGGGAACAACCCGATAAAATCTAATACAATGGTTCAACAGACCAGAATATAAATTACTGAATAAATTAAATACTGAGCATGAATCATGGATGCACAGGAAAAGTCTTCAGCTAACACCTCATCCTCGGGTGTCGGTACAGCTCATGTATCAGCTCCTGCTTCGGTCCCGTATATCTCGGGATAAATCTTGTCTGCAAATCGTGGGGACATAATCCGGATCTAGGTCCTCAGGGGACATAACAAGGTACAGATAATACAAGCCAAAATAAATGTAGTACAGCAAATAATGAAATAAATAGGGTAAGTCTGTAACCATCTATGTGAAATGCAAGTGAGAGCATCACGAGTACTCAGGCTGAGCCACTACAAGCTCTGTGTCGGGGAGCCGGTAGCGGTAATAACCGGTAATGTATCTAGCTCTGCTCAAGAGTCTACGACCTCACAATAATAGTAGATATATATAAAATAGCCTGTATCCTGTGTGTCTCTCCCCACCCAATGTAACCACGCATCTCATGACCATAACGTCTCATGTCCATGTCAAGCGGGATCATAGCTAATACAACCAGTCATATAATATCTATGAATATAATGTCTATGTCATAAACCTGTATCCTATACAGAATCACCATAAATATCTCAGGAAGACTCTGTATCATGAATAGTATCAAGTGTCCTGGGTCATAGTGTACTTGATAAGACAAGTACGAGAATATAAAGGGTCACGAATGTCCATCTCTAGGTGACAATACACAATACCGCGTACGGTGTTGGCACCCGACTAATATTCGAACGCTGAGCAAGTCACACGGTCCTAGGTTAAGCATACACAACAATGTAAATGAACCAAGAAAAATATGTAACAATACTGCAGAGTTTGGCAAGGTACACTTGCTTGGGGTTTGAATACCAATAATTGTCCCTGTATCAGTGGATCCTGTAGGTACTCCTCCAAAAGCTGTAATAAACATCACCAACAGTCTCAAAAAATATCAAATAGGTAGAAACGCCTGTCCTTAAGTCCAATTTAGACACAGGGGCAAAAATAACATTTTCGGGCCAAAGCGGAGTCCATATGTGGGCCACTTTGCACCGAAAAACGTGTCAGGGTCAAAGGTCTCCAAATTTGCCAAACATAGTGTCAACAAGTCAGGAACGATGATACGAACCCAACGGAACTTCCAGAATTGGATTCCGATGAGCCGATCACAAAATCGCCCGTCAAGTGGAGCCTATGGGGCCCACGATACGCGATTTTGTCAATGTTCTCAGAATCGAATCAAACTTGGGTCACAGGACCAGCGTATTGCTACGAGTCCAATGGCGTAAGTTTCGTCTCGATCCGACTTGTATACACAAAGTTACAGCGTGTTCCAGAATAGGCGAATACGGGACGTTGTCGGCGGATACGCGTTGATTTCGGTGTGCACGCACATCCAAATCAGCTTCAGCAAAATCCCACACGTCCGTATCAATGACGCGCACATTTCGGTAAAGACTGCGTGAGACCAAGTCGTCCCGTTTGGCGGGGCGTACTCAGTTCAGGGGTGAAATAGGGCGTTGTTTTTCCTGTTTTTGGATCGCGGTTTGCGATCACCACAGGACGCGACGCACCGAGCGGGTTGCACGGGCATCAAGAGGGTTATACAGTCTATGCGACACAACTGACGAAACAAAAAACAAAATCATGAGGAGAGAGGAAACGCTACCTGAACAGGGCTCCGAGAAGTCTGAATTTCACGTGTCCGAGAGTCCTTGACACGAGCTGTGTCCTGGCCGTGTCCGCTGTACTGTTCGTGTTCGAGAGCGGATGTGTCCGTGCTAGGGCAGCGGATGGTTAACGAGGTGAGCGGGGAGGTGCTCGCGGACGACAGCGACGAGATCGGCTGCTGCCGCTGCTGCTCGTCGGAGTGGATCGGGGCTGCGGGGGTCCGTTGGCCGGACGGGATCAAGCGGCCGAAGGAGGAGAGGGATCTGATAGGGCGGTGGTGTTCCAGGTGAGGCAGCCGGGTAGAGTTGCTGGACGGCATCGTCGATCGGGTGGTCGACGGCGGGGGTTGAGCGGGGAAGGGTGGTTCTAACGATCGGGGACGGGTGTGCTCGGGGCAGTGGATCGCTGGAGGGTCGGCGGCATCGGGTTCAAGCGGGAAGCGGGGAAGAAGAGGGATCTGGAGAAAGGGGCGGCGGTTAGGGTTTCGGTCGGCTGGTTCTGGGCACGAACATCGAGGGGGGGTTTTATACGGGCGTCGCCGGGTCGGAATAATATTTTCGACCCGAATTGGTTTAGGGTTCGGAATCCGGGTTTCGGGTCCGGGTCGGGTTCGATTCGGATCCGACCTGACCCGACCCGTTAGGTCTGGGTTGGCTTGATTTGGTTCAGTCAGCGGTCTGGTTCGGTTCACTGTGGTTTGGTTTATTTCAAATAAACCGGGTTTAATTCAGGGTTTGTTTTGGTTTAATTCTACAATAGTTTTTAGGGCTTTAAAAATGATTCCGGAGTCCAATAAATTCGCAGAAAATTACCCTATGTCCGGTTTTTTATTTTACACCATAAAATATTATCTTCATAATATTTTAACATAAATTATCAGCATTTAAAAATCTTTTGATCACAATTACCTTGGTTCTTCATCAAAAAAATATCGAAAATATGGGGGAAATTATATTAAAATTATTCTGAAAAAATTAGGGTGTTTACAATCTACCCCCTTAAGAGGATTGCGTCCTCGCAATCAAAGAATAACTACTAAAGGACGAACTATGGAAGTTACAAGAATGCTTAGGTTGTATCTGCATCCGCGAATAAGTGAGGATAACGCTGGCGCATACTATCCTCTCGTTTCCAGGTCAATTCGCCAGGAGAATGATGTTTCCAAGCTACACGGACCAGTCTAATTGTCTGTCCTCGCAATGTCTTCTCACTGATGTCGGGGATGCCAACTGGTTGTTCTTCATATCTCAAGCTTGGGCCCACTGTGATCTCTGAATGATCGACTACGTGACTTGGGTCGGTCACGTACCTTCTCAGCTGTGAGACGTGAAATACGTTATGCACTCCCTCTAAGGATGGAGGTAATGCAAGACGATAAGCTACCTCACCAATTCGCTCTAGAATATCAAACGGCCCAATATACCTTGGGCTCAACTTGCCTCTGCTCCCAAATCTGATAGTACCTCGAGTGGGCGAAATCCTTAAGAATATATGCTCTCCTTCTTTGAACTCTAAGAGACGTTTATGCGTATCAGCCCAATGCTTTTGTCTGTCCTGAGCTGCTCGAAGATGATTCTAAATCTGTTTTACCTTCTCCACTGTCTGCATTACCAATTCTGGATCCAGTATTTGACGTTCACCAACGTCACTCCAACATATTGGCGATCTGCACTTTCTACCTACAATGCCTCGAATGGGGCCATCTGAATGCTGGCCTGATAACTGTTGTTGTAGGAGAACTCCACCAAGTTCAAATGATCTTCCCAAGATCCTCCAAAGTCTAGCATACACGATCGCAACATATCCTCCAAGATCTGAATCGTGCGCTCCGATTGACCATCTGTCTGTGGGTGGTAAGCTGTGCTGAATTTGAGTCTGGTGCCAAGACTCTCTTGTATGCTTCGCCAGAAATGAGATATAAATCTCGAATCTCGATCCGATACAATACTAACCGGTACTCCATATAATCTGACGATTTGTCGCATATACATGTCGGCTAGTACCTCTGTGGACTGTCCAACTCTAAATGGCAAGAAATGTGCCGATTTAGTGAGTCGATCCACGATAACCCATACCGCATCTCTTCCGCTGGGGCTCCTTGGAAATCCTGTGACAAAATCCATCGTGATATGTTTCCACTTCCATTCTGGTATAGGAAGCGACTGAAACATACCTGCAGTCCTCTGATGCTCGGCCTTTACTTGCTGACATACTAAACATTTAGCCAAAAATCTTGCAATCTCCCTTTTCATTCTATGCCACCAATAAAACTGCCTCCAGTCTCGGTACATCTTGGTTCCTCCTGGGTGAACAGAGTACATAGAGCTATATGCTTCAGTCATTAACTCCTGTCTCAATTCTCCATTTGGAACATACAGGCGATTCCCAAACTGTAATGTCCCGTCTTCATGTATGCGAAGTCCTGTCTGCATGCCTACTTCTGTCCTCTCTTTCAGTCTTCGAAATCTAGCATCGGTGGGCAATGCCTCTTTAATCCTCTCCACAAGTGATGACTTAACTTCGAGATTAGCTAGCACGCCACTCTGTCCTGGTAAAACAACCTCTATCTGAAGATCTTGTAGATCTCTCAATAACTCGGGCTGTATCGTCAAGAAATAAGCCGTAGGCTTCCTGCTGAGTGCGTCTGCTACGACATTCGCCTTTTCTGGATGATACTGCAGATCTATATAAAAGTCTACCATTAACTCCAGCCAACATCTCTGTCGCATGTTGAGCTCCTTCTGAGTATATACATACTTCAGACTCTTGTGATCAGTAAAGATTTCTACCTTTTTTCCATATAGATAGTGCCTCCAAATCTTCAGTACAAATATGACTGCTGCTAGCTCCAGATCGTGTGTTGGGTAGTTCTTCTCGTGGACCTTTAACTGTCTGGATGCATAAGCAATAAACTTGCCATGTTGCATCAAAATACATCCTAGTCCACTACCTGATGCATCACTGTAAACAACAAAACCTCCTGACCCTGAAGGAAGAGTCAAGACTGGTGCTGTTGTTAATCTTCTCTTCAATTCTTCAAAAGTCTTCTGGCAGTCTTCTGTCCATGTAAACTCCTAGTCCTTACATGTCAACTTCGTCATAGGCTCTGCAATTCTTAAGAAATTTTCTACAAACCTTCGATAATATCCTGCAAGTCCGAGAAAACTTCTCACCTCTGCAACTGATGTGGGTGTAGGCCAAGTCTCTATTGCAGCAACTTTCTCCGGATCAACTGAAAGTCCTTCTCCTGAGATGATATGTCCCAAGAAAGGCACTTTATCCATACAAAATTCATACTTACTGAGTTTTGCGTATAACTTCTCCTGTCTCAAGGTCTCTAACACGATTCAGAGATGCTCCTCGTGCTCTTCGTGGCTCTTAGAATATACTAGAATGTCATCAATAAATACAACCACAAATTTATCCAGGTACTGATGAAAGACTCTGTTCATCAAACTCATAAACACTGCTGGCGCGTTGGTTAAACCAAACGGCATTACCAAGAACTCATAATATCCATACTTGGTCCTGAAAGCTGTCTTCAGTATATCCCCCTTCCTTACTTTGATCTGATGATAGCCGAATCTAAGGTCAATCTTTGAGAATACCCTAGCACCACTCAATTGATTGAATAGATCATCAATGCGTGGTAAGGGATACATGTTCTTGATGGTCACAGTATTTAGTGCCCTGTAGTCAATGCACAACCGTACTGTTTTATCCTTCTTCGGCACAAATAATATGGGTGCTCTCCAAGGTGAAATACTGGGCCGAATGAAACCCTTCTCCAAAAGATCATCAACTTGTTCCTTCAACTCCACTAACTCCTTAGGTGCTAGCCGATATACTGATGAAGTGATAGGCTCTGCTCCTGGAGTTAAGTCTATTGTGAATTCTATTTCCCGATCAGGCGATAAACTTGAAAGATTATCAGAAAATACATCCACAAATTCAGATATGACTCTTGGGTAACCTGTCTCCCCTTCTACAGATAGTACCCTAAGAGTAGGCTGAAGTCCTTGCTCTACTGCTCCCCGAAGAAACTCAAATTCTGGATGTCCAGGCGGTCTAAATATAACCCATCCAAGTCGGCAATCAAGAGTCGCATGGTACTGACTTAACCAGTCCATACCAAGTACAACATCATAATCCGACATAGAAAAGATCAGAAATTGAGCTCGCATCTCTCTTCCACTGACAACTACAGAACATGATCTACAGACGTCACTAACTGGGATAATTCTACCTCCCATAAGAATTCTCTTTATCTTCGAAAGGGATGCGGTAGCTACTCTATGGGTGGCTACAAAGCTAGCTGCTATAAATGAATGTGATGCTCCAGAATCAAATAAAGCTACAGCTGGTAATGAAGCTACTAAAATAGTACCTGCGATAACCTCCCCTGTAATGGCTTCCTCCTCCATGGCCAATGTAAATGCCTGGCCTCGTCCCTGAGCTTGGCCTCTCTGCTGCTGAGCCTGCTGAAATAGAGCTGCCTGTGGTGCCAGTGGTGGTCTCTGCTGATTTTCTCCTGGAACTGGTGGTCTGACTCCTCCAACTCCTGTCTACGGTGCTCCTACTACTAGATAAGCTGGTCGTGGTGAAGGTAAAGCTAGTCTCGGTGCTCCGTCTCTGCGTTCAGAACAGTCCCTAGATAGATGCTGGTTGGATCCGCAACTCAGACATAGTCCCAACTTACGCCTGCACTCTCTCTCAATGTGTCCTACCTTGCCGCAGTGGTGACAAGTAGGAAGGGATATGGCCCTGTGTGCTGTTCTATCTGGCATACTCCTCTGGGATCGTTTTGCAGAATCCCCCTGTGATGTCCTGGATGGTGCTGATGTGATTGGCCTCTTCATATTTGACTCCCTTCTAGTGACGCGCTCCATGCGTCGTGCTGCTGCTAGGACATCGGTATATGATGTAAGTGCCACAGATCCAATCAACCTCTGGAGCTCAAACTTCAGTCCGTCAAAGAACTTCTCAGCTTTCTCTTTCTCTGTCGAAATCAAGGTTGGGGCGAAGCGACTCAGACGAATAAATTCTACGTTGTATTCTTCCACTGACCTATTGCCTTGGATAACGCGGTTGAACTTGTCTCTGAGCTCCGACCGTGCAACTGCTGGAATATACATCTCTTGGAAGAGTCTGGAGAACTCTTCCTAAGTGACTCGGTCCTGTCCGAGCCTCCTCTCTTCTGATAACCACCAATGATGTGCATTTTCAGTCAACTGCATTCTGACCGCAGTCATCCATTTCTCTTTCGGAAGTTCAGCTGCTTCCAACGGGTGTTGTATGTTCGTGAGCCATTCGTGAACTTCTGTTGGCCCTTCTTTACCAGAAAAGGTACGAGGCTTGAGCTGGCGAAAATCAGTGATAGATCCCATCGCTGATCGCCTCACTGGTGGGTTTGCCTGCTCCAATGCGGATACCAGGATGGTTCTCAAATACTCTGCTCATGACGCTGAGCCTCTTGCTGAACCTGCTGCTGGGCTTGCATCATGGCATATATCATCTGAAACATCTGTTACCCGTCCATGGCTTGCCCTGACGGGAAAACTGGCATCTGTGGAGTGAACTGTGGCGGAGGTGGGATGTCATCACGCCGGAACCTTGGATTAGGCTGGCCGGTTTGATTGCTTTGCGATGTTTGTCCTCCATTCCCTGGTGTCACTCCGTCTACACAAGTAACCACAGCTTCGTGTGGTGTATCCAAGGGATTCTCATCTCCGTTCCTGGGATCCATTACTCTGCAACCAAAAGATAAACTATAAGAACGCTCAGAGGAATCAACACAGGATGCAAATCAAGTAACAATTTCGAGTTCGATATAGAGTTCAAAAATGGTTCAAATAATGGATGAGATCCTATAACTTATCCTATCCTTAGGGCAGACTTGTTCGGTCCCTAAGTTAAAACCGAACAATTTATTCGTAGACCTGCATGGGCCACCTCAAAAACCATGTCACGCCCCAGTCCCAAAATACCGTGGGACCAGACATGTGGCAATGGCCAGCAGCACATACTGATGGACAAACCCAATTTAATGAATCCATCAGGGCACAACTAACTCATCCATACAAGATTAAAATATGATCCACAAAATATAAGGAATATAAATCATCAACCAGTCTCAACAAAGTGCTTCGGGGAACAACCCGATAAAATCTAATACAATGGTTCAACAGACCAGAATATAAATAACTGAATAAAATAAATACTGAGCATGAATCATGGATGCTCAGGAAAAGTCTTCAGCTAACACCTCATCCTCGGGTGTCGGTACAGCGCCTGTATCAGCTCCTGTTGCGGTCCCGTATATCTCGGGATAAATCTCGTCTGCAAATCCTGGGGACATAATCCGGATCCAGGTCCTCAGGGGACATAACAAGGTACAGATAATACAAGCCAAAATAAATGCAGTGCAGCAAATAATGAAATAAATAGGGTAAGTATGTAACTATCTATGTGAAATGTAAGTGAGAGCATCACGAGTACTCAGGCTGAGCCACTACAAGCTCTGTGTCGGGGAGCCGGTAGCGGTAATAACCGGTAATGTGTCTAGCTCTGCTCGAGAGTCTACGACCTCACAATAGTAGTAGATATATATAAAACAGCCTGTAGCCTGTGTGTCTCTCCCCACCCAATGTAACCACGCATCTCATGACCATAACGTCTCATGTCCATGTCAAGCGGGATCATAGCTAATGCAACCAGTCATATAATATCTATGATTATAATGTCTATGTCATAAACATGTATCCTATACAGAATCACCATGAATATCTCAGGAAGACTCTGTCTCATGAATAGTGTCAAGTGTCCTGGGTCATAGTGTACTCGATAAGACAAGTACGAGAATATAATGGGTCACGAATGTCCATCTCTATGTGACAATACATAACATCGCGTACGGTGTTGGCACCCGAATAATAATCGGACGCTGAGTAAGTCACACGGTCCTAGGTTAAGCATGCACAGCAATGTAAATGAAGCAAGGAAAATATATAACAATACTACAGAGTTTGGCAAGGTACACTTGCTTGGGGTTTGAATACCAACAGTTGTCCCTGTATCAATGGATCCTGTAGGTACTCCTCCAAAAGCTGTAATAAATATCACCAACAGTCTCATAAAATATCAAATAGCTAGAAACGCCCGTCCTTAAGTTCAATTTGGACACAGGGACAAAAATAACATTTCCTGGCCAAAGCGGGGTCCATATGTGGGCCACTTTGCACCAAAAAGCGTGTCAGGGTCAAAGGTCTCCAAATTCACTAAACTTAGTGTCAACAAGTCAGGAACGATGATACGAATCCAAAGGAACTTCCAGAATTGGATTCCGATGAGCCGATCACAAAATTGCCTGTCAAGTGGAGCTTGTGGGGCCCACGATACGCGATTTTGTCAATGTTCTCAGAATCGAACCAAACTTGGGTCACAGGACCAGCGTATTTTTACGAGTCCAATGGCACAAGTTTTGTCTCGGGGCTGCGGGGGTCCGTTGGCCGGACGGGATCAAGCGGCGGAAGGAGGAGAGGGATTTGATGGGGCGGTGGTGTTCCAAGTGAGGCAGCCGGGTGGAGTTGGGGGACGGCGACGTCGATCGGGTGGTCGACGGCGGGGGTTGAGCGGGGAAGGGTGGTTCTGACGATCGGGGACGGGTGTGCTCAGGGCGGTGGATCGCTGGAGGGTCGGCGGCGTCGGGTTCAAGCGGGAAGCGACGGAGAAGAGGGATCTGGAGAAAGGGGCGGTGGCGTTTAGGGTTTCAGTCGGCTGGGGCTGGGCACAAACGTCGAGGGGAGGGTTTTATACGGGCGCCGCCGGGTCGGAATAGTGTTTTCGACCCGAATTGGTTTAGGGTTCGGAATCCGGGTTTCGGGTCCGGGTCGGGTTCGATTCGGATCCGACCCGACCCGACCCGTTAGGTCTGGGTTGGCTTGATTTGGTTCAGTCAGCGGTCTGGTTTGGTTCACTGTGGTTTGGTTTATTTCAAATAAACCGAGTTTAATTCAGGATTTGTTTTGGTTTAATTCTACAATAGTTTTTAGGGCTTTAAAAATGATTCCGGAGTCCAATAAATTCGCAGAAAATTACCCTATGTTCGGTTTTCCATTTTATACCATAAAATATTATCTCCATAATATTTTAACATAAATTATTAGCATTTAAAAATATTTTGATCACAATTACCTTGGTTCTTCATCCAGAAAATACCGAAAATATGGGGGAAATTATATTAAAATTATTCTGAAAAAATCAGGGTATTTACAATCATCACCGGCATCGACACTCCACTTCACCTCGACATCCTCCACCGCCGCATCCTCCACTCCACGGCGTCCCTGAGCTTCTCTTCCCCACGACTTTACCTCCGCCAGCACCTTCATCCCCATCACCCGACCTGCTCCCCACCATCTTCCCCGGTGATCACCCGTCGGATCCCCGGTGATCACCTCTCCATCCAACCGAACATCCCGACCTCCTTGACGAAATTGGAGACCCCGTTGTCAGCCTTCTTCCTAGTGGACCACTCTTCCCCGACTTCTCCACCCTCCCTTGCCGGATCACTACCACCATTAACACCCTGCAGAGCCCTCCTCGCCTGAGCTCTCCTCTCCGGCCATCCCCAGAGCATCATCAACATCATCATCATCATCATCATCACCATCATCGTCATCATCTCCATCATCATCATCATCATCATCATCATCATCACCGTGACATCACGATCCCATCGACCTCGTGTACAGTCGATCACCCTCGCCAGAGATGACCTGCAGCAGTTCCCTCGACCTTGTGCACGTGCACGCTAACGCGCAGGTTCGATTTGCCTTCATTCATGATTGTGTGTATGTGTACTTGTGTGAATGTTGTTAGGGATTAGCATATCCTGTCATGATGGTTTAGTTGGTTGATCATAAGACCCTGTGTTGGTGAACCTAGTAACCAGTTGCGTGTGCGTGTGTATAATTATTAGTTTAATATATATATATATATATATATATATATATATATATTTATATATATATTCCATGGAAATTGATTACTAGTAGTAGGTATGACTGTAATATATATATATACGTAGTTGTATATGACCATAAGTGTTAATTATGGATATCCCGTATTTACATTTGACTGTATGACCCTGAGAATTTGCGAGTTGACTGCCTTGTTTACACCAACGTACTGGCTTAGACATGTGTTAGTGAGTTGACTTTCTGATTTTGTACAGCATTTGAAGATGTGACACCCGTGCAGTTAGACGCACATTCGACCCTACTAGTTGACCAGTGTCACCCCTAGAGTAGTCTCTGAGTTCAGTATATTATGATTGCGTGTATGCTAGTGTAATGACTGATGCTGTATTATTATTAAATGATGTCTATAGGACTGTTGGATTATTCAGACAAGACTTCGGAAATAGGATATTGGTATTGCCAACAGAGGACCACAGACGAGTACATTCTCTGACAGTTTTCATTATGTTGATTATCTCTATAATTATAGTTGTATAGCGTACATGATTCTGACACTATGTATACATGAGTTGGCATCATCGAGACCGATCACGAGGAGTCGTAATTTGGAATCCATTGTGCTAGCTGGGGACTGGGAGATATTAGTAGCTTATGTGATCATACCCAACTCTACATGCATCATAGCTCACCCATACCTCACGTCGGTGCAGCTTGACCATTATATGCCTCATAGCCTGTTACATATGATTAGCCTGACTATTGCTCGCATCATAGCTATCCGGATGGTTAGTCTGACCTTACATGAATCATAGCTAATCATATGTAACAAGCATGATCAGTCCCAAGCCAATCACATGATATGCTGATGTTTCACACACTTAGTTAGATATTCTCTACATGTATCTCTAGTTTATTGATCTAGCATTTCTCTATGTTCTAGTTATTGCTCTAGCATTCACTTATATTCCAGTTCATTGTTCTAGTATGCACTTGTATTTCCGTTCATGGCTAGTTGTACCATTGATGATGATATGTTCTCCAGTATTTCTTTTTCCAGTATTTTATTATTCCAGTATTGTTTATTGCTAGTATTTATATCCATCTTCTATTTCTTTACATTGTATTATAGTTTTTGTCAATATATGTGGAACTGCTGTTAGTGCTTGTACTTCGCTCCAATTATGACTAGATATATTTTTTCAGAGGATCTTGAGGACTTATGTCCTACACATTATGGACCAGGTATAGAGGGAGACTACATACCAGAGAGCTTAGAAGAGTCTCTTCCCTTAGAGGAGACACTACCTGCATCTATCTAGATAGCATTTACTTTATGCATTTGAGGTTTATTTTTAGTTTATATTGATACTTATGTTGAGACTTTTGTGGAGACTATTTATGTTGGACAACTAGACTTTAGTTTTATCTCTGTTTTGAGTGGTTGTGCTTGACTTATGTCAGTACTTCTAATCTTTTATCATGCCATTTATTCTTATAGTTATTGTGATTGAGTATACATTATGAGATGTTGAGAGATGATTATTTCATTGTAATCCTTATGGAGTTGATATCATTGACAGGTTGTATGTTATGTTTAGTATTATTGAGACCTAGACAGCGTTCTACCGCCGATGCTGCGACGTAGGCTAGACGTACCCACGACTCATGGACAAATTCTGGTTGCGGGTCGTGACATTGGTTTTGTGTTCCTTTGTATTTTGTCTTGCTTTCGATGACTTGGTTTTCGTGATTCGCTTTTATCGCTTGCGCATTCTTTAGAATCATAAGAGAAAGAGATCGAAGGATGCTAACCAAGTGTTGTTGTAATATCAGGACACATAACCAAGAAGTGATCGTTGCATAAGGCTTCCCCATCCTCTCGTTGATTCAATCGGTGAGTGGCTTTGGCCCTTGGATGAATCATTTAGTCTGCACGTCTTAATAAAGAATCTCTAGTTCACTAAAATCAATGTTACCTCACTAACAGGATAAGCTAATAAGAAACATTATTGCATGCTTCAAGTATAGAACTTCTATCTTACTAGTTTCATCATGAATGCTTACCTGCCCATGGTTATTTTGTTTCCTATTGAGAAACACTGCTGGAAACCTCCTGACTTGATTTTGAAACAAGAAAAAAGATGGACTTGCTTGTTCATCGTTCATCAGTTGCATGATAGTATTTTATCTGATAGGAACTTGCATTCATGCATTGGTCTGACAACTTGTGCACAAGGTTTATCTCTTGAGCGGTTCCTGGGGCACTGGGGATCGTTCGGCCTGGGAGGGATCTTGATACCCTGAGGCATAGAGTCCTTGATTTACGAGAAGGGTAATAAGTCATTAACAAGCATGGGCATGAAGTTTCACTTGTTGATCCCGGGGATCCAACACTCGGGGACAATCATGTAACTCAGCCAAGCAAGTACTTTGTAATCCAAATCTTCAAGCTTTCAATAAATAAAGTATTTTGTGTTTCTATCAAATGTGTTTAACTTTCGTTTTCTGTATTTTGAATTATGTACCTCTATATATGTATATTTTTGTCTAACTTGTGTCTTGTGCAAGCACAACTTTGGCTTGCACGGTATCGCGTCTGAGCGAGGAGGATCGGTTCCGTAAGGACCAAGCGAGGATGAACGGTCCTTACGGGATCGGACGTGACACTATAGATGTTTTTAAATTTTTTTAAAATTTTTTCTATTTACTTCAGAAAGAAATATAAAAAATAATAATAATAAATATATAATCTATCGAAAATGTCCTTGATAGGGTGTTTTCAAATTAGGTCTCTCCTTCCAACAATAAAGTCGAATATAAAAAAAATAAAAATAATAATGAAACCGTCCTTAGAATGGACATCTTCTCTTATTTTGTTTCATATACGCCCCTTTAAACATTATTTTTGGCATATAGGTTCTCCAAATGTAAAACTATCTTAAAGAAAAAAGTTTTTTGCTGAAAGAAATTTTTGTTGGCTTTTTGCATATAAATCCCTCCAAACTTTTTACTTATTCCATCATTGTCATAATTAGTTATTCGAGGTGTTTAATTATTTTATTTATTAGTTTTTAAGAGAAAATTCTTGAAAACTTCCATAGTAGAGGCATTTCAAATTTTTTCGATAATAAAATAAAATTTGAAAATGCCTTTAATAAGGAGTTTGGGATAGATTTTTATTTTTATTTTTTTACCTTCTTCCCATACAAAAGAAGAAAAATAAAATAAAATTGAAAGTGCCCTTAGTAAAGATGTTTCTGATTTAAAATAATTTTAAAATATGGAGAGGAGTTTAAGTATATTTTTTAACATATATCCTACTTTTTCATTGGTACGAAAAAAGATAAAATAACCTAAATAATGTAATGTGTAAAATGATAAAAGCACAGTAATATATTTAAAAGGTTTCCTAAAACAGCAGGTTTGGTTTCCTAAAACTGACAGGTTTCCTAAACCGCCTAAGAAGTCTTACTCAAACCCTATATAAACAATCATTTCAGCATTCTTGATCCCAAACGTTCACCAGATCGGAGAAAGATGAAGAAGCCATTGGGAAGAAAGATGGGGAAAGAAGTAGCAAATGTTGTAGTAGAAGATGAAGAAGAAGAAGAGATTAGGAGGAGGAAGAAGAAGAACTACTCCCGCCCTTACCGGAGGGTTACGTCTCTCGAGAGGGGGTGGCTGGAGACGTCGGTCCGGATGGGCTTGCGCGTCCCCGTGTTCTGTCTGGACAAGGCGGTAACCAAGAGCGACGCCGACAGGGCCCAGCACCGGTACCAGCTGACCGACAACGACGTCAAGAAGTCCAAGCTGCTGTTCGAACTGGCGGCCCGTGCTACCATTGCGGGATCCGTCAGCGTCAACGTTCTCGATAGGCTCGGCAGGAGGTACAAGATGGACTTCAAGCACCTGACCTGCAACGGGTATTTCCGGTTCATGGGCGACGGCTGGACGGAGTTTCTCGGCAACACCAAGTTGAAGGAGAAGCAGATGATGACCATATGGGCTTTTCCTTGGCTCGAGGAGGAGGAGGACTGGTTTGCTCTTGTTAACAATGATGCGGAGGACACTTTGTTGCTTTCTAGTATGTGAATGCATAATTTTGATCATATGATTCATGCAAGGCTTATATGGTTTCATTAAATTGTATTAATGAGGATTTCAGTTATATATATTCTTTAGTTTTATTACTACTTTCTACTTAGTTCTTGTGTCCAAATTAATTACTTATTACCTGCAGTTTCATTAAATTTCATAGTCTTAGTTTATTGTTATATTTTACAATAGAAGCATGAAGTCCTATTTATTGGAAAATGATTGACTTCAGAAGCAAGTCAAGTTAATCTAGAAAAGTAGATAAAACTGCAAAACAAATCAAGATAAAGTATATCAATATAATTAAGGAAGGAAATCATAAACAAATATAGGTCTAGTATAGAAAATAAATTGAAAAAAGTATCTCTCTATTTAATCGATGCAATCTTCATGTAAATATTATTAGTTCATATGTGATTGGTTTCCTCCAACGTATACTACAACACCTGTCATACATGTACCCATTAAGATGCTTTAAAATGAATAATTCTACTGTTTTGGTATTAAGAGTTGCGTTGGTATTATGAGTTCCAACGAGTATGTACACGATGAACCAATGACAAAGTTCATAACATTATTTCTTAATTTCCTACAAGAAGTCCATCATTGGAATTGGAATTGGTATATAATATACATATGGAAAATCCACCATGCACGTGAACACATAAAATACAGAAATTTTAATATAGAGCAAAAAAAAATAGTTAATTATTTTAGTATAGAGGAAAAAAATTTGATAAATTTTTAAAGAGAGAAAATAAACGTCCTTATTAAGTATATTTTGGTTCTCTCCGAATATAAAAATAATAAAACGTCGAAAATGTCTTTACTAAGAACGTTTTCAAATTTCTTTTCATTTTTTTATTTGCGTCTGAAAAATATACAAAATAAAAAACATATAATAAATCGAAATCATCCTTGATAGGGTGTTTTCAAATTAGGTTTATCCCCCGAACAATGAAGCCAAATATAAAAAAAATAAAAAAATAAGAAGCCGCTCTTTAAAATGGCATTTTCTCTTTTTTTTTGTTTCATATATGTCCATTTAAACATTATTTTTTGCATATAGGTGGTTCCTTCAAATGTAAAACTATACTAAAAAAATTAACTTTTTATGAATGAATTTTTGTTGGCTTTTTGCTTATAAGTCCCTCTAAACTTTAATTTATTCCATTATTGTCATAATTAGTTAGATGTTTGTATATTCGAGGTGTTTTAGTTATTTTATTTATTACTTTTTAAGAGAAAATTCTTGAAAACGTCCATAGTAGGGGTATTTTAATTTTTTTGATAATAAAATAAAAGTTTAAAATGCCCTTATCAAAGGTGTATTGGATATAATAATTTTTTTATTTTTTATTTTTAATTTGCTTACCTTCTTTCCAGACAAAAGAAGAAAAATAAAGTAAAATTGAAAACGCCCTTAGTTAGGATATTTTTGGTTTAAAATAAATTTAAAATCTGAAGAGAGAACTAAAACGTCCTTACTAAGGACATTGTAGTTCTTTCTTTGCAAATGTATCGAACATTTTTCTTTTTTCGTAATTTACTATGACTTTGATGCTCTATACTATTTTTTTTTTTGCATAATATAAGGTTATAGTTATCGACAATGACAAATTGGTCCTCTTGGTAAATTTGTACACGTTTTAAGAATTCCAGTTGTTTTAATTGTTCTATTAAAACCATACACTAATAAAGGAAAGTGAAGTTAAAATATACTTAAAACTCATCAGTCATCCTACTTTCCATGGTAATGAGAAATAGGTACGTAGAGAATAACGTATCACAAAGAATACAAATCATTGGAACCTAGCAGAGCAGTCCTCGGGTCCACCGGCACACTCCCACTTGTACCAACCAAAAACTAGTCTCGTTAGACTCTAGTCTCCCCAGCAGAGCAATCCTCAGGTCTATGTTCATTCTCGGATAGACCACAACCAGCAAATCACTCC
The DNA here is from genome assembly GCA_036927795.1 of Iris macrosiphon. Taxonomy (NCBI): domain Eukaryota; kingdom Viridiplantae; phylum Streptophyta; class Magnoliopsida; order Asparagales; family Iridaceae; genus Iris; species Iris macrosiphon. Next base: position 46,916,078 of record JAYESA010000012.1, read on the forward strand.
TAAGTGAGTTTCTCAGACATTGGTTCACGTCCATATTACCTCTGAACTAATATCCTGATATTTCTCCCAGGCTGAGTTTTCCATGTCTATATTACCTCTGATATCGGTTGTCATCTCCACTTATCACCCGTACTTATCAAGGTACGCCAACGGTGTTAAGTCCACAAAACCTGTCACGTCCATATCACTTTTTGTAGGGCTTGTTCCAAATCTACTACTTGCACTCTGGTGCGCAAGAAGTAATGGGTCCACAAAATCTATTACGTCCATACATTACCTCTGATAGTGATTGTTTTCGAACTTATTATTTGTACTCAACGTGCACAACAAATAATAGGTCAACCTAAGTCCCCCAGTGGGATATTCTAGACAGGTTGCGGCATTGTACTACGTCCATATTACCTCTAGTACAATATCCAAAGTTCACACAAAATTTATACACAACAAAACAAATGAAGGAAGAAGTTCTGGAAAAAGAGAAACCTTTATTCAAGATCATGAGTACATATGATGAAAATTCACTATATTTTCAAGGGTTTTCATTAATATTCAAGGTCTCGGGTACATATGATGGGAATCCCTTTTAAGGATTTCCTTGGGTTCTCGCCGATAAGAACCGCTTTCATTACAAGGCGCCCATGTGTTGTTTCTACCACGGACAAAAGTGAGACCAATAATAGGACTCAATAATGCTGGGTCAACCCTATTATATTCAGTCCTCAGAATATGAAAAAGAATCCATACTGACGGACAACCAAATAAAAGAAGACCCGACATTCTCCGGCCACACGGGAAGACTGGACAACATGAATGGCAATCAATCCAAATACAGTCATCAGTGCCGCAGAACCCCGACCGTAGCAGTCTTCATAAAGGAGAGAAATGCAGCTAGCATACTGCATAGACGGGGACAACTCCATGCAAGACGCTGGATGATCATCCCCGTCTCCTAGATCAGTTCTTGGCAAACCGACGCATAAGGTTGGTATTCATCCCAAACAACGGGTCTTATGATACCCTTCCATGCTCCATCATAGGCAGCACGAGCAAGGACAAAACCAGCATAAAGAAGACATGCGTTAGTCTCAGCGAGGATTATAAAATGGTATGACTGCAGCATACCGCTGCCAGGCCACAGCAGCGTGCAACAAAGACCGCCCGAACGAGCAAGATGAGACCTCATCCATGCGGTCCAGCCATAAATAGATCTTGTATGCATGTTAGATTCCATGCGGCCAAGCCTCAGAAAGGCTATGTACGATGTTGCAGAGGGTTGCTTATCCGTACGATAGAACATTATGAAAAGTTTGTGCATGTTCATCCAAGCAGCAGAACTTTGTAAAGAGTCTGCACGCGTCCTAGATAATTTCTTACCCACGCAGCAAGATCGTGCCCTTGACTGTCACGCCCCAATCTCCCGCAAGCTCAATAGTCCCTGCTGAATGTGAAATCACCATGTTGCAGCTCTCCCGCGGGACAATCGTTCTCATCGGGATGTGATGCCGTACGAGCCTGGAGTTGCGCTCGCACAAGGCGATATTGTCAAACACCAAGGTTATCATCAAAAAAACCAAGTTACAGCGGAAGCCAAGTATTGTGTATCAAGCACACATTAGAGTAATACGCAGCGAAGGTCACGATAGGGTCCAAATTAAATGCCCCGAAGGCAATGCCACAAAGGCGATGCCACGGAGACGATGAAATACTCTTGCTCTTTTCTTTAGCCCACAAAGGTACTTACAGTTCATACATCTTGTCCCGTATATCCAAGCAGCGCCACTACGCCTGCGTACCTGAAATATTGCCCACAAACGTGGGTCAGTACACAGCCGTACTGGTGAGCGGGGTAACCCACTCGTCTAAGCCGACACTAAGTAAAATAGTGAATGCAAACAGTTATATGGTGATCTTTTTAGTTGAATCCTAGATTCGTTTCGTGGCACATGAATGACATATTAAGGAAAGCAGTAAAGCAGTTTACGCATGCAAGCATTCAATCTCAAACCAAACGACAAGCATATATATATCTCCGACCCGAAGGTAACTAGCATGCAACCCGTCTTACTCAATGTCATCGCTTGCACGATTACATATCGAACCATCAGTCTTGCCTCAATATCCATCCTCAACCAAAGTTTATATTCCAATCTCGAGTGCACACTCTTGCCGAGGCAAGGTGGCCGCGCCTACACGATAGCCAAACCAACAAAAGAAAAGCAAGCCATGACTTATACTATATGAAGTCACTGGCTAAAAGCCACGAAGGACATTGATCGGACCAAGATCAATAGGGCAATCCTACCTGATCCAGGGTTGGGCAGCTACTCCCGCGTGGTGGTATCGGACTACCAGCACTGCGTCCAATCGTGCGATGCCCATTGCTTCCACTATAGTGGAATGGTCCCGGTGCACCGGTGCCTCATCCCGTTCCAGGAAACGAAACCCTGTGCCACACAGGTTGTCCGTGACAATGCAGACACAGTAGGTATGACGAGAGGATCGAAATATTCTTGCCCCCACCAAGCGATCCTAGACTCGTTCAACCGATATCCAACCAAATATCCATAACCATTCTTCCAACATATCCAACCAAGAGATCCAAATCTCGACCTCAATATATAGCTGTAACGCCCGCAACCGCTCGGAGCGTTACGCTGAGTCGGATTGAATGAATCAAATGCTGGTTACATTTGAATTGTTGGATTTCGGGAAGAAGGATTAATCGAGTTGGTTTCAATGTGCAGATGGCTAGCGGGTTCGATGGAAATCAGGTGTTCGTTCAGAACAGTACTGAATAGCTGGATGGAAGCGATAATGCCATCTTCCTTAGTCCGATCGGTCGGATGATTTGGAGAGCATGGCCTGCTCGCACGGTCATACCAGTTGAGTAGATCACGCTTGCATCGGACCACGGGTTCAAGGGATTGGCCGTATCAGCAGGACAGGATGCCTAACGGGATCGAACATTGTGAGTGGGCTCTTTTTCTTCTCCTCTACTCCTTCATGCCTAATAATATGGAAACACGTAAGAGGCTTGAACACTTGGGCTAAAATATTCGGAAATACTACACTGAGGCGTGCATAGAGTGTACGTCGTTGGCTTGGTAGGATTGTGGCTTGGATATGACTTACGCGTTGGATAGTTGGAGCGATAGTTGGGTTATACATTGAGGCAGTCGGTTGGATACTTGGGATTATGCTTGGACGGTTGGGATTATGCAAGTTGGAATGATACATTGAGGCAAATAGGAATATCGGGAATTCGGGCGAGCGAGCGTGCATCCATGTACGAGTATCACTGGGTCGCTTTGTCTTGCAAAGCGAGCAGTTGTGGTTCGAAACTGAACAACTACATAGGCGAGGGTATTGTGCCACTGTTGGGGCATTGTGCCACGGAATTATTCGGAGTGTGGGGTGTTGCACCCAATGTGAAATACTGTGTTGGAAAGCGGCAATGTGAAAAGTAGGCATAACTTGGGCACAACTTGAGAGATTGTGCATATGGGTATTTTGGTGCCTTGGGATATATATATTGAGGTCGAGATTTGGAATCCTTGGGGATATGTTGAAAGAATGGTTATGGATGCTTTGGTTGGATATTCGGTTGAAACGAGTCTAGGATCGCTTGGTGGGACAAGAATATTCGATCCTCTCGTCATACCTACTTTCTGCATGTCACGGACAACCTGTGTACACAAGGTTTGACATTTCCTCGAAACGGCTTCCCAGGGCATTGGGACCGTATCGATCCGGAGAAAAATATTGATTCGTTCTAGTCACGACGCATTGCGGGACCTCCAGCGGGGCTTGCTACCCGGGCTGATAGGGCGCACCGTTAATGCTTGGATTTTGTCCTTTATGGCTTGGCCAGTGACTTCATATAGATAAGAGTTGACTTGCTTTTCTTTTGTTGGTTTGGCTTTCGTGTAGGCGCGGCCACCTTGCCTCGGCAAGAGTGTGCACTCGATATTGGGATATAAACTTTGGTTGAGGATGGATATTGAGGTAAGATTGTTGGTTCGATATGTTATCGTGCAAGCGATGGCATTGAGTTAGACGGGTCGGATATATATAACTGCTTGTCGTTTGGTTTGATGTGAATGCTTGCATGCTTAAACTGCTTTACAGCTTTCCTTAATATGTCATTCATATGCCATGAAACGAATCTAGGATTCAAACTAGAAAGATCACCATATAACTGTTTGCATTCACTATTTTACTTAGTGTCGGCTTAGACGAGTGGGCTACCCCTCTCACCAGTACGGTTGTGTACTGACCCACGTTTGTGGGCAATATTTCAGGTACACAGGCGTAGTGGTGCTGCTTGGATATACGGGACAAGATGTATGAACTGTAAGTACCTTTGTGGGCTAGAGAAAAGAGCAAGAGCATTTTATCGTCTTCGTGGCATCGCCTTTGTGGCATTGCCTCGGGGCATTTTATTTGGACCCTATCGTGAGCTTCGCTGCGTATTACTCTGATGTGTGCTTGGTACACAATACTTGACTTCCGCTGCAACTCGGTTGATTCAATGATAACATTTGGTGTTTGACAACATCGCCTTGTACGAGCGCAACTCCAGGCTCGTACGACATCACGTCCCGATTAGAACGATTGTCCCGCGGGAGAGCTGCAACGTGGTGATTCATGTTCTGCGGAGACTGTCGAGCTTGCGGAAGATTGGGGCGTGACAAATTGGTATCAGAGCGCCTGGTTCATTTCTTCGGACTTGGTCCTTCGCTTCATCACAAACTCTAAATAGGTTCCGCGTGTCATTTAGCTCTTGACTCTACTCGGTGCCGCATCGGATATTTCATGCAATAAGTCTATTTATTTCTAGTTGTGGCTGCATATTATTCTTTGTTGGGTTGCCTTGGTTGGTTTTCGTAGGATCGCTTAGCCTCGTTAGGCGTTGTTGCATTCGTGCAGCAAGTTGGTTAGCATTGTTGCATTTGTGCAACAAGTGTGGGTTTTCGTTGGGTTGGCTTGGCTTGGCTTATCTTTCTGGAGTTTCTGATTGCCTCAATGGATCAGTTGGTTGGCTAACGAGATTTGGTTATGTGGCATGTTGAGAGTAGAAACATTCGATGAGAATAAATCCTTGCAGGAGTTGCTCGTCTAGCGATTGTGTTGGATAAAAGTTGGAATTTTGGCTGTGGCGCATCGGTTGGGCATGTTTGAGTTCGGCTCGAAAATATCAGAATAGTTGGCACGAGTTGCTCGTATAACAAATGTGTGGAACCATTGAGTATTGGGTTGGAATACTTGGAAAAGATCGTTGCACGAGTCGCTCGTGTAGCGAAAGTAGCAATCGGTTTGAGAATAGCTGGAAGCATCGAGAATGGAACATAGCACGAGTCGCATTGCAAGATTTATGGGAATAGTTGGATAATTCAAGCATTGCCTGAGTTTTGTGTCAAACTCGAATTGGGAAAGGCATAATCACGTATGAAGGATGGTTCGAACGGATCTTGGATTCGTGAAAAGAAACGTAATGTGAGTAGCGACTTGATTCGAAGTGGTATATGGGATCAAACGTGTTAAGCAAGGCATTAGAAATATTTTGGTTGGACATCTATGGGAATTGCTTGAACGGACTCGGATAACGAATATAAGTCGGTTGGTGCAAATTGACTGAGTTGGAAGGAATGAAAATAGAGCAAGCGAATATTGAGTTATGATTCGACAGAATCACCTCAGAATAGTCGGTTTGGGATAGACGCTGGTTGACGCAGATTACGCACGAGGGCAACTATATTTTCAAGTAGTATATAGTGCAATGGAATTTGACTCGGGTATCCTTCGATACATTAGACTTGAGAACTCAAGAACGGAATTGTGCTAATAGAAGTATCGTTGGCTTAAGAGTTGGACGGAATCAGAACGAATATTTGGGTTACACTTGAGCAAAGTGATGGGATTATCGGAAGGATAGCGAGCACGGACTACAATTTTGGACAACACATTTGAGCTGTTGGTTGAGCAAAGAAATACGATATTGGTCTGGGGGGGACAATGAGATGTATTCACACAAACTTGAAGATTTCGGATATTGCTGCTCGAAAAGTTAACTCAGGTTAAGCGAAAATGGAATTTTGGGCAAAATTGTGCAACAATGGTAGACGGATTCTCCGGAAGACGTGGACGGATTGTGGCAACAACAGAAGGTAAAAGATTTTGGCGGACAGACTTTTAAAGATAGCTAAATGTGGGAGCAACGTCGGAACAAATCACTGTGCTGCTCGAGTAAGTTGGACGTGCATTGTGGGACGCAGCAAATGGATAAGAATTGGAACAAGTCTTGGGTTTTGAGAATCATTGCAATTTGTAGTGCGAGAATCGAACATGCAATTCGGAAATTTGATGGATTCAGGGCAGAACGACAGATTGATGGAAGATAGTTTCAACGAGCGCAGTTCTCGAATTCAGAAACTTCGCTCGGATGGAATGGTTGGAATTTTGATTCGGGTTTACAGATGAGATATAGCATGGTTTATAGTAACTGTCCATCGTGATGATTACAATTATCGAGCGTAGCTTCGGGACAGCTGACCCTAAGCGACCTTGCCCGTCGAATCGGATATGAATATGGTAGACCCATAGAACGACCCTTGAGGCGGCGTATTTGGGAATGCGTCGAGGGCAGATGTGAGCAATGAGATTTGGCTTATTGACTGAGTGTTGGATTCTGAGAGACCCTTGGGATAGTCTTCAGCTGAAGATACAGCCGGAAGATCGAAGCGATGGTGGAAAGTAGCCCAGTCAACTGATGAGATTCAGAGTCATAGATTTTTATCGATGGCATCGCCTCTGACTCATCGTGCCCTGGAAGGGAATATCATTCGTATGAATTGACGATTGTGAAACTAGCTCATGAAGTTAAAGCAACGGCTCGTTCAGATCAAATCCTTGCGAATATTGGAAGGGACAGATTTGCCTCAGATTTACAAGATGTCTCGAAACTTAGTCTGGGAAGCGTGCTCGTTCGGAAGGCAAAGGTGATATCCTAATGCTTCGAGGCAGTGGAAGCAGCGCGAAGAACTATTCCATGCTCAACCTAAGAATTGTGGCGAGTGTGTCCACGTTGAAATCATGGTGACACAATCCCTTTGGCGTGGCGGCGAGATCTTCGTGGATCACACGAACCTCAATATAGATGTTCACCCTGTGAGATATTGAGATGGCAGGAAAATGTGTTGGACTGAGATGTTCTAAGCAAAGTTAATATTTAGGTAAGTCGCATAGCTGGGGTAGATCAGTTGAGATGATCGTTCGGTGCACGAGATAATATTTAGAGATATTGCTAGTACGAATTTCAGAAATAGTTGGATGGATGGAGTTGGAACACGAACTGATTGAGTCGGTGGAAAATTATCATATTTGAGAATAGTGCTCAAGCGAATATGTTGGAATGGAAATCATAATTTGGTTCAATTGTAAATAAAGCAAATGGATGCCTCGAACATAAAGATACCCTTGTAACTTGTTCAAATTTGCTATCGCAAAGCTCGGCTGAAATGCATATATTTTAGGGACGCCTTAAATATGTGTACGATCCAAAACTAAGCGATACGAAGAATTCGTATTGAGCTACAAGGAGGATGTGGGAATTCATAAAACAAAATTGTACGAGCGTTCAGCAGAACGAGATGCGGAGTCAGAATCATGAATATGAGAGTTGCATAGAGCAGATCTATGGAATTGGATTGTGCATGCTAGTAAGGAATGAGTACCAGCACGGTTCGTGGACGAACCTGATTCTAAGTGGTACATTATGTAACGCCCCGCAACCGCTCGGAGCGTTACGCTGAGTCGGATAGAATGAATCAAATGCTGGTTACATTTGAATTGTTGGATTTCGGGAAGAAGGATTAATCGAGTTGGTTTCAATGTGCAGATGGCTAGCGAATTCGATGGAAATCAGGTGTTCGTTCAGAACAGTACTGAATAGCTGGATGGAAGCGATAATGCCGTCTTCCTTAGTCCGATCGGTCGGATGATTTGGAGAGCACGGCCTGCTCGCACGGTCATACCAGTTGAGTAGATCATGCTTGCATCGGACCACGGGTTCAAGGGATTGGCCGTATCGGCAGGACAGGATGCCTAACGGGATCGAACATTGTGAGTGGGCTCTTTTCCTTCTCCTCTACTCCTTCATGCCTAATAATATGAAAACACGTAAGAGGCTTGAACACTTGGGCTGAAATATTCGGAAACACTACACTGAGGCGTGCATAGAGTGTACGTCGTTGGCATGGTAGGATTGTGGCTTGGATATGACTTACGCGTTGGATAGTTGGAGCGATAGTTGGGTTATACATTGAGGCAGTCGGTTGGATACTTGGGATTATGCTTGGACGGTTGGGATTATGCAAATTGGAATGCTACATTGAGGCAAATGGTAATATCGGGAATTCGGGCGAGCGAGCGTGCATCCGTGCACGAGTATCACTGGGTCGCTTTGTCTTACAAAGCGAGCAGTTGTGGTTCGAAACCGAACAACTACATAGGCGAGGGTATTGTGCCACTATTGGGGCATTGTGCCACGGGATTATTCGGAGTGTGGGGTGTTGCACCCAATGTGAAACACTGTGTTGGAAAGCGGCAATATAAAAAGTAGGCATAACTTGGGCACAACTTGAGAGATTGTGCATATGGGTATTTTGGTGCCTTGGGATATATATATTGAGGTCGAGATTTGGAATCCTTGGGGATATGTTGAAAGAATGGTTATGGATGCTTTGGTTGGATATTCGGTTGAAATGAGTCTAGGATCGCTTGGTGGGGCGAGAATGTTCGATCCTCTCGTCATACCTACTTTCTGCATGTCACGGACAACCTGTGTACACAAGGTTTGACCTTTCCTCGAAACGGCTTCCCGGGGCACTGGGACCGTATCGATCCGGAGGAAAATATTGATTCGTTCTAGTCACGACGCATTGCGGGACCTCCAGCGGGACTTGCTACCCGGGCTGATAGGGCGCACCGTTAATGCTTGGATTTTGTCCTTTATGGCTTGGCCAGTGACTTCATATAGATAAGAGTTGGCTTGCTTTTCTTTTGTTGGTTTGGCTTTCGTGTAGGCGCGGCCACCTTGCCTTGGCAAGAGTGTGCACTCGATATTGGGATATTAACTTTGGTTGAGGATGGATATTGAGGCGAGATTGTTGGTTCGATATGTTATCGTGCAAGCGATGGCATTGAGTTAGACGGGTCGGATATATATAACTGCTTGTCGTTTGGTTTGATGTGAATGCTTGCATGCTTAAATTGCTTTACAGCTTTTCTTAACATGTCATCCATATGCCATGAAACGAATCTAGGATTCAAACTAGAAAGATCACCATATAACTGTTTGCATTCACTATTTTACTTAGTGTCGGCTTAGACGTGTGGGCTACCCCGCTCACCATTACGGTTGTGTACTGACCCACGTTTGTGGGCAATATTTCAGGTACACAGGCGTAGTGGCGCTGCTTGGATATACGGGACAAGATGTATGAACTGTAAGTACCTTTGTGGGCTAGAGAAAAGAGCAAGAGCATTTCATCGTCTTCGTGGCATCGCCTTTGTGGCATTGCCTCGGGACATTTTATTTGGACCCTATCGTGAGCTTCGCTGCTTATTACTCTGATGTGTGCTTGGTACACAATACTTGACTTCCGCTGCAACTTGGTTGATTCAATGATAACATTTGGTGTTTGACAATATCGTCTTGTACGAGCGCAACTCCAGGCTCGTACGGCATCACGTCCCGATTAGAACGATTATTTTGTGAGAGAGCTGCAACATGGTGATTCACGTTCAGCGGGGACTGTCGAGCTTACGGGAGATTGGGGCGTAACAATAGCCGCCCAAGGCACCAATATATCAAGTATTTCATAGGCACGATGCCTCTTCTCAACACAGAGTCCAAATTGGTGCAACACCCATGCTCGAAGCAAAACCCATGGCCCAATGCCATTTCAGTGGCATAATGCCCCATTCGTGGGACGATGCCCCATCAAACGGCACAACGCCCTCGCCGATGCAGTTGTTCGGTTTTAAACCACAACTGCTCGCTTTGCAAGACAAAGCGACCAAGTGATACTCGCGCACGGATGCACGTTCGCTCGCCCGAATTTCCAACATTCCCATTATTCCTATTGCCTCAAAGTATCATTCCAATCGTCCAAGTAAAATCCCAAGTATCCAACCGACTGCCTCAAATGTGATAATCTAACTCTAGCTCCAACTATCCAACGCGTAAATCATTTCAAGCCACAATCCTACCAAGCCAACGACGTACACTCTATGCACGCCTCAGTGTAGTGATTCTCAATGTTTCAACCCAAGTATTCAAGCCTTTACGTGTTTCCATATTATTAGGTATGAAGGAGTAGAGGAGAAGGAAAAGAGCCCACTCACAATGATTGATCTCGTTAGGCATCCTGTCCTGCCGATATGGCCAATCCCTTGAACCCGTGGTCCGATGCAAGCGCGATCTACTCAACTGGTATGACCGTGCGAGTAGGCCGTTCTCGCCAAATTATCCGACCGATCGGATTAAGGAAGACGGCATTATCGCTTCCATTCAGCTATTCAGTAATGTTCTGAACGAACACCTGATTTCCATCGAACCCGCTAGCCATCTACACATTGAAACCAACTCGATTAATCCTTGTTCCCAAAAATCTAACATTTCAAATGTAACCAGCATTTGATTTATTCAATCCGACTCAGCGTAACGCTCCGAGCGGTTGTGGGACATTACATAATATACCACTTAGAATCAGGTTAGTCCACGAACCGTGCTGGTACTCATTCCTTACTAGTATGCCACAATCCAATTCCATGGATCTGCTCTATGCAACTTACATATTCACGATTCTGACTCCACATCTCGTTCTGCTGAACGCTCGTACAAATTTTACGAATTCCTACATCCTTCTTGCAGCTCAATACGAATTCTTCGTATCGCTTAGTTTTGGATCGTACACATATTTAAGGCGTCCCTAAAATACATGCATTTTAGCCAAGCTTTATGATAGCAAATTTGAACAAGTTACAAGGGTAATCTTTATGTTCGAGGCATCCATTTGCTTTACTTCCAATTGAATCAAACTATGATTTCCATTCCAACATTTCTGAATATCAGTACTAGCAACATCTCCAAATATATCTCATACACCGAACGATTATCACAACTGATCTACCCCAGCTATGCGACTTACCCAAATATCAACTTGCTTAGATCAGCTCAGTCCAACACATTTCCTACCATCTCAATATCTCACAGGGTGAACATCTATATCGAGGTTCGTGTGATCCACGAAGATTTCGCCGCCACGCCAAAGGATAGTGTCGCCACGATTTCAACGTGGACACACTCGCCACAATTCTTAGGTTGCGTAGAGAATAGTTCTTCGTGCTGCTTCCACTGCCTCAAAGCAGAGAATATCACCTTTGCCTTCCGAACGAGCACGCTTCCTAGACTAAGTTCCGAGACATCTTGTAAATCTGAGGCACGTCTGTCCCTTCCAATATTCGCAAGGATTTGATCTGAACGAGCCGTTGCTTTAACTTCACGAGCTAGTTTCACAGTCATCAATTCATATGAATGCTATTCCCTTCCAGGGCACGATGAGTCAGAAGCGATGCAATCGATAAAAATCTGCGACTCTGAATCTCATCAGTTGACTAGGCTACTTTCACTATCGCTTCAATCTTCCGGCTGCATCTTCAGCTGAAGACTATCCCAAGGGTCTCTCAAAACCAACACTCAGTCGATAAGCTAAATCTCATTGCTCACATCTACCCTCGATGCATTCCCAAATACGCTGCCTCAAGGGTCGTTCTATGGTTCTACCATATTCATATCCAATTCAGTGGACAAGTCGCTTAGGGTCAGCTGTCCCGAAGCTACGCTCGATAATTGTAATCATCACGATGGACAGTTACTATAAACCATGCTATATCTCATCTGAAAATATGAATCAAAATCCAACCATTCATCCGAGCAAAGTTTTCGAATCCGAGAATCGCGCTCGTTAAAACCGTCTTCCATCAACCCGTCGTTCTGCCCTGAATCCATCAAATTTCTGAATTGCCATGTTCCACAATGCTCGTCCAACTTACTCAAGCAGCACAGTGATTTGTTCTGACGTTGCTCTCACATTTAGCTATCTTCAAAAGTCTGTCCGACACAAATTCTTGCCTTCCGTTGTTGCCACAATCCGTCCACGTCTTCCGGAGAATCTGTCTACCATTGTTGCACCATCTTGCCCAAAATTCCATTTCCGCTAAACCTGAGTCAACTTCTCGAGTAGCAATATCCAAAAATCTCCAAGTTTGTGTGAATCTATCGCATTGTCCATCCAAACCAAATCGTATTTCATTGCTCAACCAACAGCTCAAATGCGTTGCTCAAAATCGTAGTTCGTGCTCGCTATTATTCGATTCACCCATCGCTCGCTCAAGCGTAACCCAGTTGTTCATTCCGATCTCGTCCATCTCTTAAGCCTAATGATACTTTCATTTTCACTAATCCATTCTCGATATGCTCAACTCAATATTTGATTGCTTCATTTTCATTCTTTCCAACTCAATCGACGCGTACCAACCAACTTGTATTCTCGTTTCACGAGTCCATTCAGGCAATTCCCATAGTTGTCCAACCAAAATATTTCTAATGCCTTGCTCAAAATATGGTATCCCATATACCACTCCGAATCAAGTAGCTACTCACATTACGTTTCCTTACAGAAATCCAAAATCCGTTCGAACCATCCCTTATGTGTGATCATGCCTTTCCCAATTCGAGTTTGACACAAAACTCAGGCAACGCTTGAATTATCCAACTATTTCCATCGTCTGATACTTTCTCAACACGAGCAATCGTGCAATGATTGTCTTCCAAATAGTCCAACCCAATACCCAACGGTTTCACACATTTATTGTACGAGCAACTCGTTCCAACTTATCCTTATATTCCCGAGCCTAAACTCAGACTTGCTCAACCGATGTGCCACAGCCAAAATTCTAACTTCTATCCAACACAGTCGCTAGAAGAGCAACTCGTGCAAGGACCCATTCTCATCGAATGTTTTTACTCAAAACATGCCGCATAACCAAATCTCGTTAGCCAACCAACTGATCCATTGAGGCAATCAGAATCTTCCCGAACGATAAGCCAAGCTAACCCAACAAAAGCACACAACTTGTTGCACAAATGCAATAACGCCACCGACTTGCTGCACGAATGCAACAACGCCTAACGAGGCTAAGCGATCTAACGAAAACCAACCAAGGCAACCCAATAAAGAATAACATGCAGCCACAACTAGCAATAAATAGACTTATTGCATGAAACATCCAATGCGGCACCGAGTAGAGTCAGGAGCTAAACGACATGCGAAAGCTATTTTAGAGTTTGTGATGAAGCGAAGGACCAAGTCTGAAGAAATGAACCAGGCGTTATGATACCAATCTGTCATGCCCCAATCTCCCGCAAGCTCAATAGTCCCTGCTGAACGTGAAATCACCACGTTGCAGCTCTCCCGCGGGACAATCGTTTTCATCGGGACGTGATGCCGTACGAGCTTGGAGTTGCGCTCGTACAAGGCGATGTTGTCAAACACCAAGGTTATCATCGAAACAACCAAGTTACAGCAGAAGCCAAGTATTGTGTACCAAGCACACATCAGAGTAATACGCAGCGAAGGTCACGATAGGGTCCAAATGAAATGCCCTGAAGGCAATGCCACAAAGACGATGCCATGGAGACAAAGAAATACTCTTGCTCTTTTCTCTAGCCCACAAAGGTACTTACAGTTCATACATCTTGTCCCGTATATCCTAGCAGCGCCACTACGCCTGCGTACCTGAAATATTGCCCACAAACGTGGGTCAGTACACAGCCGTACTGGTGAGCGGGGTAACCCACTCGTCTAAGTCGACACTAAGTAAAATAGTAAATGCAAACAGTTATATGGTGATCTTTCTAGTTGAATCCTAGATTCGTTTCATGGCACATGAATGACATGTTAAGGAAAGCAGTAAAGCAGTTTACGCATGCAAGCATTTAATCTCAAACCAAACGACAAGCATATATATATCTCCGACCCGAAGGTAACTAGCATGCAACCCGTCTTACTCAATGTCATCGCTTGCACGATAATATATCGAACCATCAGTCTTGCCTCAATATCCATCCTCAACCAAAGTTTATATTCCAATCTCGAGTGCACACTCTTGCCGAGGCAAGGTGGCCGTGCCTACACGATAGCCAAACCAACAAAAGAAAAGCAAGTCATCACTTATACTATATGAAGTCACTGGCTAAAAGCCACGAAGGACATTGATCGGACCAAGATCAATAGGGCAATCCTACCCGATCCAGGGTTGGGCAGCTACTCCCGCCTGGTGGTATCGGACTACCAGCACTGCACCCAATCGCGTGATGCCTATTGTTTCCTCCATGGTGGAACGGTCCCGGTGCCCCGGTGCCTCATCCCGTTTCAGAAAACGAAACCCTGCCCCACACAGGTTGTCCGTGACAATGCAGACACAGTAGGTATGACGAGAGGATCGAAACATTCTCGCCCCACCAAGCGATCCTAGACTCGTTCAACCGATATCCAACCAAATATCCATAACCATTCTTCCAAGATATCCAACCAAGAGATCCAAATTTTGACCTTAATATATAGCCCAAGGCACCAATATATCAAGTGTTTCATAGGCACGATACCTCTTCACAACACAGAGTCCAAATTGGTGCAACACCCATGCTCGAAGCAAAACCCATGGCCCAATGCCATTTCAGTGGCATAATGCCCCATTTGTGGCACGATGCCCCATCAAGCGGCACAACACCCTCGTCGATGCTGTTGTTCGGTTTCGAACCACAACTGCTCGCTTTGCAAGACAAAGCGACCAAGTGATACTCGTGCACGGATGCACGTTCGCTCGCCCGAATTCCCGACGTTCCCATTATTTCCATTGCCTCAAAGTATCATTCCACCCGTCCAAGTAAAATCCTAAGTATCCAACCGACTGCCTCAAATGTGATAATCCAACTCTAGCTCCAACTATCCAACGCGTAAATTATTTCAAGCCACAATCCTACCAAGCCAACGACGTACACTCTATGCACGCCTCAGTGTAGTGATTCTTAATGTTTCAGCCCAAGTGTTCAAGCCTTTACGTGTTCCAATATTATTAGGCATGAAGCAGTAGAGGAGAAGGGAAAGAGCCCACTCACAATAATTGATCCCGTTAGGCATCCTGTCCTACCGATACGGCCAATCCCTTGAACCCGTGGTCCGATGCAAGCGCGATCTACTCAACTGGTATGATCATACGAGCAGGCCGTGCTCTCCAAATCATCCGACCGATCGGATTAAGGAAGACGGCATTATCGCTTTCATTCAGCTATTCAGTAATGTTCTGAACGAACACCTGATTTCCATCGAACCCGCTAGCCATCTGCACATTGAAACCAACTCGATTAATCCTTCTTCCCAAAAATCCAATATTTCAAATGTAACCAGCATTTGATTTATTCAATCCGACTCAGCGTAACGCTCCGAGTGGTTACGGGGCGTTATATTGATGGCCCAACATGAGAAACTTGATGGTCCCTTACCTCTATCCGGAGGCCACGGATCATGGCTGCCCCCTGCGAACTCCTCGATGAAAAGAGCCGCAGCCTCCAACATCCCACACAGGAGAAAGAAAGGAAGCAAAGAGATAAATTTCTCTCTCCTCCCCACCGTCTATTTATAAGCTTCAAATCCGCATGAAGAGATCGAGGCAATGAACCAAGTAGTTATGGGGATGAATCTGACGTCTCAATTTTCGTGATCCTCTTTAAATCTCCCTGGAAACCATCACCTTGAGCTCCGCGTCAGGAGATGGATCAGAATTCAAAAGAAGATCTGCACAAAAATTGAAACGAATATGTCAGTTAATGCAGAAGTGACGGCCTGGAAGCGCTCATCCATGTGGCCCATGACCAAGCGGTCCCAATATCCATGCGACACAATATCCATACGATCAAAGTGCTTTTCCTCTATGATTCTTATTCAAAGTATTTCAAACTTGTCTGTTTAAAAACTTTGAAGGGGGTCTTGTAGAAGCATGAAAAATATGCATCCATGGGTCCAACAATCATTCGCCCAAAAGTAAAGCTCAAAAAAAATTTGGCAATAGAATTACCTTGCGGCCCAATAAGGCGACATCCATGCGTCCCAATCATCCGAAGCAGCTTTGTTCGTAGAAGGACCTGCCGTGGTATCCTAGCAACGGGATCATCTCTGACACAGAATCCTTACAAAGAGAATTTTATGAATGCCTCAAAAGACGTGAACACATTAAACGACATAAGTCTCACGTCAGCACAGAACTTCACTCTGGATGGGTGTATAATGCCACGTGTACAACATAACAATGACCCCATGCATCCTAAACTCCATGCGTTCCATGCGTCTCTGCCCCATGCGTTCCAGACTCTATGTGTTTCATGCATCTCTGGCCCCATGCGTCTCAGACTCTATGCGTCCCATGCATCTCTGGCCATATGTGTTTCAGACTCCATGAAGACAAAATCTTGCTGTTACGATGAGCGATTATCTCCAACCAAGTGCGGACAATGTGTCAAGCTGGCAAAGTCACGCCCGCAAAGGACGAGAACCACCAAGATCTTCAGCAACAAAAAATTCTAACAAGTGCCCACATGACAGCCTGGCCCGCTCACGGTTACAGCTGCACCCTAGTAAGGGGGCACACATAGCACCCTC
Organism: Iris macrosiphon; assembly: GCA_036927795.1. Lineage (NCBI taxonomy): Eukaryota > Viridiplantae > Streptophyta > Magnoliopsida > Asparagales > Iridaceae > Iris > Iris macrosiphon. Next base: position 46,932,859 of record JAYESA010000012.1, read on the forward strand.
TAGCATCCATGCGGCCCAACATATGCACACCCAAGGATGACTATATATACCCGGGTGGCATGTCCAAAATGGACGGACACAAGGGTCGTCAACAAAGAGAGAGAGAACATACAGAGACGAGCAAAGAGAGCACATAAGCTTCTTCACCTTACATCGGATCGTCAACGGAGTAAAAGAGCTACACTTCTCAACCTCCATCGTCACACCCAGATCAAAATATTGTACTTAGATAATTCTATTTAGGATTCTTTGTACTCATTTTTCTTTCTTAAATACAAAGTATGCAAGAACTAATTTAATAGCGAACAATATCTCAATGCAGGTTTACAGTATTTCTTTTATTATTCTGAGATCATTTACATTCAGTCTTTACTTTCAGTAGTTGTATTGCTTAAGTTTTTTATTTAAGTTCCTATATTGGCTTCCTTTGTGGTACTTGCTATTTGGGGTCTGACCCTACTGGTTTTACATGGCCAGATCTAGTAGCAGCATCGGAGGATCTTTCATATCACTTGAGTGGGTTCTCTTACTTCCACATTCTGACGTACATTCTACTTTTGTTGGCGTTTAGCCACCGAGCACGTGTTTAGCTCGTATTTTGGTTTAATCAGTTAGCCTACGAGTAATATCATGATTGACATATCCTAGGGTTGATCATGTATGACTTAGATTCTGACTAGTTTATTTATTTGTGTTCACTATCTTCATGATCATCTAGTTTATTTAGCTTGTAGAAGCATGCATCTCGCGAGTTGTCAATGGCTTAAAACGCAGTGTTATTAGCATGCCATCTGTAATGTTGACCTCTCCATATATTGAACTAAGGGGGCGTTTGGTACGGGATAATTTTTTTTTATTTTCGAAAAAATTTAGGGTGGAAATTTATTACCATGTATGTTTAGGCCACAAAAAAATATTTTCGGAAACTATGAATACCCGGATAAATAATTTATCCACGAAACATAAAAATCCTATCCCTTAAGAATGTGTGGGTATATTTTTTTTTCGGACAAAATTTTTTTTTCAAGTTTTTTCGTTTTTTGATCTTTTTTTCATTTTTTTGTCGTTTTGATCATTTTTAGTCGTTTTTATCGGGTTTTTTGTTGTTTTTGATCGTTTTTAATACATTTTTTCGTCTTTTTTGTCCTTTTTAAATCGTTTTAGCTCTTTTTTTTTATAGTTTTTTGATCATTTTTTATCCTTTTTTTGTCATTTTTGATCCTTTTTAGTCTTTTTAATCATTTTTGATTGTTTTTAGTCGTTTTTATCTTTTTTTTTGACATTTTTAGTCAGTTCTAAGTCGCTATTGGTCTCTTTAGTCGTTTTAGTTATTTTTTGTCTCTTTTTTATATCATTTTTAGTCGTTTTTATCATTTTTGATGGTTTTTAATCGCTTTTGGTTTTTTGATTTTTTTTCGTTTTTGATCTTTTTTTTTTTTCGTCGTTTTGATCATTTGTCATTTTTTATCTTCTTTGCTCGTGCTTGATCGTTTTTTGTCGTTTTGGTCATTTATGATTTTTTATTTTTTATCTTTTTTTATTTTTTCTTTTTTTTCGTTTGTTCGTTTTTGTTTTTGTTTTTTCATTTTTGATCGTTTTTTGTCATTTTTTTTTATTTTTTTGTTTTTTTGTTTTTTGCTTTCAAATTTTTTTCCTTTTTCATTTTTTTCAGGAATATTTGTATGGTCACCGAACATGTGAATAAAGTTTTCCTGAAAATTTAATTACTTGGAATTTGATTCTTGAAAATATAGAATTTTTGGCTACATAGTATTTCGTGTACCAAACGTCCCCTAATTGTATTACACTAAATACTCGTTATCATATTCAAACTTTTGTGGTATTTTATTCATTGCCGATCCCCTAAGCCAACTCTGGATTACACAGAGCTCCTTAATAAACATATTTGAAACCTCAAATCTTAAATGCTTTTAGATTCAGTTTATTTATTTAGTTTCTCAAAAAAATAACTGATATATTAATTTTAAAGATATTTTGTCATGTCCAATTTTTGAACTCAAAATATATACCGTGAAGTAGATTTAAATACATCTAAGTTTTAAACATACAACTGTTCATTTTCATGAGTATAATTGTTCTTTTCAAATAAATGATGATTGTAGTTTAGTTTACTAAATAGCCTCCTTATAAGTTTCCTAAAATCCGCCTCCCATATACCCTATAAAAACTAAATAACAACATAACTATTATGTCGTATCCAGAACCCCGGTCTTCGTGTCCAGTGTTGTGTCCGATGCCCAAACCTTCACCAGATCGTGCCAAACTTCGCCATGACCTTCCTCTATCTTCCCTCTATCTAGAAGATGATGAAGCCACTAGGAATTTAGATGGGAAAAGAACTAGCAATTGTAGTAGTAGAAGATGGCTGGACGGAGTTTCTCAGCAACACGAAGTTAAAGGAGAAGTAGAGGAGGACTAGTTTGCTCTCGTTAACAATGATGTGGAGGACACATTGTTGCTTTCTAGTATGTGAATGCATATGATCATATGATGTAAGCATATATGGTTTCATAAAATTGTATTAATGAGCAATATTCAGTTATATGTATTTTTTCTTTTGTTAATATTAATTTTCAAGTTATTTCTTGTGTCCAAATTAATTAATTATTGAATACCTGCAGTTTCTTTAAATTTCATCTAGTCTTAATTTTAAATTTCATTCTAGTCTTAATTTTAGAATGGTAAATTTTAAATTTTAAATTTATATTAAACTAAAATTAAAATTAAAAAAATTTGGTAATTAATTTTTGGGTTTAAAATTTGTTATGTCAGCTGTCATGTTAGATATCACATAATATTATTTAACATGTCACGTTAGCTGCCATACGTAATGAGGGATAGATTAGAGGAACAATTTGGAGATGCAAATAGCATTATAAATTACAATATATGAATCAAATTCTATTTAGGCTAAATTGCAACATGATACCCTCAACTATCATTCTTTGACAACTTGATACCCTAAACTTTCAAAATAGATAACTTGATATACTAAAAATAAAATACCAAAAATCCCCCCCCTCTATTCCACAACACCCTCCCCCTAACCCTCCCCCCCTCTCCTCCCCCCCGGCCACCCCCTTCTCGCTCCTAGCCCGCGGCCGCGCGCAGCCTGCGCCACTCCTCCCCTCGACCACCCCTCGGCTACGGTCGCGTGCAGCCCGCGCCAAGTACGCTTGCGCCTCGCTCGCACGCGCTACCCCGCTTACCGCTGATGTCGCCCTGCCTCCCGCCGGAGAGAGTTCATATTCAATAGTTGAAGGTATCAAGTTAAACATTTTGAAAGTTTAGGGTATCAAGTTGCCAAAGATGAATATTTGAGGGTATCAACTTACAATTTAGCCTTCTATTTATATAACAAGATTAACTTGAGAATCAATTCAAGTCAATCTAGAAAACTAGATAAAACCTCAAACAAATCAAAATAAAATATATCCCATAATCAAGGGAAAAAATCATAATAAACTATAGGTATAATTCTATAAAATAAATTGGAAAAACTCTCTCTCTATTTAATTAATGCAACTCGTATAAAGATTAGTTAAAATAAATTGGAAAATTTCCTTTATATTTAATGGATACAATCTTCATGTAAAGATTAGTTCATAGGTGATTGGTTTCCTCCAACATTTACTACAACACATGTCATGCATGCTAACATTAAGGTGCTTTAAAATAAATAATTCTACTGTGTTGGTATTATGAGCTCCCACGAGTATGTACATGAAGAATAATTGACAAGTTGATAACATTATTCCTTAATTTCCTACAAGAAGTCCATCATTGGAATTGGAATTGGAATGGTAAATAATATACAGATGGAAAATCCACTGTATTTCATTCACATGAACACATAAAATGCAGAAACTTTAGTATAGAGAAAAAACAAATTAGTTAATTATTGAGAAAGGAAATTTTTTTGACAAATCTGTAAAGAGAGAACATAAATGTCCTTATTAAGGACGTTTTGGTTCTCTCCGAATATAAAAATAATGCAAAGTCGAAAATATCTTTACTATGTGTAATGCCCCGCTCCTAGCGGGTTACTTAAGGAACACTTATTACTTTGACTTGGTTGAGAATCGAGTCTCGGGGAAACTTCACTGCCAAATCAACACGGACGAAATGCAATGAACCCTTCAAAAGCAAGGAGTGGTCATTGCATAAGGCTTCCCCATCCTCTCGTTGATCCAATCGGTGAGTGGCTTTGGCCCTTCGATGAATCATGTAGTCTACACGTCTTAATAAATAATCTCTAGATCACTAAAATTAATGTTGTCTCACTATCAGGATAAGTTAATAAGAAACATTATTGCATGCTTCAAGCATGGAACTTCTATCTTACTAGTTTTATCATGAAAGCTTACCTGCTCCTGTTTATTTTGCTGTCTATTGAGAAACACTGCTGGAAACCTCCTGACTTGATCTTGAAACAACGAAAGATATGGACTAGCTTGTTCATCGTTCATCAGTTGCATGATAGTATTTTATCTGATAGGAACTTGCATTCATATCTTGGTCTAACAACTTGTGCACAAGGTTTATCGCTCGAGCGGTTCCTGGGGCACTGGGGATCGTTCGGCCTGGGAGAGATCTGGATACCGTGAGGCATAGACTCCTTGATTTACGATAAGGGTAATAAGTCATGAACAAGCATGGGCATGAAGCTCCAATTGTAGATCCCGGGGATCCAACAATCGGGGACCATCAAGTAGTTAGGTCGCATGTTAGGTTTTTCTTCTTGTAAGACTAACTGTTTGATGCAAATGATATATACATGAGTTAATACACATATGCATATTGTTTCTAACTTGTGTGACTACTACAGGGATAACCGTTTTGCCGTGGGTAAGAAATTATTATATGATGGTTCAATCTATCGTTTATGTTTCTTAGCATAAATTACTTAAAAAAAAACTAGACAACTAGAAAGATTACACAGTAGTAATGCTAGATTCACTTGTATACTTAGTGTGGATTTCTAGGTGAGTTTGGCCATGGTCGCTCGCCAGTACATCTTATAGTACCGTCCCACGTTTGTGGGAAATAATCAGGTTATGGTAGCGAGAACTTGGCGAACATTTTGAACCAGTACTAGCGCATCCATCCAGCGAAACCGTGCTCGTGCTGCTTCCTTAGTTTTCCTCTCCTGTGTGCATGATCTTCTTCTGCTAGGTGTTTTATTTTGGTCATACTAAAAGGATATGATATGTGGGTGTTGTAGCTAGTTTTGGGTTTGTAAAAAGGGATGTAGCCATCTATGGCATAATTTGTAACTCAGCCAAGCAAGTACTTTGTAATCAAAATCTTCAAGCATTCAATAAAGAAAGTATTTTTTGATCCTATCAAATGTATTCAACTTTGGTTCTTTGCATTTTGAATTCCGTGCCTCTATATATGTATACTTTTGTCTAACTTGTGTCTTGTGCAGGTACTATGCCTGGTGCAAGCGCAACTTAGGATTGCCCGACATCGCGTCCGAGCGAGGACGATCGGACCTTATGGGACCGGGGCATGACATGTGGTATCAGAGTACGGCTTTACATTATTGGCCTCTTCAAGTATCATTTTAAAAAATGATATAAATTTTCAAGCGATTTCAAAAGTCCCAGATTTCAAAAATGGTTGTGAATCTATATAAGTAAATCAAAGGTGTTTAATGTCCTGATCTTGATTAGTATGAAAATCTAACATCCCAGACAATAAGTCCATAATATGTTATGAGACTAATGCAAGCTACTCTTTTTTGCAGCAAGATGACTATAACAGGTAATCAGGGGACATCGCGTGTAGCGAGTGTGAGCGATGACAAAGTTGATAGGCTGATTGCTATGTTCAAAAATCAGAATAATCGACATAAGGCCCAAAAGGAACGATTAGAAGCTCAGCAAAAATGGGCTGATGCTAGAGCCTTGGCACAGCAACAGCATCTTGACTCACTGACTCAAATAGTAATAACACTAATAGAAAACAATGGTACATCAGGAACAGCCGCGACACCTGTGACAGCCACAACTGTGCCTCAGGGTGCAGGCTTAGTAGAAACTGATGAGCCTCGACGGGCATCCAGGAAGTCTACCTTTAAGGGTACTGAGTTTCTGAAGTTGAACCCTCCGAAGTTTGAAGGTAGGACCGCGCCGGATAAGGTAATGGACTGGATCACAAAGTTGGAGGGCTTGTTTTACTTTGCTTCGATACCTAAGAATAAGAGGGTGGCGTGTGCATTCATGCAGCTGCGGTTACGTGCATACGACTAGTGGCAGATCAAGAATCTGGATCACGCCATAAAGCATCAGGATAGTAGAATCTCTTGGGGGATGTTTAAAGATGCTATCCTTGCACAATATCTCCCGTTAGCTGTCCAGCAGAGAAAAGAATATGAGTTTACCGAACTTAAGTAAGGGAGCATGTCCGTCGAAGACTATGAGTCAGAATTCTTCAAGCTTGCTAAGTTTGCTAGCTCGATGATTCCTAACGAGATAGCCCGTACACACCAGTTCATAAGTGGCCTGAATGACGACCTCAGAAAGGATATAATGAATCATGAATGCACATCTTACATTAAGGCCTTTGAGACAGCAGTGCAGAATGAGCAGTTCACACTACGTAAGGCCCTAGAGAAGACGTTGACTGCTCAAAACACTCATACCAAAAGGTACCAGGATGGAGGAAGAAAGGTTAATACCGAGAAGAAGGCCGACACTGAGCAGAATAATAAGATTGAATGCAGTTAATGTGGCAAAATGAGCCACACCAAAGAGGTTTGTCATTTTGCCAAGGGCGAGTGCTTTCACTGTGGACGAAAGGGGCATCGTACGTTCTACTACCAGAACAAGAGGGTTCTGCCCCAGTGCCACAATGAGAATGTCGAACGTGGACATGATTAGAATCATGTGCCAGCTCAAGCTCAAGCTAATGGACAAAATGATCAGACAAGAAGGGCTAGTGTGTATCAGCTGAATATTGAGCGTGATGTGAGCGGGCGCGATGTTGGTGAGTCTGATTCCTTTGACCTCTTGACGCCTTGATCTTTGACTCCTTAATATCTTATGTTTCGAGGACAAAACTTATTCTCAGTGGGGTATTATATAATGCCCCACTCCTAGCGGGTTACTTAAGGAACACTCGTTACTTTGACTCGATTGAGAATCGAGTCTCGGGGAAACCTTACCGCCAAATCAACACGAACAAAATACAATAAACCCTTCAAACTGATAGAACGTTCTCTATTGAAATGAGTCCAAAAGTTTTTGTTGGTTATTTTACTGCTTAGTTTTCTGTTGCTTTGTGTTTTGTCTTGCTTTTGATGACTTGGTTTTCATGATTCACTTTTCTCGCTTGTGCATTCTTTAGAATCGTAAGAGAAAGAGATCAAAGAATACTAACAAGTTGTTGTTTGTCATACCCCATTCCCGTAAGGGTTGATCGTCCACGCTTGGTCCCTATGGAACCTATCATCCTCGCTTGGGCGTAATGTCGTGCAAGACTAAGTTGCCCTTGCACTTGGCATTGTACTTGCACAAGACACAAGTCAGACGAAAATATACATATATAAGCATGGAATGTAAATGCAGAGAACAAAATTTGAACACATTTGATAGGAACACGAAATACTTTCTTTATTGAATATTTGAAGATTTGGATTACAATGTACTTGCTTGGCTGAGTTACAAAAATATGCCTTTGAAGGTTTACAATCCTTTTTTACATTTCCAAAACTAGCCACAATGCCAATACATTATATCCTTTTAGTAGGACCGAAATCAAAACATCTAGCAGAAGAGGAGTTTTCCCACAGGATAGGAAAGCAAAGGAAGCAGCACGAGTACGTTCCCTCTGGAAGGATGCGCTAACACCGATTCAAAATTCTCGCCAAGCTCTCGCTATCAGAACCTGGAGATTTGCCTACAAACGTGGGTCAGTACTACAATATATACTGGTGAGCGACCGTGGCCAAACTCACCTAGAAATCCATACTAAGTAAGCATGTGAAACTAGCATTATTAGGTGATATTTCTATTTGTCTAGTTTCTTTAACAATTTGCAAGAAAACATAAATAATTGATAGACTATGCATATAATAATTCCAACCCATGGTCGAGGGGTTATCCCTACAGCAGACACACAAGTTAGCAATAATTTGCATATATGTATATAACTCATGCATCTGTGTTGGCATCAAGTGTCAAGTTTGCATAGGAGATGACTTATCATGCGACCTAACTACATGATGGTCCATGGAAAAACCCATTCTCTATAGACGTGAATGCCCCCCTGATCGCGAGGACTTCTTTGCCTCCGGGTGTTCCTCCAATCCACCCCAGGGAGAATGATCCCCAGTCAAAAATCATTCATGGGATCTCTCCTTGTGCACAAGTTGTCTAAAGACCAATGCATAGAATGCAACTCTATAATAAAAACTCTTACTATGCAGCAGGTTAGACTATAAAAGAACATCTCCATCTATCTTTACTCTATTCTTTGGTAACCTATGTGAGGTTTCTATAACTATCTCTATGCAGTATATGAGTAAGGAACATATATTTGAACAAGCATTTGCAACAGTTCTATATGTGTAAAAATTAAGCATGCAGTTCATCTCTTTTACCTTGTTTCGTTTAGTGAGGCATCATTTGTATAGGAACAAGTAACTTGTGCAGACTAGAGAGCATTTTTATTAAGGCGTATAGACTAAAGGATTCATTGAAGGGCCTAAGTCACTCACCGATTGAATCGAACGAGGGGATGGGAAAGCCTTATGCAACAGTCACTCCTTGGTTATGCTTTCTGAAATTGCAACAATACTTGGTTAGCATCCTTCGATCTCTTTCTCCTACGATTCGAAAAGAATGCACAAGCGAGAAAGGAGAATCATGAAAACCAAGTCATCGAAAGCAACATAAAACACAAAGCAACACAAAACCAAGAAACAAAACAACCAACGAAAACTCTTGGACTTATTTCAATAGAAGTTGTTCCATCAATTTGATGGGATCATTGCATTTCGTCCGTATTGATTTGGCGCTAAGGTTTTCCCGAGACTCGATTCTCAACTGAGTCAAAGTAACAAGTATTCCATAAGTATCCGTTAGGAGCGAGACAATACATAATACCCCACTGAGAAGAAGTTTTGTCCCGAAACATAAGATATCAAGGAGTCGATAAATGATGCATCAAGAGGTCAAAGGAATCAGACTCACCAACATCGTACCCATTCCTATCACGCTCAATATTCAGCTGATAAACTCTAGACCTTCTTGTTTGATCAGTTTGTCCATCAGTTGGGGCTGGGTTCTGATTCTGTCCATGTTCTGCATTGTCCACTTGGTTCTTTGTAACCTTTCTCTTGACCTGACAATCTCTGAAGCTATAGCCCCTCTTTCCGTAGTTGAAGCACTCTCTATTTTTAGTATGACAGTTTTTAATGCTATGGCTCCGTCTGCCACAAAAGGTGCACTCTTGAGAAGGGTTCTGCTCACCTTCTATTTTCTTTTTGCCATCTTGGTATCTTTTAACATGAGGATTTCGAGCAACTGGCCCCCTCTCGAAAGTAATTCGTGGTACATATTGCTCGATCTGAACTACTGCCTCAAAAGCTTTTATTTAGGAGGTACATTCATGGTTCATAACATCTTTTCTGAGGCTGTCATTCAAACCCTTTATAAATCTGTGCGTACGGGCCTTCTCGTTAGGAATCAACGAGCTAGCGAACTTAGCAAGTTTGGAGAATTTTGACTCATACTCCTCGACGGACTTGCTTCCTTACTTAAGTTCGGTAAACTCATATTTCCTTCTCTATCTAACGGCATGTGGAAGTTATTGCTCCTGGAATGCTTCCTTGAACATTCTTTAAGTAATTTTGCCATCCTGGTGCTTTGTGGCAAGATCCAGCTTTCTGATCTGCCACCAATCGTGTGCTCATAACCGCAGCTGCATAACTGCACACGCCACCCTCTTATTTACAGGTATCCCAGCAAATTCGAACAAGTCCTCCAGCTTGGCGATCCAGTCCATCACCTTATCCGGCGCGGCCCTGCCTTCGAACTCAGGAGGGTTCAACTTCAGAAACTCATCACCTTTAAAGATAGATTTCCTGACCGCCTGCGGAGGCTCATCAGCTTCTGCTAGGCCTGCTTCTCGAGGCGTGGGTATGGCTGCCACAAGTGTTGTGGCGGTTTCCGATGCACTGCTATTGGTGGTCGTCACTATCTGAGTCAAAGAGTATAACTGCTTATGTTGTGCTATGGCTCGAGCATCTGCCTGTTGCTGCTGAGCCTCAAATCGATCATGTTAGGCATTGAATCATTCTTGTTGATTTTCAAACATGCCAATCAGCCTATCAATTTGTTCATCGTTCACACTCGATGCGCGAGATGCCCCTGGGTTACCTATTTTAGTCATCTTGCTGCAAAATAGAGTAGCTTGCATTAGTCTTATAACGTATTATGGACTTATTGCATGGGACGTTGGGTTTTCATACTCTTAGAGGCATTTTATACTCTCGATTTACTTCTATAGATTCACAATCATTTTTGAAATTTGGGACTTTTGAAATCGTTCACTACCAAAATATGATAAAATAATGACGTTTTTAGCGACGTTATATTAAAACGTCGCTAATATTAAAGATTTGAGCGACTCCAAAAATGAACGTCGCTATACGTTGTTGTTGGCGACATATTGAGTTGTTTAGCGACTGTAATTGAGTTTTTTAAAGAATAGTCGCTATAATCTTCTTTAAGGTCGCTAAACATCGCAGAGTTTTTTCATTTAGCGACGTTTAGCGATACATTTAGCGATGTTAATTTTTTTAATTTTTAGCGACGTATTTAGCGACATCTATAACGTCGCAAAGTTGATAATTAGCGACTTTTAGCGACATCTAGTTATGACATCGCTATTATTATTAGCGACGTCATAAGTTGACGTCACTAAACATCGCTAAATTTTTTAATATAGGTTTCGATTCCCCCCTTCTATCGAAATCTTTTCCCAAATTTTCAAAAACTCCCCCCTCTTCCGCCCCCCCTCTCCGGCGAAGTGCCCCCTCCAGCATCCTCCACAGCCCCCTACTCCGGCGGACCCCCCGAGTGCTCCCCCATAGCCCCCCTCTAGCGTCCTCCACAGTCCCCTACTCCGACGTCCTCCACAGCCTCCTCCTCCTCCTCCTCCTCTAGGTAAACCCTAACTTGATCTCTCTCTCTCTCTCTCACACACACACACACACACAGATGCACACGATATGACACTGACACAAACACGACACACACAGACACAGACATGACACAGACTGACACAGACGTGTAAACCCTAACCCTAACCCTAACCCACACTAACCCGATCTCTCTCTCTCTCCCTCTCTCTTTCTCTCTCTCTCTCTCTCTCTCTCTCACAAATGCATACACGAAATAACACTGACATGACACACACATACTGACATAGACACTATCACAGAGGGTGTAAACCCTAACCCTAACCCTATATATATATATATATATATATATATATATATATCTGACATTTAATACTATATAATTAGTACATAACTTATACTATCATGACTTACTAACTTACAATAACTGCTATTAACATACTATAACTAATACCAACTTAATATCAATACTAATGCTAGATGACACTCAAGTTTAAAATGCCAGTTGTGATACTCAATACTAAGATACACAAAGATTCTCCCAATCTTCTAATGCCTGTTGTGATACTCAAGTTTAAAATACAACTTTAAATTGCTTCTGCCTAATGTCGCACCCTGCTTTGTACGATGGTATGCACAGACCCTATGAAGTCTGCCGCAATAGCCATGTGCACATCAAATGTGCACTGTTGGGTCTGTGCAGATGGTGTATGGAACAGTTATCCCTATCTCACTGCTCACTGTGTTGCTCCCCAAATCAGCTGTCAACATGACATATACTCCTATGGACATGCACTCCCCTATAACCAGATGACTAATACTTAAAGCAGTGCACAAACCCTAACCCTAACCCTAACCCAGATGTCTAATACTTAAACCATGCTCAGTTGACACTCACTGGTACACTGCAATATGAGTATCAGTGCATATACTGTATTCCTGAGTATTCTTATGTGTGTGTAGACGAGTAGATGTATAACGTAATTGGGTATTCCTAAGTATATATGCTAGGACTAGGAGTATCAGTACATGTACTGTATTTAACGATGAGTATATACTTTAATGATGTATATTCATGATTGTAGAAGTATCTAGAAATGGATATGAATTAATATCTACGTCATCGTTCGTGGATGTACAACCGTTATCCTGATGACATGTGCGGTGTGCAGGATAAATTCATTGAGGGTGCACAGCAGTTCCTGCAGTTCGCCAAGGCATTCTCTCAGTACATGGACGGTACCAAAATTAAGTGTCCGTGTGTGAGATATCGTAACTTGAAATATCATCTAGAAGTGGAAGTCACATATCATTTGTACTCGAAAGATTTTACGCCGAATTACTATCAGTGGACCACGTACGGAGAACTTGTGTCTTTAGCATCAGAGTCGGAGCCTTATGTAGAGCCGTATATGGATATCCACGACCACGCTGCTTACGACGACGGGATGGTGAATATGGTCTTTGATGCGGCGGGGCCTAGTTTTGATCCGAACAATCATGATACAGCTGAGGAGGCAACGAATACCGATATTACGAAGTTCATAGAGTTGCTGGAGAATGCAACGACTCCATTATATCCTGATTTTGAGGATCATTCACAGTTGGAGGTGGTTATAAGATGTTGAGCATCAAGTCCGATTTTAACATATCGCAAGAATGCTATAATTGACTGATGGATTTGATTATAGAGATCTTACCAGAGGGTACATAGTTGCCTAAAGACTTCTACCGATCTAAGAGGATGGTGAGATCGCTCTGGATGGGATATAAGAAAATTGATGCATGTCACAACAGGTGCATGTTGTACTACAAAGACGATAGGGATGAAGATACGTGCAAATTCTGTGGTGCTGATCACTATAAGGCCACTGGAAGAGGAAAGTCTGTTGGTGCAAAGAAGCCTACCGATTCGATGTACTACTTGCCTTTGACGTCGCGGTTGTAGATATTGTTTATGGTGAAGGAGACTACAAAAAATATGAGTTGGCACAGATAAAAACAGATCGAAGGAGTATTGGATCATCCATCCGATGGAGAAGCATGGAAGAACTTTGATCGAGAGTATACAGATTTTGCTTCGGATCCGCGTAATGTCAGATTTAGACTTTCCTCCGACGGTTTAACCCCATTCGGAATTTTGGGCTCCCAGTATTCGTGTTGGCCTGTGATCGTTACTTCGTATAATCTACCGCCTTAGATGTGCATGAAGACTCCGTATGTGTTCCTAACCGTTATTATTCCGGGTTCGAACAATCCGAAGAGGAACATAGATATATATTTACAGCCTTTGATAGATGAGTTGAATCAACTGTGGGAAGTAGGTGCCAACACGTACGATGTTTCTAGAAAGCAAAATTTTCAGATGAGGGTAGCACTTATATGGACCATCAACGACTTTTTGGCCTATAGAATATTATCGGGATGGAGCACTCATGGTCGTCTCTCATGTCCTTATTGTATGGACAGCACTAAGGCTTTCCGTTTGAAATACGGAGGCAAACCGTACTTCTTCGATTATCATCGATAATTTCTGCCAAAGGATCATCGGTACCGGAGGAACATGAATGCTTTTCATGCGGGCGTTGTGGAGAAGGCCAATCCATCTCCAAAGTGGCTCGGATACACAATATGGAAAGAGGTACAAGATTTACCAAGTTCTATCGAAGAGCCTGCTAAGGGGTACAAGTGTGACAGATTTGGTCGCACCCATAACTGGACGAAGAGGAGTATATTCCGGGATCTGCCATATTGGAGCACCAATCTGATCAGACATAACCTTGATGTTATGCATATCGAGAAGAATGTGTTTGATGACATAATTAATACTGTAAGAAAGGTAAAGGGGAAGACGAAAGTTAATCCGAAGGCCAGGTTAGACTTAGAAGAAATATTGTAAACCTTCTCACCCAAAAATAGGTATCTTGTGTGTATTTTATATTTCTTGTATTAGTTTTAGATTATTTTTCAAATTAATTAAAACCCAATGATTTTATTTGGACAGGGACATTAATGATATAGGATAGCCCCAAAATCTGTATCTTCCTTCATTGGAAGTAGCCTACATAGGAGACACTACCTGTAGGATCTTTTCGTGCCACAAAAATTAGATCAATTAACGTTAGTATGACATTAGTGTAACAACCATAGGTTCTTGTGTTAAATATTTAGATATTATATATATATAATTTATTTGTGGTTATTTTTCTATCCCAACTTTCTACAATTAGCATCCCATAATTATCCATGCCGAATTAGGCAAAAAAAAATTGTAAGATTTGCATATTATTTGCTATTATCCTATTTGTTGGATATTATTTAGTTATTTATTTAGTTAATTGGATAATATAGTTATTTGATTTATTATAAGTAGATAAATATCTAATTATTAATTACAAAATATTTCATACAATATTTTTGGTGTAGTATTTTATTAAATCTTTACAAAGTAAATTTTCTAGAATTTATTTTGTGTGTAAATTTTCTTTTTGGATTTTTTTTATATAACCTCATATATATATGTAAATATATATTTGTTAATAAATATATAGATAATAATAATAATAATAATAATAATAATAATAATAATAATAATAATAATAATGTTAATAAATAAAAAGCAAAACAAAAATAAAATAAAATAAAAACCTAAATTAAACTCCTAAACTAACAAACCAAAAACAATTCCTATAATTAACCCCCCCCCACACACACAAAAGCAAACCCCCCCCCCCCACCGACCCCCAGCGGACTCCCCTCCCGATCTCTCTCTCTCTCTCTCTCCGGCCGACCGCAGCCGCCCCGCGCCGACCGTACCGCCGTCCGCCCCCGTCCGCGCACTCGCACAATGCAGTAACACCGCCCCGACGCCCCATCTTCGAGGTAATGTATCTCCTTCATCTTTGATACTTTTTGTGAGCGGTTTATCCGTATACGTTCACAACCTAACCCTCTAGGATTTTCTTCAAGTGGGACGAATTTTTGTGCCATTGATTGGTCAAAAAATGACCGAAAAACTGCCAAAAAACTGACCAAAAAGAGTCTAGAGTTTTGACCCAAACTCCCATGTTCATGTCCAATTTGCAACCAACCCGTTTAATATTTTCAAAATCTAATTAAAAGGTTTTCTTCTCAATAAAACCAAAAATTTAACTATTGTTGTTTTAGTTTTTATTAATTTATTTTATTTGTTAAATTATTCGACCTCCAAAACGACCAAAAACTTGGTATTTTAAAACTAAAATTTTGTGATATAGAGAGTGCCCCGCCAAACAAAACTGCCTCATCGTGTACCAATTATACTAAAAGGTGCGTATGGTATATCCAGACGTGTGAACTTTCGCGAAAGTTGATTCGGACATGTGTGCGCGTCGGAATCAATCCGTATCCGCAAACTACCACCCCACTTTGTGTACCCTCGTCAGAATACGATGAAACATGTGCCAATGGATTTGTGGTATCACGCTGGTCCTGTGACCCAAGTTTCACTCAATTCTGAGACAGTTGACCGAGTCGCCTATTCGTGGGCCCCACGGTTTGACTTGAAGGGCGAATTTGTGATCGGCTCATCAGAATCTAAAATTGGACATACCGTTGAGTTCGTATTGTCATTTAGAATTGTTTTGACCTATAATTTGTCCTATTTAGAGACATTTACCTCTGGCACGTATTTCGGTACAAAGTGGTCCCATATATGAACCCGCTTTGACCCGAAATTACCGTTTTGCCCCTGTGTCCAAATTGGACGAAAGGGTAGTGTTATCTAGCTATCTCGCTAATTTCGGAGATGTTAGTGATGTTTATTTTAGCATTCGAAGACGTTCATTCGGAGGTCATAGTTTCTGATCTCTTGTGCTTGACACCTGGACGCTTACACTTTGCAGCCTTCTTGCTAGGCAAGTATACCTTGTCATTTTACTGTGATTTATATTCCATATGGTGCATGCATTTTATTTTTGTTATGTAGTTCATATATTTTGACTGCTATATAAACTGTGTGTCCAAGAATAACTTAGATGCAACGACGGTGGCGTCGTATTTTTTTATTATTATATATTATGCATGTCGACATAGTTTTACGAGACCACCACATAATTTGGAGGCATCATTAGGTTACATTGGTTGTGACACATCTGTTACACGAGTGTGAGTCTCATATAGAATATGGACTTGCGTGACGGGCTGGCCACCTGTACGTTTGGGACGTGCGATAGGTAATAACTGCTAATAAATTTGCATGCTAGAAGACTTATCAGTTATTAGAGGTACCATCGTGTCATCGATATGGCATAAATAAAGCATGGGGTAGGGAGAACAACTAGTAAGGCGTTTGGGCTACTTTGCACTTTCCTTCTGTAACCCGCACGCCCGCCAGAGATGCGTGGTATGATGACCCCTATATTATCTACAGGCGGCCTCTGACGTTCAAAAGACGTCATGCTTTTTAGGCCCCTGATTCTCCATAAGAATCATGCTAATACAATTTTAGCCAGATAGCTCACGTGTTGGAAAGTTGTTCTCAATGTGCATTCACATAGGCGGTTAGACGTTCCTCTGAGGACCTGGTCCATTTCAAGGTGTAGACGATCATGACTATTTGCAGGAGCACGGATCATGATTTGCTACTTATCTCTCTTTCGAGAAGGCTTCTCTTCGAGCCTCATTGTTCATTAGATGTAATTATTATATTTACCTTTATATTCTAGTTTGGTAGTGGATTTGTCTCCATCCAAATTGTTAGTTCTTCTCGACTAGTTCATATTTGGTTTATTGACATATATGATCATTTATTTCTTTATGATTTTTTTGTGGATGAGATTTAGTTATGCCTTGTGACTTGTGACAACTATATACCACTTATGAATTATTGTTCATAATACAGCGTACGTATGTGTTATGGTTTATATATATTGGAGTCTCCATATACATATGACTGGCATGCTTACGTATTCCTAATCCTACGTATTTCGGGACTGGGGCATAACATATTTTTGTGGTGGCCCATGCAGGTCGTGTTAGCCGTTTCGGTTACGTAACTGTACCGAGAGGGCTTGCACCTAGGATTAGAGTTTAAGGTCTCATCCATATTTAACTATGACTCACCTTTCTTCTAATCCATTCTATTTTAATAAATGCATCATGCTTGATTTATGTACTTCCCTAATAGTTCCTTGAGTTTAGCCTTCTGCTAGAATATAGGAATCATTGTTGTTAGGATGATAATTAGGGTAACATTCCTACTAAGAATACAACTAGAATATTGACACATCACTAAGTTTATCATACCTAATGAACCCTAGCATCAAATACCTATAAATTGCTTGACCATTATCCCTTGATATTTAGGAATAACTTGAGAGTAGTATAGACACTACTAGGTTTAGTTAAAAATTTGACCATATCGTTTGATCCTAGCATTGAGGAACCAATAAAAATCCAAGGTTGAATATTAGGTCTAAACCAAACTTTCATAATGAGATAATATAACAGGACTATAAAATTAGATTCATGTCTTGATATTAGCAGACCAATACCTTAGAAAACCAAGAGGAATGAATTGAACATTTTTCTTGATCATACCTCGAACACAGAGATTAGCATACCACATTTCCTTAGGAAACCATGATATTATCAAGAGTTTCTCTATTTAATTTTATATCTTGTTCCTCCGAAATCTTAACGCTCGCTATTTGTGCAACGACTAAAGTTTTTCCTTCTTCTTTCAATTCGTGTCACCTAACCCTTCTGATTGTAGGCCAAGTGATTTCTTTTATGTTAGAATATATAGGTTGCTAGGATTATAGTTATTAATCTTGAATTTTGAAATTATGTGCTTAGTGGTTAGAACTTGATAGTTGAGTTATTCATTTAGATTATGATTTTAAGATTATCCTTTAGTTTAAAATCAAGTAATCTGTTCCATATATCTCAATACAGGTTATATCCTCTTTCACTTGAGAGCCAGTAACTTCTCTGTTCTTACTATTAACACTTTTGTTCTATAAGTACTATGATTAAGACTTAAGATGACCATTACCTATATAATGCAATAGGATACCTTAATTAGTACAATATTTTTTTGTCGTGTACCCCAACAAGAGTTTATACTTTATTTGCAAGGACAAGGTTATTTTGTAGAATTCCCTTAAGGCAGTTATAGTACTAGTTAATTCTTGTAAGTTAGGTAGTATGCCTCACAACCTAGTATCACATAGTCCTTTTGACCCATTAATGACGTATAATTGAATGACATTAACTATATGCTAGCATAAGACGATAGTATTTATCCAGACTGTAGAACTTGGAGGCCCATACCCCCATTTGGTGGACTAGAGATTTAGACAAGAAGTTAGTATGGCACCTGTAGAGGCACAACACCGGGCGAGTCTCCTATTCTTGATGAATTTGAATTATTTTGTACCTTTCACTCATCATAATCTAGCGTACTTATATTTTCTGGACTACCTCGACTTATGCTGTTATTATAGCCTAGTTTTGCAAGTTTATTCCTTTATCAAGTTTGTTCATGGCATATGTATTATTGAATGCACACATTGATACAATTGTCTAATTAGAATCGGTGTATTATGGTCTGATCAACCTTAGTGCGCTTGGTTCGCTCTTCGCATAACTACTTTATGTGGATTGAGATATAGTTGACTCAGCTTGTTAGACGAATATACTTGCCCTCTAGACAGGTCAGAGCATATTATATTAGTTACATAACTATTATGATATGAATATGCGAATAAGAATTTACCAAAAAAGGATCTCATCTGCAACTTCCTTGCCAACTCTTTTTTTGAATTCTTTAATCGTCTTGAACCCCGTATTTGTATTCTATCACCTCCTTCTTGAATTCTTTATTATCATTTTTTGTCCCCTATTTCGAAAAAGATAAAATCTCGTGTTTGGTATAAGTTTGATACATGGGTAGTTCTAGATATACCCCATAGGCCGATCACATTACTTGGTGACTATCTTTCGTAATTAAGGGCACATCACATGTGATATATTTTATGTGTTAAAAACTATTGAGGATTGAATAACACGATTAAATAATTTGAGGAAATCTTTCTTAAAAGTATAGTCTTGTGTAATAGATCGATAAATTCTAAGTTGGGTAGAAGTTGCATTATCAACTTGAGGTAAATTTTTTTAGATTATGATAAAGTAAGATTAGATTGAGAGATATAAGTCATTTTAAATTTTGAGATTTTTTTTAGAAGAATGATTAAGATGATGAGGATTTAATAAATTTTGAAATCTTGATATTGCGAACCAAATATTTATAAATTGAGCACATGATTTAAATTTTGGATATTGGAGATTGAATTAACGATTTAAATGTTGAGGAAAGAAAGAAAAAATAGAACTCTAAACCTGAACATTGATGGATTGAATTCAAAATTTTATAGTTTGATGATTTGAATTAGAAGTTAAATTTTGATTGTTGGATCACCTATTTGAAATGTTGAGAATGGAAATTGAATTTAAAATTTGAAGAGTACAAAATTCAAAAGTTGAAAATAGGAATAAGATTTGATTAGAATTGTTATTATTTAAAATCTAGAGGAGATTATGATAGTCGGAGATCGTGAAGTAAAATTTGATGTGGGTTATTTAAATCTTCAAGATGTCATATATATTTAACTTAAATTTTGGATCTTGATGATTTGAAAATTGAGAAAAAATTACGATAAGTTGAATTTTGATTTCAACAGTGGTTATTTTAATTGATTGTGATGGATTTGAATAGATTCTGTTATTTAAATTTTTGGAAGAGATTGTGTTAGACTTGCCTTACATACGAACATGAAGGATTTAGAAAATCATGCCTTATTTTTAATTTTGAGGATGAAATTCTTGTAAGTTGGGTAGATTGTAAATGCCCTCACCCAAAAATAGGTATCTTGTGTATATTTTGTATTTCTTGTATTTATTTTAGATTATTTTTCAAATCAATTAAAATCCAATGATTTTATTAGGACACTTTACCTTGGTTTGGACATTAATGATATAGGATAGTCCCAAAATCTGTATCTTCCTTCATAGGAAGTAGCCTACACCGGAGACACTACCTGTAGGATCTTTTCGTGGCACAAAAATTTGATCCATTAGCATTAGTATGACATTAGTGTAACAACCATAGGTTCTTGTGTTAAATATTTAGATATTATATATATATAATTTATTTGTGGTTATTTTTCTATCCCAAATTTCTACAATTAGCATCCCATAATTCTCCATGCCGAATTAGGCAAATTCTTTTTTTGTAAGATTTGCATATTATTTACTATTATCCTATATATTGGATATCTATTTAGTTATTTACTTAGTTAATTGGATAATATAGTTATTTGATTTATTATAACTAGATAAATATCTAATTATTAATTATAAAATATTTTATAAAATATTTTGGGTGTAGTATTTTATTAAATCTTTACAAATTAAATTTTTTAGAATTTATTTTGTGTGCAAATATTCTTTTTGGATTTTTTTATATAACCTCATCTATATATGTAAATATATATATGTTAATAAATATATATATATATAATAATAATAATAATAATAATAATAATAATAATAATAATAATAATAATAATAATAGTAATAGTAATAGTAATAGTAATAGTAATAGTAATAATAATATTAATTTAATAAATAAAAAGCAAAATAAAAATAAAAGAAAAGAAAAACCTAAACTAAACTCCTAAACTAACAAACCAAAACATATTCCTATAACTAACCCCCCCCACACACAATACAGCTCTCTCTCTCTCTCTCTCTCTCTCTCTCTCTATATATATATATATATATATATATATATATATATATATATATATATATATATATATATATATATATATATATACATATATATATTCTACAAAACTAAAACCCTAACCCTAATCCCCTACCCTTCGGCCGACCGTAGCCCGCCGCGGACCGACCGCAACCGCTCTGCGCCGTCGCCCAGCACCGACCGTACCGTCGTCCGCCCCCGTCCGCGTGCACGCATAGTGCATTAACACCGCCCCGATGTCCCATCTTCAAGTTAATATATCTCCTTCATCTTGGATTCTTTTTGCGAGCAGTTTATCCGTATACGTTCACAACATAACCCTCTAGGATTTTCTTCAAGCGGGACGAATTTTCGTGCCCTGGATTGGTCAAAAAATCGACCGAAAAACGGCCGAAAAACTGACCAAAAATAGTCAAGAATTTTGACCTAAACTCCCATGTTCATGTCCAATTTTCCACCAACCAGTTTAATATTTTCAAAATCTAATTAAAAGATTTTCTTCTCAATATAACCAAGAACTTAACTGTTCTTTTAGTTTTTATTAATTTATTTTATTTGTTAAATTATTCGACCTCCAAAACGACCAAAAATTAGATATTTTAAAACTAAAATTTTGTGATACAGAGTGCGCCCCACCAAACGGGTCCACCTCGTCACCTACCAATTGCACCAAAATTCGTGTATGGTATATCCAGACGTGTGTGCTTTCGTGAAAGTTGATTCGGACGTATGTGCGCGTCGAAATCAACCTGTATCCGTAAAAAGTTCTCGTATCGTAACTTTTTGCAAACTACCACCCCACTTTGTTTGCGCTCGTCGGAATACGATAAACCTTGCGCCATTGTATTCTGGGTATCACGTCCTGTGACCCAAGTTTCATGCAATTATGAGATAGTTGACCGAGCCGCCTATTCGCGGGCCCCACGGTTTGACTTGAAGGGCGAATTTGTGATCGGCTCACCGGAATCCAAAATTGGACATACTGTTGAGTTCGTATTATCGTTTAGAATTTGTTTGACCTATAATTTATCCTAGTTAGAGATCTTTACCTCTGGCACGTATTTTGGTGCAAAGTGGTCCCACATGTAAACCCGATTTGACCTAAAATTACTATTTTGCCCCTGCGTCCAAATTGGACGAAAGGGTAGTGTTTCTAGCTATCTCGCTGATTCCAGATACGTTGGTGATATTTATTTCAGCATCCAGAGACATTCATTCGGAGGCCATAGTTTCTGATCTCTTGTGCTTGATACCTGGACGCTTACACTTCGCAGCCTTCTTGTTAGGCAAGTATACCTTGCCATTTTAATATGATTTAGATTTCATATGGTGCATGCATTTTATTTCTGTTATGTAGTTCATATATTTTGACTGCAATATAAATTGTGCGTCCAAGAATAACTTGGGAGCAACGACGGTGGCATCGTATTTTGTCTTTATTATATATTATGCATGTCGACCTAGTTTTACGAGACCACCATATAATTTGGAGGCATCATTAGGTTTCATTAGCCGTAACACATCTGTTACACGAGTGTGAGTCTCATGTAGAACACAGACTTGCGTGACAGGCTGGCCACCTGTACATATGGGACGTACGATAGGAAATAACTGCTAATAAATTTGCATGCTAGAAGACTTAGCAGTTATTAGAGGTACCATCGTGTCATGGATATAGCATAAATAGATCATGGGGTGGGAAGAACAACAAGTAAGGCATTTGGGCTCCTTTGCACTTTCCTTTTTTAACCCGCAAGCTCCATCGGAGATGCGTGGTATGATGACCCCTATATTATCTACAGGCGGCCTCTGACGTTCAAAAGACGTAATGCTTTTTATGCCCCTGATTCTTCGAGAGAATCATGCCAATCCTATTTTAGGCAGATAGCCCACATGTTGGAAAGTTGTTCTCAAAGTGTATTCACATAGGCGGTTAGACGACCCTTGGATATTTATTTTCAGTACTTTATTAGCATGCTTCTATGTATCTTCTTACGTCCCTCTGAGGACCTGGTTCCTTTCCAAATATAGACGACATTGACTATTTACAGGAGCACGGATCATGACTTGCTACGTATCTCTCTTTCGAGGAGGTCTTCTCTTCGAGCCTCATTGTTCATTAGATGTACTTATTATATTTACCTTTATATTCTAATTTGTAGTGGATTTGTCTCCATCCAAAATGTTAGCTCTTCTCGACTAGTTCATATTTGGTTTATTGACATATATGATCATTTATTTCTTTATGATTTTTTTGTGGACAATATTTAGTTATGCCTTGTGACTTGTGATAACTATATACCACTTGTGAATTATTGTTCATAATACAGCGTACGTATGCGTTATGGTTTCCATATATTGCTGGCTCCATATACATACGGCTGGCATGCTTACGTATTCCTAGTCTACGTATTTTGGGACTGGGACGTGACAAATATGTAGACGTCCTGTGTTACATTTGATAGAAGAGGGAAATGGAAAGTTAAAGCAGCCTAAGTCAATTTTCTTACTAGAGAAGGAGGATAAAGGGAGACTTTGTAGGTGGATTCAGGGCCAAAAATTTTCAGACGGGTATGTGTCGAACTTGAGAAGATGCGTCGACCTCAAGGAGAATAAACTGGCGGGTATGAAGAGCCACGATTGTCACGTATTCATGGAGAGGTTAATTCTGATTATATTTCGGAAATTCTTACTGCAGGTCATTTGGGATCCATTGACAGAGCTCAGTATATTCTTCAAAGATCTTTGTTCTACTAAGTTGCTCGTCGATCGTCTAGAAAAGCAAGAGAAGGACATTGCGGTAACACTATGCAAGCTCGAGAAGGTGTTTCCTCCTAGATTCTTCGACTCTATGGAGCATTTGCCAATTCATATTTCCTATGAGGCACGTGTTGGTGGTCCTGTCGGTTATCAGTGGATGTACCCGTTCAAACGATATCTGAATCACCTAAAGAGAAGGGTAGAAATAAGGCACGGGTTGAGGGCTCTATTTATGAAGCTTATATTCTCGAGGAGATTACAAATTTTTGCTCGACATATTTCAAACCTCATGTTACTATTAATAGAACGAGAGCTCCGAGAAACAACGATGGATATCAGGAATCTAATGATACAATACTGAAAGTATTCAATGCGTCCGAAAAACCTTCGGGGAAAATAAAGAAGAGATATTTGAATGATGACGAGCTAAGGGCTGCTCAGTTGTATATATTACTTAATTGTGGTGAGGATGAAATGGAGAAGCTAGAGGGGTAAGTAATTAATACGTCCATGTTTATGTTATCTCAATGTAATACTATAAGCTACTATTATGCTACTAATCAGCGGTTGCTTCGTTGTTTTTCATCACATATAATGATGAGCTGAGGTCGGTTAGACCCTACATAAGAGATAAAAAAGTAGAACAAGAAATAAGACGTCATTTTCTTTCTTGGTTGAGCGCATATGTAAGGAGCTCGGTAATTACTTTTTCTGTATGCACTTGCACAATAAATAACTTACTATCGCTACTTTGGTATTTAGGTCGATCTTCTAATAACACCAAATACTGAATCTATTAGAACTCTAGCTACGGGACCAATTACTGCCATCAAAACAACAAGGTCGGATTGGTGGACAGTATGCAAGAGTAAAGCTAGAAATACCTTTGACGTTGATGAAATAGCTTATCAGGAGGACGTGCTACCTATTGTAACAAATATTGTAAATGTGGACTCAACAGAAGTTACTCATTACACGACTAATAATGTAGAAGAGGTAGAATTATCTGAAGAGAAGACGAAGATAAAGACGAAGTAGATAAAAGTGAAGATGATGATGAAGAGGAGGACGAGGAAGGCGAACAAGATAAATTTTCTGAAGATGATTGAAAATAAAATATTTTGCCTGTAGAATGTACTATATTTTGACTGTAGAATGTACTATTTTAACGAAGATATGTATTATATTTTGACTGTAGAATGTACTATCCATTTAGACTTATGACACTACTAGTTATTTACTGTGCAATTCTATTTATTTTGTGAGATATGCATAACATTTTGACTGTAGAATATACTATATATTTGTTTATTTGTTCTATCATCATATGTTGTTATAAGGTATGACACGATGACACAGAGAGTTTGGCAGTCACCGAGGTAGATGGAGTGCTCCTCCGGTACTGCCTACTGTTGGTTTTGGATCCTCGATAACACTCTTGGGATGAGTAGTTCTAGGCCTAATACTACTCCCTCGTCCAGCATTCCTCCTCCTGACGGAACAATGGAGACAAATGAGCATATAGCGGAGGTTGAGCCGACGTCGTTCCAATATTAGCTAGATCCTCCTTGCGTACCTCCGGAGGAGGCGAGGATGGAGATTTGGATCGACGGTACAAAGTAAGTCAATTAGATGGTTTAGCATCATATATATCATGTATTTCTTTATTCATCATATATTGACTTTTTCTATAAAAATAATTATCTCTGTATAGATATCGTCCCTCGTCGGTACAGAGACGTCTGGGTCACTTTTTGAGGTACAACTATGGTGGCCCTTGGATTAACTACTCTGATGCTCCGGATTAGAGGAAGGCATTCTGGTTTGCGCACTTCAAGTTAAAAGTATATTATTTCAATCATCTAATTTATGCACATTATATAACTTAATCAATTACCTATTGTAGCAAACGTATTTCTATCCTCCGCTCCGTGCCGAGTTGATTGAGCAGATGTTTCCTGTCGTTGCCGCCAAGCTGATCCGTGATGCTCTGGATGACCAGAAGGCTCGTGATCGCGAAGGAAAACTGATCCAAGGTTGGCTCGATTCCGATGACGAAATATTTCCATCGTTTGGTATATTTTTTATTTTAGATATATTATTTTAATGCAAGTACGATAAAATAGTAGTAGGATAAAATATTTAATTTTAGTACTAAATAATATATTTTTAACAGGTACAGAAGGGTAATGATGCAAACATGGAGACCGTCTTCCTGGCTACCCATCGAAAGGGCGGGAATCTCATTGATGAGAGGGCCTCGCAGACCTATATACGTATTACTTTACTTTGTGTTAATTTTATATAACTTAGGCAATTATCGAGTATCCAAACTTTTCTAGGCCGAGTATCTTAGGCTGTATGAGCGGGTGACTGCTAGTGCACCTACAGTGGGAGAGGCTGGTACTTCCTCGCTGTAACGCCCCGCTCCGCGCCGGCGTTATGTATCAATGTGAGTGGGCAGAACTTCGTTCTCTGATTCTTGCACGCCTTAATAATAACCTGAGTTTTTGCTTGCAATGTTTTCTTAAGAGAATGATAGAACCTGCCTGGCATGTTAATGAACGAACTCACCTAGCTTGTCTTGAAACAATAAGTCTGCTAAACGAGAATCCAGATCGCTGGCTTAGAGTGCATGAACATGTTCACTATCGTCTATGCTTCGAGAGAACCGTACTGTGCCTGAATGTGTTCAAGTGATAAGGCGGATTGCCCCGCAACAAAGAGGGTTTATAGATGGTTCGTCTCGTCTGCATACTAAGAGTTTGTTGATAGTGTTCCATGCATTCGCACGCGGTCGGACAATGGCTTTTGGTGCAGAGCTGAACTGCATGTGTCACGGCTGCTACAGAGATAGTGCAAAGCAACCATGAGTCACAGCTGCCATTAGCATCAGATAAAAGAGTCATTGGTATGCTGTTCCCCCAGCTGCCGATCCTGAGATACTCGGGGACCGCCATTCATATAGCTAAGTCATTGTGTTGGCTTGGATAGAGGACTGCCCCTAAGAATGTGCATTGTGTGTCTAGCTTTGCATCTGACCCTCGAGTCGCACGAGACACGCTGCGCACACCCTGGAACATGAACGGTTTGCTTGCCTGCTTAGTATATGAAACTCTGTTTCCAAACATGTTTCTAAACAAGTAAATCGACTCTGCTAGAACTGTATGAAACGAACCTAGGTAAAACTAGAAAGATCACTAGTAATGTAATGTTTTATAACATGATTACTTAGTGCCTGTTTGAGTGAATGCTTGTTTCTGTTCAGTTGATTTATCTCACCAGTACTTGTATAAAGTGCTGACCCACCAATAGTTTACTTGTTCGCAGGTACTGGATCGTCCGAGGAAGCGATAGGCGTGCCACAGTCCCGAAGACCCGGAATCCTGGTTTCGATTGTTGCCCCGAGAATGCTATCGTATAAGGGGGCATAATGTATGGAACGAACGTGTGCCTTTGCTAAAGGAAACCCAAGTTGCCTCGATTGTCCCGAACACTCAGTTGGCTAATGCATTGCATTGCAACAAGTCCCTTTCCGCTGCTTACTCGATTGATGCGATGATAGCCAACTATCAACTTAAACGATTGGCCTTGCACGGGCGCAACCCCAGGCCCGTGAGGCATCACGTCCCCCGAAAGCTCGAACGGGCCATTCGCTTGGCTCCCTTCCTCCCTCGCACCCGCAGGACGGGCGCGGTGATTCGTGTCCGGCGCACCGAGGCACGGTGATACGTGTCCGGTTCGTTGATTTCCCGGCCGCACGGGGCGGGGCAGGGCGGAGCGGCGGCCCGGGCGGGGCCGGGGCGTGACAGAATGGTATCAGAGCGGAATCGATTCTTTGGCCAAACCGTTGCTATGACTCTGAGATATTATCGATATGGTTTTGCAAAGAGCGTTCCATACAATAAGTCCATAGATATTCTCAAAGTGCAAAATGTTTCCTGAACTTGAATTGCTTGATTGTTTCGATTAAGTATGGCGAGGGACGGCACTATCGCTACTCGAGATATCGAGAAGTTTATCCTTAAAGTTTCGAGGACGAAACTTTTTGTTGGTGGGTAAGTATGTAACGCCCCGCTCCGCGCCGGCGTTATGTATCAATGTGAGTGGGTAGAACTTCGTTCTCTGATTCTTGCACGCCTTAATAATAACCTGAGTTTTTGCTTGCAATGTTTTCTTAAGAGAATGATAGAACCTGCCTGGCATGTTAATGAACGAACTCACCTAGCTTGTCTTGAAACAATAAGTCTGCTAAACGAGAATCCAGATCGCTGGCTTAGAGTGCATGAACATGTTCACTATCGTCTATGCTTCGAGAGAACCGTACTGTGCCTGAATGTGTTCAAGTGATAAGGCGGATTGCCCCGCAACAAAGAGTGTTTATAGATGGTTCGTCTCGTCTGCATACTAAGAGTTTGTTGATAGTGTTCCATGCATTCGCACGCGGTCGGACAATAGCTTTTGGTGCAGAGCTGAACTACATGTGTCACGGCTGCTACAGAGATAGTGCAAAGCAACCATGAGTCACAGCTGCCATTAGCATCAGATAAAAGAGTCATTGGTATGCTGTTCCCCCAGCTGCCGATCCTGAGATACTCGGGGACCGCCATTCATATAGCTAAGTCATTGTGTTGGCTTGGATAGAGGACTGCCCCTAAGAATGTGCATTGTGTGTCTAGCTTTGCATCTGACCCTCGAGTCACACGAGACACGCTGCGCACACCCTGGAACATGAACGGTTTGCTTGCCTGCATAGTATATGAAACTCTGTTTCCAAACATGTTTCTAAACAAGTAAATTGACTCTGCTAGAACTGCATGAAACGAACCTAGGTAAAACTAGAAAGATCACTAGTAATGTAATGTTTTATAACATGATTACTTAGTGCCTGTTTGAGTGAATGCTTGTTTCTGTTCAGTTGATTTATCTCACCAGTACTTGTATAAAGTGCTGACCCACCAACAGTTTACTTGTTCGCAGGTACTGGATCGTCCGAGGAAGCGATAGGCGTGCCACAGTCCCGAAGACCCGGAATCCTGGTTTCGATTGTTGCCCCGAGAATGCTATCGTATAAGGGGGCATAATGTATGGAACGAACGTGTGCCTTTGCTATAGGAAACCCAAGTTGCCTCGATTGTCCCGAACACTCAGTTGGCTAATGCATTGTATTGCAACAAGTCCCTTTCCGCTGCTTACTCGATTGATGCGATGATAGCCAACTATCAACTTAAACGATTGGCCTTGCACGGGCGCAACCCCAGGCCCGTGCGGTATCACCTCCCCCGAAAGCTCGAACGGGCCATTCGCTTGGCTCCCTTCCTCCCTCGCACCCACAGGACGGGCGCGGTGATTCGCGTCCGGCGCGCCGAGGCACGGTGATACGTGTCCGGTTCGTTGATTTCCCGGCCGTACGTGGCGGGGCAGGGCGGAGCGGCGGCCCGGGCGGGGCCGGGGCGTGACACTCGCAGCCCTCTCCAGCTTCGTCGCCGGACGAGCTGTGTGTGGCCGCTGCTGGTGGTCTCCGAAGGGGTACGTACTATGGTATGGGATCCTATGGCGCCCTTGTTGTGACGCAGTCATCTAGGGCCTCCACGGCAAGTGCGCATTCCCCACAGCCCTCACAGTCGTCGGCCCGAGTCCAGGAGGCCGATGACCGTCAGATTGCGTCTTTTTGTGACGAGTTGCTACGAAGGATGGAGGATCAGCCCCTGTCCCAGCCGTAGGCGGACGATACGACGCTCATCGAACGATTTGATATACTCGAGCGCAGCATCATGGAGCTCAGGGATATGACAACTGATCTTAGAGCGTCGACAGAGCACAACGTGATGGAGCTACAGGCATCACAGTTATCCATGGGCGAGAGGCTGCCGATGATGCAGGATTCAATGGTTCATAGCAGCATGAGGCTGTTATTTACCATGGATTCATACAACCATCGACAAGCAGAGTTGGAGCAGATACGTCCTCCTGGTGCGTCTTCATCGACACAGACTACCGACGTTACTGCCTTCTCCATCGACATCGGTGTCGATTTCATGGGAGCAGTATGATCTGTTCTTATCCCTGATGCGCGCCAGTGGTCATCCTCCTACAGATCCGCAGTAGTCCTAGTTAGGATAGTTTATTGATTGTTTGTATTTCAGATCTATGATATTTTTTTATTTATGAATATTTTTTATTTTTTAGGCTTTCAGACTCAGTTGTATGGATATTTGTTGTATTCTTTCCGATGAGATTTTCTCCTGACTCGGTTTGTAATCTCAATGTTTTATTTTTTTCAAATTTTACTATATTATTCATATTAAATGTATGTTAATTTATTGGTGCTGAGTGTTCAACCGAAGGGGTCGACGAACCCACCAAATTCAACGGAGGGTTGCTCCGGGTCTATTTGTATAAATTGTGAATTCATAAACTATAGGAAGATTGGTTTGGAAACAATTGAATATTCATATTTTTTTATTTTTTCACTGAATCTTTAGCGACGTTTTTAGCGACGTTTTACGACGTTTATATACGTCGCTAAATACGTCGCTGAATACGTCGCTGAAAGTCGATAAATACGTTGCTAAAAATGTTGCTGAGTACGTCGCTGAACGTAGCTAAACTGCTGATATGGCAATATTGCCAGGTCAATATAACGTCGCAAAATGTGTCTCACAACGTCGCTAAAAAGAAAAAAGTTAGCGACATATAGCAACCAACAATACGTCGCTAATTTAGCAACATGACATCGCTAATATAGCGACGCATATACATCGCTAGAAAATGTTAGTATAGTGACGTTTTGCGATATTTTTCTTGTCAACGACTAGCTTAAAGGCGATTTTATCGAAACGTCGCTACAGACGTCGCTAAAATTATGTAGCGACGTTTTTTTGCCATTTAGCAAAGTTTTTAGACGTCGCTAATTTGACTTATTCTGGTAGTGGTTTGAAAACTTATATCATTTTTGAAAACGATATTTGTAGAGGCCAAGGACGTAAAGCCGTGCTTTGATACAACCTGTCATGCCCCGGTCCCGTAAGGGCCGGTCGTCCTCGCTTGGTCCCTACGGAATCGATCGTCCTCTCTTGGACGTGATGTCGTGCAAGCCTAAGTTGCGCTTGCACCAGGCATTGTACCTGCACAAGACATAAGTCAGACGAAAATATACATATATAAGCACGGAATGTAAATACAGTGAACCAAAGTTGAACACATTTGACAGGAACACAAAATACTTTCTTTATTGAATACTTGAATATTTGGATTATAAAGTACTTGCTTAGCTGAGTTACAAAAATATGCCTTAGAAGGCTTACAACTATTTTTACATTCCCAAAACTAGCCACAACGTCCATACATTATATCCTTTTAGTAGGACCAAAATCAAAACATCTCGCAGAAGAGGAGTTTTCCCACAAGAGAGAAAAGCTAAGGAAGCAGCACGAGCACGATCCCTCTGGAAGGATGCCCTAACACCGATTCAAAATGTTCGCCAAGCTCTCGCTACCAGAACCTGGAGATTTGCCCACAAACGTGGGTCAGTACTACAACATATACTAGAGAGCGACCTTGGCCAAACACACCTAGAAATCCACACTAAGTAAGCATGTGAAGCTAGCATTATTATGTGATCTTTCTAGTTGTCTAGTTTCTTTAACAATTTGCAAGAAAACATAAAAAATTAATAGACTATGCATATGATAATTCTTACCCACGGTCGAGCGATTATCCTTGCAGCAGACACACAAGTTAACAATAATTTTCATATATTTATATAACTCATGCATCTGTGTTGGCATCAAGTGTCAAGTGTGC
This sequence comes from Iris macrosiphon, assembly GCA_036927795.1. Taxonomy (NCBI): domain Eukaryota; kingdom Viridiplantae; phylum Streptophyta; class Magnoliopsida; order Asparagales; family Iridaceae; genus Iris; species Iris macrosiphon. The sequence continues at coordinate 46,964,409 of JAYESA010000012.1, forward strand.
ATATGAGATGACTTATCATGCGACCTAACTACATGATGGTCCATGAAAAAACCCATTGTCTATAGACGTGAACACCCCCCTATCGCGAGGACTTCTTTGTCTTATGGTGTTCCTCTAATCCCCCCAGGGCAAACGATCCCCAGTGCCCCAGAAACCGTTCGTGGGAGCTCTCCTTGTGCACAAGTAGTCTTAAGACCGATGCATAGAATGCAACTCTATCATATAAACTCTTACTATACAGTAGGTTAGACTATAAAAGAACATCTCCATCTATCTTTACTCTATTCTTTGGTAACCTATGTGAGATTTATATAATCATCTCTATATAGCATATGAGTAAGGAACAGATATACATCTATTTGAATAAGCATTTACAACTGTTCTATATGTGTAAAAATTAAGCATGTTGTTCATCTATTTTTGCTTATTTCGTTTAGTGAGGCATCATTTGTATAGAAACAGGTAACTTGTGCAGACTAGAGATCATTTTTATAAAGGCGTATGGACTGAAGGATTCATCGAAGGGCCTAAGCCACCCACGATTGATTCGAGCGAGAGGATGGGAAAGCCTTATGCAACGGTCACTCCTTGGTTATGTGTCCTAAAATTGCAACAATACTTGGTTAGCATCCTTCAATCTCTTTTCCTTACGATTCGAAAAAAATGCGCAAGCGAGAAAAGCGAATCATGAAAACCAAGTCATCGAAAGCAAGACAAAACACAAAGCAACACAAAACCAAAAAGCAAAACAACCAACGAAAACTTTTTGACTTATTTCAATAGAAGTCGTTCCATCAATTTGAAGGGTTCATTGCATTTCGTCCGTGTTGATTTGGCAGTAAGGTTTCCCCAAGACTCGGTTATAAACCAAGTCAAAGTAACAAGTGTTCCATAAGTATCCGTTAAGAGCGGGGCATTACATTATTGCAATTTTATGATGCATAAGCAAGGAGTGATCATTGCATAAGGCTTCCCCATCCTCTTATTGATTCAATCGGTGAGTGGCTTTGGCCCTTCGATGAATCCTTTAGTCTGCACGTCTTAATAAAGAATCTCTAGTTCACTAAAATGAATGTTGCCTAACTAACAAGATAAGCTAATAAGAAACATTATTGCATTTTTCAAGTATAGAACTTCTATCTTACTAGTTTCATCATGAATGCCTACCTGCCCGTGGTTATTTTGCTGCTTATTGAGAACCACTGCTGGAAATTTCCTGACTTGATCTTAAAACAAGAAAAGAGATGGACTTACTTGTTTATTCATAACAGTATTTTATCCGATAAGAACTTGCATTCATGCATTGGTCTGACAACTTGTGCACAAGGTTTATCTCTCGAGCGGTTTCTGGGGCACTGGGGATCGTTTGTCCTGGGAGAGATCTGGATACCCTGAGGCATAGAGTCATTGATTTACGAGAAAGGTAATATGTCATTAACAAGCATGGGCATGAAGATAAAATAACCTAAATAATGTAATGTGTAAAATGATAAAAGCACAGTAATATATTTAAAAGGTTTCCTAAAACAGCAGGTTTGGTTTCCTAAAACTGACAGGTTTCCTAAACCGCCTAAGAAGTCTTACTCAAACCCTATATAAACAATCATTTCAGCATTCTTGATCCCAAACGTTCACCAGATCGGAGAAAGATGAAGAAGCCATTGGGAAGAAAGATGGGGAAAGAAGTAGCAAATGTTGTAGTAGAAGATCAAGAAGAAGAAGAGATTAGGAGGAGGAAGAAGAAGAACTACTCCCGCCCTTACCGGAGGGTTACGTCTCTCGAGAGGGGGTGGCTGGAGACGTCGGTCCGGATGGGCTTGCGCGTCCCCGTGTTCTGTCTGGACAAGGCGGTAACCAAGAGCGACGCCGACAGGGCCCAGCACCGGTACCAGCTGACCGACAACGACGTCAAGAAGTCCAAGCTGCTGTTCGAACTGGCGGCCCGTGCTACCATTGCGGGATCCGTCAGCGTCAACGTTCTCGATAGGCTCGGCAGGAGGTACAAGATGGACTTCAAGCACCTGACCTGCAACGGGTATTTCCGGTTCATGGGCGACGGCTGGACGGAGTTTCTCGGCAACACCAAGTTGAAGGAGAAGCAGATGATGACCATATGGGCTTTTCCTTGGCTCGAGGAGGAGGAGGACTGGTTTGCTCTTGTTAACAATGATGCGGAGGACACTTTGTTGCTTTCTAGTATGTGAATGCATAATTTTGATCATATGATTCATGCAAGGCTTATATGGTTTCATTAAATTGTATTAATGAGGATTTCAGTTATATATATTCTTTAGTTTTATTACTACTTTCTACTTAGTTCTTATGTCCAAATTAATTACTTTTTACCTGCAGTTTCATTAAATTTCATAGTCTTAGTTTATTGTTATATTTTACAATAGAAGCTTAAAGTCCTATTTATAGGAAAATGATTAACTTCAGAAGCTAGTCAATACAATCTAGAAAACCAGATAAAACTGCAAAACAAATCAAGATAAAGTATATCAATATAATTAAGGAAGGAAATCATAAACAAATATAGGTCTAGTATAGAAAATAAATTGAAAAAAGTATCTCTCTATTTAATCGATGCAATCTTCATGTAAATATTATTAGTTCATATGTGATTGGTTTCCTCCAACATATACTACAACACATGTCATACATGTACCCATTAAGGTGCTTTAAAATGAATAATTCTACTGCTTTGGTATTATAAGTTGCGTTGGTATTATGAGTTCCTACGAGTATGTACATGATGAACCATTGACAAGTTCATAACATTATTTCTTAATTTCCTACAAGAAGTCCATCATTGGAATTGGAATTGGTATATAATATACATATGGAAAATCCACCATGCACGTGAACACATAAAATACAGAAATTTTAATATAGAGCAAAAAAAATTTAGTTAATTATTTTAGTATAGAGGAATAAAATTTGATAAATTTTTAAAGAGAGAACATAACCGTCCTTATTAAGTATATTTTGGTTCTCTCCGAATATAAAAATAATACAACGTCGAAAATGTCTTTACTAAGGACGTTTTCAAATTTCTTTTATATTTTTTATTTGCGTCTGAAAAAATATACAAAATAAAAAACATATAATATATCGAAAACATCCTTGATAGGGTGTTTTCAAATTTGATTTCTCCCCCGAACAATGAAGCCAAATATAAAACAAATAATGAAGCCGCTCTTTGAAATGGCATCTTCTCTTATTTTGTTTCATATATGTCCCTTTAAACATTATTTTTTGCATATAGGTGGTTCCTTCAAATGTAAAACTATACTAAAAAAATAACTTTTTATGAATGAATTTTTGTTGGCTTTTTGCTTATAAGTCCCTCCAAACTTTAATTTATTCCATTATTGTCATAATTAGTTAGATGTTTGTATATTTGAGGTGTTTTAGTTATTTTATTTATTACTTTTTAAGAGAAAATTCTTGAAAACGTCCATAGTAGAGGTATTTTAATTTTTTTGATAATAAAAAAAAAGTTGAAAATGCCCTTAATAAAGGTGTATTGGATATAATAATTTTTTAATTTTTAATTTTTATTTTGCTTACCTTCTTTCTAGACATAAAGAAAAGAAAAATAAAGTAAAATTAAAAACGCCCTTAGTTAGGATATTTTTGGTTTAAAATAAATTTAAAATCTGGAGAGAACTAAAACGTCCTTACTAAGGACATTTTAGTTCTTTCTTTGCAAATGTATCGAACATTTTTCTTTTTTCATAATTTACTACGACTTTGATGCTCTATACTATTTTTATTTTGCATAATATAAGGTTATAGTTATCAACAATGACAAATTGGTCCTCTTGGTAAATTTATACACGTGTTAAGAATTCCAGTTGATTTAATTGTTCTATTAAAACCATACACTAATAAAGGAGAGTGAAGTTAAAATATACTTAAAACTCATCAGTCATCCTACTTTCCTCGGTAATGAGAAATAGGTACGTAGAGAATAACGTATTACAAAGAATACAAATCATTGGAAACTAGCGGAGCAGTCCTCAGGTTCACCGGCACACTCCCGCTTGTACCACCCAAAAACTAGTCTCGTTAGACTTTAGTCTCCCCAAGAGAGCAATCCTCAGGTCTATGTCCATTCTCGGATAGACCACACCCAACAAATCACTCCTAAGTGAGTTTCTCGGACATTGGTTCACGTCCATATTACCTCTGAACTACTATCCTGATATTCCTCCCTGGCTTAGTTTTCCATGTCCATATTACCTCTGATATCGATTGTCATCTCCACTTATCACCCGTACTTATCAAGGTACACCAGCGGTGTTAAGTCCACAAAATCTGTCACGTCCATATCACTTTTGGTAGGGCTTGTTCCGAATCTACTACTTGCACTCTGGTGCGTAAGAAGTAATGGGTCCACAAAACCTATCACGTCCATAAATTACCTCTGTTAGTGACTATTTTGAACTTATTATTTGTACTCAACGTGCACAACAAATAATAGGTCCACCTAAGTCCCCTAGTGTGACTTCCTAGACAGGCTGCGGCATTATACTACGTCCATATTACCTCTAGTATAATATCCAAAGTTCACACAAAATTCATACACAACAAAACAAATAAAGGAAGAAGTTCTGAAAAAGAGAAACCTTTTTTCAAGATCATGAGTACATATGATAAAAATTCACTATATTTTCAAGTATTTTTATTAATATTCAAGGTCTCGGGTACATATGATGGGAATCACTTTTAAGGATTTTCTTAGGTTCTCGCCGACAAGAACCTCTTTCATTACAAGGCGCCCATGTGTTGTTTCTACCACGGACAAAAGTGAGACCAATAGTAGGACTCAGTAATGCTGGGTCAACCCTATTATATTCAGTCCTCAGAATATGAAAAAGAATCCATACTAACGGGCAACCAAAGTGAAGAAGACTTGACACTCTCCGGCCACACGGGACGACTGGACAACATGAATAGCAATCAATCCAAATCCAATAATCAGTGCCGCAGAACCCCGACCAGTAGCAGTCCGCATAAAGGAGAGAAACACAACTAGCATGTTGCATAGACGGGGATAGCTTCATGCAAGACGCAGGATGATCATCCCCATCTCATGGATTAGTTTTTGGCAAACCGATGCATAAGGTTGGTATTCATCCCAAACAATGGGTCTTATGATACCCTTCTATGTTCCCTCATAGGCAGCACGAGCAAGGACAAAACCAGCATAAAGAAGACATGCGTTAGTCTTAGCGAGGATTATAAAATGGTATGACTGCAGCATACCACTGCCAGGCCATAGCAGCGTGCAGCAAAGACCGCCCGGACGATCAAGATGAGACCTCATCCATGAGGTCCAACCACAGATAGATCTTGCGCGCATGTTAAAGTCCATGCGGCCAAGCCTCAGATAGGCTCTGTACGATGTTGCAGACGGTTCCTTATCCGTACGATAGAACATTGTGAAAAGTTTGCGCATGTTCATCCAAGCAGCAAAACTTTGTAAAGAGTCTGCACGCGTCCTAGATAATTTCTTACCCATGCAGCAAGATCGTACCCTTGGCGGCCCAACATGAGAAACTTGATGCTCCCTTACCTCTATCAGGAGGTCACATATCAAGGCTGTCCCTACGAACTCCTCGATGAAAAGAGCTGCAGCCTCCATCATCCCACACAGGAGAAAGAAAGGAAGTAAAGAGATAAAGTTCTCTCTCCACCCCACCGCCTATTTATAGGCTTCAAAGCCACAAGAAGAGATCGAGGCAATGAACCAAGTAGTTATGGGGATGAATCTGATATCTCAATTTTCGTGATCCTCTTTAAATCTCCCTAGAAACCGTCACCTTGAGCCCCGCGTCAGGATATGGATCAAAATTCAAAAGGAGATCCGCACAAAAATTGAAACAAATCTTTCAGTTAATGCAGAAGTGACAGCTTGGAAGCGCTCATCCATGCGGCCCGTGACCAAGCGGTCCCAATATCCATGCGACACAATATCCATGCGACACAATATCCATGCGACCAAAGTGCTTTTCCTCTATGATTCTTATTCAAAGTATTTCAAACTTGTTAGTTTAAAAACTTTGAAGGGGGTCTTGTAGAAGCATGGAAAATATGCATCCATGCGTCCAACAATCATTCGCCCAAAAGTAAAGCTCAAAAAAATTGGGCCACAGAATCACCCTGCGGCCCAATAGGGCGACATCCATGCGTCCCAATCATCCGAAGCAGCTTTGGTCGTAGATGGAGCTGACGTGGTATCCTAGCAACTGGATAGTCTTTGACACAAAATCCTTACAAATAGAATTTTATGAATGCCTTAAAAGACGTGAACACACTAAACAATATAAGTCTCATGTCAGCACAGAACTTCACTCTCAATGGGTGTATAATGCCACGTGTACAACATAACAAGGACCCCATGCATCGCAGACTCCATGCGTGCCATGCGTCTCTGGTCCCATGCGTTCCCGACTCCATTTTTTTCATGCCTCTGGCCCCATGCGTCCCAGACTCCATGCGTCACATGCATCTCTGGCCATATGTGTTTCAGACTCCATGAAGACCAAATCTTGCTGTTACGACAAGAGCGATTTTCTCCAACCAAGTGCGGACAATGTGTCAAGCTGACAAAGTCACGCCCACAAAGGAAAAGCACCACCAAGATCTTTAGCAACAACAAATTCCAACAAGTGCCCACATGACAGCCTGGCCCACTCACGGTTATAGTTGCACCATAGTAAGGGGGCACACATAGCACCCTCTAGCATCCATATGGCCCAACATATGCACACCCAAGGATGACTATATATACGGGTGGCATGTCCAAAAGGGATGGACATAGGGGTCGCCAAGAAAGAGAGAGAGAGAGAACATACAAAGACGAGCAAAGAGAGAACATAAGCGTCTTCACCTTACATCAGATCGTCAACGGAGCAAAAGGGTCGTTGCACTTCTCAACCTCCATCGTCACACCCCAGATCAAAATATTGTACTGAGATAATTCTATTTAGGATTCTTTGTACTCGTTTTCCTTCCTTAAATACAAAGTATGCAAGAACTCATTTAATAGCAAACAATGTCTCATTGTAGGTTTACAGTATTTCTTTTATTATCCTGAGATCATTTACATTCAGTCTTTACTTTCAGTAGTTGTATTGCTTGAGTTTTTGGTTTAAGTTCCTATATTGGCTTCCTTTATGGTACTTGCTATTTGGGGTCTGACCTCACTGGTTTTACATGGCCAGATCCAGTAGCAGCATCGGAGGATCTTTCATACTTTCCTGTGGATGGAGACCACCAGGAGCACCAGACCACTTGAGTGGGTTCTCTGACTTCCACATTCTGACGTACATTCTACTTTTGTTGGCGTTTAGCCACCGAGCACGTGTTTAGCTCGTATTTTGGTTTAATCAGTTAGCCTACGGGTAATATCATGATTGACATATCCTAGGGTTGATCATGTATGACTTAGATTCAGGCTAGTTTATTTATTTGTGTTCACTATCTTCATGATCATCTATATATTATAGTTTGGAATGATTTATTATTATATTTTAGCTGATCTTATATCTTGTTGTAATTATTTTTATTCTTGTGATTGAGACACCAGGGTTATTTGGACCTAGGCTTTACTATTGGTTTGTAGTAATGACCCCTCATGCATTACAGCTTTACCGTATATGCGGAGTACCAGTGTGCTCTAAGTATACGTAGCTGGCCTTGTTAGCCCCACTCTCCAGTATTCTGGTTCTGTGACGTGACACGCTTCTCGGCTCGCTCATAACGAGCCTCATCCCTACGATATTGTGCCACCAACATGCGCATCATTGGCTCAATAGGGACGACGGAGGGCGTAGCTCGTTGGCTCTCGGAGCTTGCTAAAGTGCAAGAACTACTCACTTACACTTGCCCTGCTACTTGCGCTTTTGTTTTTCCTTGTGCTGGAGCTACTGTCTTAAAAATAAAGAAACTTGTATCAGTCTCATCGAGTATTACGGACTCACTATATGGAATACATCTCATTTTGGCCAAACGATATTTCAACTGGGAGGGATATGGTCGTTTTAAGAAAAAAATTCTGACACGAGGCCAAAGGATCTGAAGTCATACTCTGATATCATTATGTCACGTCCCGATTCTGCAGAATTGCTAATTATCCCCCATGCATGATACTGACTGAGCGTAATGTGTGCCCACACATGGTTTGGCATAATGATATGTATAGAAACATAACAGCAGATTGCGGAAGATAAATAACACACACATTGAAACAAAGAAAAGTTCTCTTTATTTATAATGTACATATATGTTACAAACTCTTGACTCAAAATAAATGGCTGGTATGCGAGCTTACAAGATGAACGCAAAATGAGATAGCCTTTCAATAAATCACATCCCATACTAAAACTTTAAAAGATAAAAGACCTTAAGGAGAAGCTATCACCTTGCCTCAGAGCTGCATATAATGTGTGCACGAGCTCCGGGATAGTTTGTAGAAGCTTCAAACGAGATGAACGGAGTGCGTCGAGTAATAGAATGGTTTGGGGAAGAAGCTTCAGTTCCTCGCTGCATCACCTGGGTTCGGTGAACCTGCTGCAACGAGGGTCAGTACTTTAAAAAGTACCGGTGAGGGCGAGCTAACCCAACTAACCAAATCAAAACAATATTCATGTGAAGCATATAAGTTATTATTTTGGTATTTCTATCTTTTTCTTAGTTTAAGTTATAGCATGCAATAAATTTAAAATGACTAAAACAATTATGCCACCGTTCGGTGACTTTACTTGCCCGTCTGAACCACCTACACAAAACTTACCTTGTCCTTCCTTGCCACGAAGACATAGTTAGCTTGCACAGTTTAAATAGATGTAAGGTTCACTGTCATGATAATACATCATGTACTAAAGTCTGGGTAGACGGCTATGCTTGCAGCGCAGGTAGCGAGCCCCGCTACAAACTCTGCCTCACCCGTTCTAGGTTGCTTGCATGACTAACAATTTATTCCGCTTGGGATGAATCGACCACGGTACCCCGGTGACCGTTCGCAGGAACCTTATACCTTGTGCACAAGTTGTCCATGACCATTGGCAATCTAAACACTAAGTTAACATACAAAGCATTTCAGTCACCAGAATGAACATAACACTTTAGCACAGTGCGATGGCATAGTCTATCTGTTCAAGCGATCATATTACAATTTATATTCTATATATTACACAATTATAGATGAATAAATTCTAACTACAACTGAAACATAAAATAGCTACATACATAGCGGACAAGCTCGCACAATATGACCGTTCAATGATTATGTGACAAGCATAAGTGTTCCAAGTTTACTTCTTATTTTCTTGACTTGGTTATTATGATTATGGTATTGTTGATCGGAATGCACGAGTCTAATTTTTAAGAGTTAAGACTTGGAAGAAGGGAGATAATCAAAGGTAAGGCCACTCACAAGTTGGTGAATCAAGGAAGAGAAATGAAAGATCTTTAAGACCCCGTTCGCACGTCGCCTACACGATCACCTGCACGCACCAACATATGATCATTATTTCCTTTCTCGGTCTCCAAGAGTTTGATATAAAATGCAAAGTTTAACGAACGAAGACAAAAAAATCCATCGAAATTGTTCAAGAAAACGTAAGTCACAAAACCAACAAGAAAGTAACCAAACGGCGTTAAAAACATGCAAAGAAACCAGAGCAACAAAAAGTTCCCTCGCAACTTTGCCGCCGAGTCCTTTCTTGAGGCATGATCCGCTGAATATGGGACATAATTCCTAAGAAACCAATCCATAATGCGGAAAGGATCTTGATTCAATCTGTCCTGATCGAACGATACCAAGTATTTCTTATCCGCGCTCCCCAAAAAGGGAAAATGAGGCATTACAGCCAGTAAGGGATCATGTTCTCAAGATGATGGGTCATCTTAATGAGATGGAGATCCTTGGAGTTAAATTGATGGAGAAACCCATGTCGATATTATTCTCAGAACTCTGTCTAAAAGTTTTGACACGTTTTGCCTTAACTACACAACATGGACAAAAGGTTGTACAATTTGGCAGAACTTGCAAAAGAACAGTAGGATGCTGGGGCTCTCATGAGGCAGAATGATCATAATTATGTTACTGAAAATGCTTCTACTTCTAAGCCGAAAGACGGTAAGAAAAAAATAGTATTAAAAAATAAGCAAATTCAACAAAGAAAGGCATGCGACCTCAAGGCGCTCTGAAAAAGACGAAAGCCAGGTATTTCAAGTGCAAAGGATCAGGACATTGGAAGAGTGATTGTCCAATTCTCAAACAAGGGAACAAAAAAGGTATATCTCATCTACTAGTAGTTGAAACATGTTTAGCGGTGTAATCTACCGACACCTGATGTGTAGATACCGGAGCCACTAATTATGTCTGCAATTCTTTGCTGGGGTTCCAAGAAACCAGGTGGCTTAGTTATGGAGAGATATGCTTGTTCATGGGTGATGCTACAAAAGTAGCCTCCATTATAGTAGGAGATATTATTTTATGGTTTGCTAGAAATAAGTCTTTGACATTGAGAGATTGTCTTTATGCACCTTCACTTAGAAGGAATTTAATTTCTATTTCTATACTAGTTAAGGATGGATATTCAGTTTATTTTAATAACATTATTGTTATTAAAAAATAAGCATTTTATTTGTTCTGGTTCATTAGTTGATAATTTGTATGTCATTAATCCTATTTCACCCATAATGAAACATATGAAAATGAATAACGCATCTTCTAACTTAAATAAGAGAAAAAATCTTTTTGTTTGAACCAAACATATATTTGGCACTTACAGTTGGGACATATTAATCTAAGAGGATTCAAAGACTGGTTAAAGATGGAATTTTGAGTTTATTGGAAGTGAAGGCACTTTGAGTCTGCGAATCCTGCTTAATTTGAAAGTAAAATAACCAAAAGGTCTTTCACGACAAAGGGGTATAGGGCCAAATATTTATTGGAATTGGTTTATTCTGATTTGTGTGGGCCTATGAGTGTCCAGGCTAGATGTGACTTTGAATATTTTGTCATATTTATTGACGATTATTCAAGGTATGTATACATTTATTTAATGTGTCGTAAGTCTGAGTGCTTTGAGAAATTCAAAGAGTATAAGGCAGAAACAGAGAAACCTAATAGAAAATATATCAAGTCATTGTGCTCAGATCATGGTGGCGAGTACCTCTTTGGAGAGTTTAGTAACTATTTATCAATGGTTGTGATTACATTCCAATTGACTACACGGAATACCCCAACAGAATGGTGTAACAGAAAGAAGGAATATGACTCTTATGGAGATTGTTATATCAATGATGAGTTATTCGGATTTACCAGATTTATTTTTAGGATATGCCTTAAAGACTGCACCTTGTATTTTTGAACTTGGTACTTACTAAGTTAGTACCTATTACTCCTACAGAGCTGTGGACCGGGCGTAAGCCTAGTCTAAAATTTGTTCGAATTTGGGATAGTCCAGTACATATGCTAAATGAAAAAGCAGATAAGTTGGAATCTCGTACAGAAGTACGCATGTTTGTAGACTATCCAAGAGAAATGAAAGGAGGTTTATTTTATAGACCTATGGAGCAGAAGGTCATTGTTAGCACTAATGCCCGATTCTTAGAGGAAGACTATGTGATGAACCATAATCCCTTGAATAGAGTTGTTCTAGAAGTACTGAGAGGTGAGACACCAAATACATCAGTACCAACAGTACAATAGTAGAAACCACAAGTAACTGCATAACGTGTCACAAATGTTACACCACAACCTATAATGCCTCGTCGTAGTGGGAGGGTTGTTATACAACCTGATAGATTCATGTTCTTGGGAGAGTCATCAGACTTCGTCCCTGACGAACAAGATTATGATCCCTTCACCTATAATGAAGCACTCCAGGGTAAAGATGCAGAATCTTGGCAAAAAGTAATGATATTTGAAATAAAATCTATAGATTTTAATCAGGTCTAGGATCTTGTAAAACCATCCACTTGTGTAAATGTCATTGGATACAAGTGGGTTTACAAGAGAAAAGAGGTCGGACGGAATATTGAAACCTTTAAAGCTCGGCTTGTTGCGAAAGGTTTTACTCAGAAACATGATATTGATTATGAGGAAACACTTTTGTTGGTAGCCATGCTTAAGTCTATCTGAATTCTTTTATCAATTTTAGCTTATCTCAATTATGAGATTTGGCAAATGGATGTCAAGACAACTTTCCTTAATAGAAGTCTTGAGGAGAACATCTATATGAAGCAACCAGATGGGTTCATTGAAAAGGGCAAAAATTATCTTATTTGTAAGCTCAAGAAGTCCATTTATGGACTTAAGCAAACTTCTAGATCTTGGAAGATCTGTTTTGATCATGTGATAAAATTCTATGAATTTGAGCAATGTCCGGATGAAGCTTGTGTATAAAAAAAGTGTGACATAAACGTAGTAGTATTCTTAGTAGTTTACATGGATGACATTTTGCTCATTGGAAATAGTGTGAATGTGTTATCTAATATAATGATTTGGTTATCCAAGCAGTTTGATATGAAGGAATTGGGAGAAGTAGGGCACATCCTTGGGATCAAAGTTGTACGAGATCGCAAGAAAATGATGTTGGGCTTATCCCAAGCTACCAATATCGATACTATACTAACTTGTTTTAGTATGCAAAATTTTTAAGGAAGGTTTTTTTACCTTTTAGGCATAGAATTGCTCTATCAAAGGAGTAGTTTCCGAGGACTCCTAATGAGATAGAGGACATGAAAGTGGTTCCTTATGCTTTGGCAATACAAACCTTAATATATGCAATGCTATGTACGAGACCAGACATCAGCTTTATCGTTGGCATGGTTAGCTGATATCAGTCTAACCGAGGAAAAGATTACTGGACTGCGGTAAAGCATATTTTGAAGTACCTACAAATGACTAAAGATTATATGCTGGTTTATCATGCAGATAGATTAGTGCCTTTGGGGTTTACAAACTCAGATTTTTAGTCAGATAAGGATGCCAGGAAATCTACCTCAGGTTATGTATTTACTTTAGGAGGTGGAGCCAAAGTATGGAGGAGCATCAAGCAAAAATGTATTGTTGATTCCACCATGGAAGCCGAGTATGTGGCAGCTTCTGAGGCAGCCAATGAAGCGGTTTGGCTTATAAAATTTCTATTAGGCTTGGATGTGGTACCTAGTTTGCCTAAGACTATTACACTTTATTGTGATAATAGTGGTTCATTTGCAAACTCGAAGGAACCACGAGACCATAAAATAGGTAAACACATTGAGCGCAAGTACCACCTGATACAAAATTTTATAAAGAGAGGAGAAGTTGTTGTGATCAAGTTAACATCAGCAGACAACTTAGCCGATCACTTTATAAAGTGTTTACCAGCTAAGGCTTTTGATAGTCATGTTGAAGGGATGAGAGTTAGATGCGTAGCAGCATGACTTTAAGTATTAGTATGATATTTGTAACAGTATACTAAAAAGTAATGCGTTGAGTATAAGTGTAAGATTGTTAGGGTTATATACTAAAAGTATCACTTTGTATTAACTATATTTCCTTATTTTTAAATGAGAATCATATGGACAAATGTTTGCATATTGTATTTGTTATAATGTTAATGCATGTGTCTGATATTCTATATTGTAGATAATATGGTGTGTGGTGTCACACAAAAGATCATAGTTTTAGTTCCCTGTAGAATATATAAATTGTTCACAACCTAGATAAACTTGGACAAACCATTAGAAACGTTGTAGTGTAATATGGTATTAGTTTATCTTGACTATAGGTTTACACTAGTACACTTTGTGTGTATTGAACATAACCACTTAAGGTTGTTCTCTTTGTACTGACTAAATAAGAGAACAAAGACCTCTGTTATTATGGATGCTTGTGCTCTTAATCCGAATATAATAACAGACATGTATATGCAGTGTGCATTAATTTGACTCATAAAAGAGTGAGATTCATTATGAGTTAATAACCTCTATGAATTGGATAATGGCATTGTGTGTATGGTAGACTGTTGATTATAAAAGGAATCCATGTCCTGATATATCGGGTTGATGATGTTCCCTTAAGAAACTAATAAGGATTATTATGTAAATCCTACAAGTGGATTATATCCGACATGAAAAATAAAGTTGAGTGGTACCACTTAAGGATAAAAGATGCCGATCAATATAGTTGTCAGTAACTTAATTTGGTCGACGGACATTCGATATCTTAAACATGGGAAGACGAACATGCATATAATAAGAAGGAGCCCATAAACATAATTTGGGATTAGAAAGGTAGTGCAACAATAGCTCTTAAGTGGACCGGGCCTGGGTTGTGTGTTCGGGCGAAATATTGGATACCCAGATCCGTTAGTAGTCTTAACCCTAATTTCTCCTCATGGTCTATGTCGTAGCCTATATATATCCTCTATTCTCTGGTCGTCATAATCATCCAAGCGAGCAGCTTTCTCGAAGTTCATTTTTCACGTTTGGAGAGAAAGAGGGTCGGATAAGGAAAAAAAATGTTGGAAGAACGTCATCTACACGACGTCCAATCCGAGGAAGGAATACGCGCTGAATATCTTGGGGTCCCCAACTGACCAAAGTTGCTAAAAACCTTCATCTTATTCTCATCACTTCAAGTATAATTCGTGAACCCTAGTTTCTGCCATTAAAGGGTTAGATCATGTCTTAAACCTGTTAATCTTCTATCGATCGATATGCACACCAATCCGCGGTCTTGGGGATCCCCACTTCTATCAATACCACCTAAAGGATGTCAAATGGATCAGAGAAATTGGATTGTATGTCATTTTCGGATGAGCGCTCAAAGAAGGGTGACAATGAAGTTGATAATATAGTCCCACATCGGATAGAAGGTGGATCATGAAGTGTTGATAATTGTAATTGGTTCAGGTCTTACATGTCCTTTTAAAGTATATGGGCCCAGTCCAATATCGCACCTCATGTGCCAAATTTGGATCACACCGCGTTCCCAACAATTAGGAAAATGGAGAATAATAATAAAGTATGTATGGTTGAATAAGAAGAAAGCATGCATCTCGTGAGTTGTCAATGGCTTAAAACGTGGTGTTATTAGCTAGTCATATGTAATGTTGACCTCTCCATATATTGAACTAAGGGGGCGTTTGGTACGGGGTAACTTTTTTTTATTTTCGAAAAAATTTAGGGTGGAAATTTATTACCATGTATGTTTAGGCCACAAAAGAAATATTTTCAGGAATTATGAATACCAGGATAAATAATTTATCCACGAAACATGGGAATCCAATCTCTTAAGAATATGTAGGTATATTTTTTTTTCCGGGCAAAAAAAAAAAAATTGTACAAGTTTTTTTCTTTTTTTGATCTTTTTTTTCTTTTTTTCCATTTTTTGTCATTTTGATCATTTTTAGTCGTTTTTATCGATATTTTTTTTGTTTTTGATCCTTTTTAATATTTTTTTTGTCTTTTTTTGTCCTTTTCTAATCGTTTTAGCTCTATTTTTATAGTTTTTGATCATTTTTAATCGTTTTTGGTCGTTTTAGATCATTTCTTTATCATTTTGGGTTGGTTTTAGACGTTTTTATCTTTTTTTTTGACGTTTTTAGGTAGTTCTTAGTCGTTATTGGTCTTTTTAGTCGTTTTAGTTATTTTTGGTCTCTTTTTTGTATCATTTTTAGTCGTTTTTATCATTTTTGATCGTTTTTAATAGCTTTTGGTCTTTTTTGATTTTATTTTTGTTTTTGTTTTTGATTTTGATTTTGATTTTTTGTCGTTTCGATCATTTGTCGTTTTTTTTATCTTCTTTGCTAATGTTTGATTTTTTGTCGTTTTGGTCGTTTATCGTTCTTTTTTTTGCTTTTGATCTTTTTTTTCGTTTTATTCGTTTTTGTTTTTGATCGTTTTTAGTCTTTTTTCGTTTTTGGTCCTTTTTTTGTTGCTTTGTCGTTTTTTCGTTTTTTTTTTAGTTTCCATTTTTTTTTGCTTTTTTTTTTTTCAAAATTTTTTCCTTTTTCATTTTTTTCAGGAATATTTGTATGGTCACCAAACATGTGAATACATTTTTCCTGAAAATTTAATTACTTGAAATTTGATTCTCGAAAATATAGAATTTTCGGCTATATAGTATTCCGTGTACCAAATGTCCCCTAATTGTATTACACTAAATACTCGTTATCATATTCAAACTTTTGTGGTGTTTTTATTCATTGCCGATCCCCTAAGCCAACTCTGGATTACACATAGCTCCTTAATAAACATATTTGAAACCTCAAATCTTAAATGCTTTTAGATTCAGTTTATTTATTTAGTTTCTCAAAAAATATTACTGATATATTAATTTTAAAGATATTTTGTCATTTCCAATTTTTGAACTTAAAATATATACTGTGAAGTAGATTTAAATACATCTAAGTTTTAAACATACAACTGTTCCTTTTCATTAGTATAATTGTTCTTTTCAAATAAATGATGGTTGTAGTTTAGTTTATATTAGGAAATAATTTACAAAATAGCCTCCTTATAGGTTTCCTAAAATCCGGCTCCCATATACCCTATAAAAACTAAATAACAACATAAATATTATGTCGTATCCAGAATCCCAGTCTTCATGTCCAGTGTTGTGTCCGATGCCCAAACCTTCACCAGATCGCTCCAAACTTCGCCACGACCTTCCTCTATCCTCCCTCTATCTAGAAGATGATGAATCCACTAGGAATTTAGATGGAAAAGGAACTAGCAATTGTAGTAGTAGAAGATGGATGGACGGAGTTTCTCAGCAACACGAAGTTGAAGGAGAAGCAGAGGAGGACTAGTTTGCTCTCGTTAACAATGATGCAGAAGACACATTGTTGCTTTCTAGTATGTGAATGCATATGATCATACGATGTAAGTATATATGGTTTCATAAAATTGTATTAATGAGCAATATTCAGTTATATGTATTATTTTCTTTTGTTACTATTAATTTTCAAGTTATTTCTTGTGTCCAAATTAATTAATTATTTAATAACTGCAGTTTCTTTAAATTTTATCTAGTCTTAATTTTAAATTTCATTCTAGTCTTAATTTTAGAATGGTAAAATTTAAATTTTAAATTTATATTAAAATAAAAATTAAAATTATAAATTTTTGGGTTTAAAATTTGTCATGTCAGCTGTCATATTAGATACCACATAATATTATTTAACATGCCACGTTAGCTGCCACACGTAATGAGGGATAGATTAGAGAATAATTTGGAGATGCAAATAGCATTACAAATTACAATATATGCATCAAATTCTATTTAGGCTAAATTGCAACATGATACCCTGAACTATCATTCTTTGGCAACTTGACACCCTAAACTTTCAAAATAGGTAACTTGATATCCTGAAAATAAAATACAAAAATGCCCCCCCCCCTCTCTTCCACAGCACCCTCCCCCTCCCCCCCTCTCCTCCCCCCTGGCCACCACCCCTCGCTCCTCGCCCGAGGCGGCAGGCAGCCTGCTTCACTCCTTCCCCCGGCCACCCCTCAGCTACGGCCGCGTGCAACTCGCGCCTCGTACGCTCGCGCCTCGCTCGCACTCGCTGCCCCGCTTAACATTGATGTCGCCCTGCCCCCACCGGATAGAGTTACATATTCAATAGTTGATGGTATCAAGTTACATATTTTGAAAGTTTAGGGTATCAAGTTGCCAAAGATGAATATTTGAGGGTATCAACTTGCAATTTAGCCTTCTATTTATATAACAATATTGACCTGAGAATCAAATCAAGTCAATCCAGAAAACTAGATAAAACCTCAAACAAATCAAAATAAAATATATCCCATAATCAAGGGGAAAAAATCATAATAAACTATGGGTATAATTCTATAAAATAAAATGGAAAAACTCTCTCTCTATTTAATTGATGCAATCTTCGTATAAAGATTAGTTAAAATAAATTAGAAAAACTCCTTCTCTATTTAATGGATACAACTTCATGTAAATATTAGTTCATAGGTGATTGGTTTCCTCCAACATGTACTACAACATATGTCATGCATGCTAACATTAAGGTGCTTTAAAATAAATAATTCTACTGCGTTGGTATTATGAGCTCCCACGAGTATGTACATGATGAACAATTGACAAGTTGATAAAAGTATTCCTTAATTTCCTACAAGAAGTCCATAATTGGAATTGGAATTGGAATTGGAATGGTATATAATATACATATGGAAAATCCACCGTTTGCATTCACATGAACATATAAAATACAGAAACTTTAGTATAGGGCAAAAAAAAAATTAGTTAATTATTGAGAAAGGAAAAAAAATTGATAAATCTGTAAAGAGAGAACATAAATGTCCTTATTAAGGACGTTTTGGTTCTCTCCGAATATAAAAATAATACAAAGTCAAAAATGTCTTTACTATGTGTAATGCCCCGCTCCTAGCGGGTTACTTAAGGAACACTTATTACTTTGACTCAATTGAGAATCGAGTCTCGGGGAAACCTCACTGCCAAATTAATACGGACGAAATGCAATGAACCCTACAAACTGATGGATCGGTTTCTATTGAAACAAGTCCAAGATTTTTCGTTGGTGGTTTTGCTGCTTGGTTTTGTGTTGCTTTATGTTTTGTCTTGCTTTCGATGACTTTGTTTTCATGATTCGCTTTTCTCGCTTGCGCATTCTTTAGAATCGTAAGAGGAAAAGATCGAAGGATGTTAACCAAGTTTTGTTGCAATTTTAGGACGCATAAGCAAGGAGTGATCATTGCATAATGCTTCCCATTCTCTCATTGATTCAATCGGTGAGTGGCTTTGGCCCTTCGATGAATCATGTAGTCTGCACGTCTTAATAAATAATCTCTAGTTCACTAAAATTAATGTTGCCTCACTATCAGGATAAGCTAATAAGAAACATTATTGCATGCTTCAAGCATGGAACTTCTATCTTACTAGTTTCATCATGAAAGCTTACCTGCTCCTGTTTATCTTGCTGTCTATTAAGAAACACTGCTGGAAACCTCCTGACTTGATCTTGAAACAAGGAAAGATATGGAATAGCTTGTTCATCGTTCATCAGTTGCATGATAGTATTTTATCTGATAGGAACTTGCATTCATACATTGGTCTAACAACTTGTGCACAAGGTTTATCTCTTAAGCGGTTCCTGGTGCACTGGGGATCGTTCGGCCTGGGAGAGATCTGGATACCCTGAGGCATAGACTCCTTGATTTACGATAAGGGTAATAAGTCATTAACAAGCATGGGCATGAAGTTCCAATTGTAGATCCCGAGGATCTAACAATCAGGGACCATCATGTAGTTAGGTCGCATGCTAGGTTTTCCTTCTTGTAAGACTAACTGTTTAATGAAAATGATAGATACATGAGTTAATACACATATGCATATTATTTCTAACTTGTTTCTACTGCAGGGATAACCGTTTGGCCGTGGGTAAAAAATTATTATATGCATGGTTCAATCTATCGTTTATGTTTCTTAGCATAAATCGTTTAAAAAAACTAGACAACTAGAAAGATTACATAGTAGTAATGCTAGATTCACTTTTATACTTAGTATGGATTTCTAGGTAAGTTTGGCCACGGTCGCTCGCCAGTACATCTTATAGTACCGTCCCACGTTTGGCGAGCATTTTGAACCAGTACTAGCGGATCCATCCAGCAGAACCGTGCTCGTACTGCTTCCTTGGCATTCCTCTCCTGTGTGCATGCTCTTCTTTTGATAGGTGTTTTATTTTGTTCCTAGTAAAAGGATATGATATGTGGGAATTGTAGCTAGTTTTGGATTTGTAAAAAGGGATGTAGCCATCTATGGCATGTTTTGTAACTGAGCCAAGCAAGTACTTTGTAATCCAAATCTTCAAGCATTCAATAAAGAAAGTATTTTTTGTTCCTATCAAATGTGTTCAACTTTGGTTCTTTATATTTTAAGCTCTGTGCCTCTATATATGTATACTTTTGTCTAACTTGTGTCTTGTGCAGGTACTATGCCTAGTGCAAGTGCAACTTAGGATTGCACGACATCGCGCCCGAGCGAGGACAATCGGTTCCGTAAGGACCAAGCGAGGACAATCGGCCCTTACGGGACCGGGGCGTGACAGGTGGTATCAGAGTACGGCTTTACATCATTGGCCTCTTCAAATATCATTTTCAAAAATAATATAAGTTTTTAAGCGATTTTAAAAGTCCCAGATTTTAAAAATGGTTGTGAATCTATATAAGCAAATCAAAGGTGTTTAATGTCCCGATCTTGAAAAGTATGAAAACCCAACATCCCAGGCAATAAGTCCATAATATGTTATGAGACTAATGCAAGCTACTCTCTTTTGCAACAAGATGGCTATAACAGGTAATCAGGAGACATCACACGCAACGAGCGTGAGCGATGACAAAGTTGATAGGCTGATTGCTATGTTCAAAAATCAGAATGATCGACATAAGGCCCAACAGGAATGGTTCGAAGCTCAGTAATAACGGGCTGATGCTAGAGCCTTGGCACAACAACAGCATCTTGACTCACTGACTTAAATAGTAACAACACTAATAGAAAATAGTGGTGCATCGGGAACAGTCGTGACACCTGTGACAGCTACAACTACGTCTCGGGGTACAGGCTTAGCAGAAACTGAAAAGCCTCGACCGGCGGCCAGGAAGTCTACCTTTAGGGGTATTGAGTTTTTGAAGTTGAACCCTCCGGAGTTCGAAGATAGGACCGCGCCGGATAAGGTGATGGACTGGATCGCAAAGTTGGAGGGCTTGTTTGAGTTTGCTTCGATACCTACGAACAAGAGGGTGGCATGTGCAGTCATGCAGCTGCAGTTACGTGCATTCGACTAGTGGCAGATCAAGAATCTGGATCTCGCCACAAAGCATCAGGATGGTAGAATCTCTTGGGGGATGTTTAAAGATGCTATCCTTGCATAATATCTTCCGTCAGCTGTCCAGCAGAGAAAAGTATATGAGTTTACCGAACTTAAGTATAGGAGCATGTCCATCGATAACTATGAGTCAGAATTCTCCAAGCTTGCTAAGTTCGCTAGCTTGATGATTCCTAACGAGATAGCCCGTACACATTAGTTCATAAGAGGCCTGAATGACGACCACAGAAAGGATGTAATAAATCATGAATGCACATCTTACATTAAGGCCTTTGAGGCAGCAGTGCAAAATGAGCAGTTCATACCACGAAAGGCCCCAGAAAAGATGTCGACTGCTAAAAACCCTCATACCAAAAAGTACCAGGATGGAGGAAGAAAGGCTGATACCAAGAAGAAGGCCGATACTGAGCAGAATAATAGGATTGAATGTAGTTATTGTAGAAAAATGGGCCACACCAAAGAGGTTTGTCGTTTTGCCAAGGGCGAGTGCTTTCACTGTGGACGAAAGGGGCATCGTGCTTTCTACTGCTAGAACAAGAGGGTTCCACCCTAGTACCACAACGAGAATGTCGGACGTAGACATGATTAGAATCCCGTGCCAGCTCAAGCTCAAGCTAATTGACAAAATGATCAAACAAGAAGGGCTAGAGTGTAACAGCTGAATATTGAGCGGGCGCTATGTTGGTGAGTCTGATTCCTTTGACCTCTTGATGCCTTGATCTTCGACTTTCTATAATTAGCATCACATAATTCTCCATGCCGAATTAGGAAAATTTCCTTTTTGTAAGATTTGCATATTATTTACTATTATCCTATTTGTTGGATATCTATTTAGTTATTTACTTAATTAATTGGATAATGTAGTTATTTGATTTATTATAACTAGATAAATATCTAATTATTAACTTTAAAATATTTCATAAAATATTTTGGGTGTAGTATTTAATTAAATCTTTACAAAGTAAATTTTCTAGAATTTATTTTGTGTGCAAATATTCTTTTTGGATTTTTTTATATTATCTCATCTATATATATATATATATATATATATAGATAATAATAATAATAATAGTAATAATAATAAAAATAATAATGTTAATAAATAAAAAGTAAAAGAAAAATAAAAGAAAAGAAAAACCTAAACTAAACTCCTAAACTAACAAAACAAAACCTATTCCTATAACTAACCCCCCCTCCACAACAGTAAACACCCCCCCTGCGGACTCCCCTCCCGATCTCTCTCTCTCTCTCTCTCTCTTTATATATATATATATATATATATATATATATATATATATATATATATATATATATAAACTATACAAAACTCAAACCCTAACCCGAATCCTCTACCCTCCGGCCAACCGCAACCCGCCGCCGACTGACCGCAACCGCCCTGCGTCACCCCGCGCCGACCGCACCGCCGACCGCACCGCCGACCGCCCCCTTTCCGCGCGCACACACATCGCAGTAACACCGCCCCGATGCCCCATCTTCGAGGTATTGTATCTCCTTCATCTTTGATTCTTTTTGCGAGCGGTTTATCCGTATATGTTCACAACCTAACCCTCTAGGATTTTTTTCAAGTGGGACGAGTTTTTGTGCCCTGCAGGATTGGTCGAAAAATTGACCAAAAAAATGGCCAAAAAACTGACCAAAATCAGTCAAGAATTTTGATCCAAACCCCC
Organism: Iris macrosiphon; assembly: GCA_036927795.1. Taxonomy (NCBI): domain Eukaryota; kingdom Viridiplantae; phylum Streptophyta; class Magnoliopsida; order Asparagales; family Iridaceae; genus Iris; species Iris macrosiphon. The sequence goes on from JAYESA010000012.1 coordinate 46,986,988, forward strand.
ATGTTCATGTCCAATTTGCCACCAACTCGTTTAATATTTCAAAATCTAATTAAAAGGTTTTCTTCTTAATATAACCAATAATTTAACTGTTCTTTTAGTTTTTATTAATTTATTTTATTTGTTAAATTATTCGACCTTCAAAATGACCAAAAACTTGGTATTTTAAAACTAAAATTTTGTGATACGGAGTGCGCTCCGCCAAACAGGACCGCCTCGTCGCGTACCAATTATACCGAAAGGTGCGTATGGTATATCCAGACATGTGGGATTTCGCGAAAGTTTATTCGGACATGTGTGCGCGTCGGAATCAACCCGTATCGGTAAAAAGTTTCCATATCGTAACTTTTTGCAAACTACCACCCCACTTTGTGTACGCTCGTCGGAATACGAAAAAACTTATACCATTGGATTTTTGGTATCACGCTGGACCTGTGACCCAAGTTTCACGCGATTCTGAGACAGTTGACCGAGCCGCCTATTCGCGGGCCCCACGGTTTGACTTGAAGGGCAAATTTGTGATCGGCTAACCGAAATCCAAAATTGGACATACCGTTGAGTTCGTATTGTCGTTTAGAATTTTTTGACCTATAATTTGTCCCATTTAGTGTCACGCCCCAGTCCCAAAATACCGAGGGACCGGACGCGTGATATTGGCCAGCAGTACGCACCAATGGACAACCCAATTTAATGGATCCATCAGGGCATACTTAAGCTGTAAAAACAAGTCTACGACAATCAAGGCACAACTATTCTCATCCACACAAGATATAAAATATGATCCACAGAATAAATAAGGAATATAAATCATCAGCTAGTCTCACAAAGTACTTCGGGGAACAACCCGATAAATATCTAGTACAATGGTTCAACAAACCAGAATAAATGACTGATATAAATAAATAAATAAATAAATACTGAGCACGAAACATGGATGCTCAGGCAAAGTCTTCGGCTAAGACCTCGTCCTCGGATGGCGGTACAGCTCCTGGATCGGCTCCTCCTGCTGCGGTCCCGTATACCTCGGGATAAACCTCGTCTGCAAAATCTGGGGACAAAATCCGGATCCAGGTCCTCAGGGGACATAGCAAGGTACAAGAAAGCTCATGCCAAAATAAATAATGCAGTGCAGTAGATAATGAAATAAATAGGGTAAGTATGTAACCATCTATGTGAAAATGCAAGTGAGAGCATCACGAGTACTCAGGCTGAGACCACTACAAGCTCTGTGTCTGGGAGCCGGTAGCAGCAATATCTATGTATTTTACTATGTGTTTACTATGTTTTATATATATATAATCAGCCTGTAGCCTGTGTGTCTCTCTCCACCCAATGTAACCACGCATATCATGTCCATAACGTCTCATGTCCATGTCAAGCGCGATCATAGCTAATGCAACAAGTCATAAGTATCTAAGAGTATAATGTCCATGTCCTGTATCCTATACAGAGTCACCACGAATATCTCGGGAAAATCCTGTCTCATGAATGGTGTCAAGTGTCCTGGGTCATATGGTACTTGATAAGACAAGTACGAGAATAAAGTGTCACGAATGTCCATCTAGGTGACCGTACCCAACACTGCGTACAGTGTTGGCACCCGACTGATAATCGGACGCTAAGTACGTCATACGGTCCTAGGTTGAGCATGCACAGCACTATAATAAAACAAGGGAAATATATAACAATACTGTAGAGTGTGGCAAGGTACACTTGCCTGGGGTCCTGGATCCAACAACTGTCCCTGGATCAGTGGGTCCGGTGGGTACTCCTCCAAAAGCTGTAATAAACATCACCAACAGTCTCAGAAGATATCAAATAGCTAGAAACGCCTGTCCTTAAGTCCAATTTGGACCCAGGGGCAAAAAGGTCATTTTCGGGCCAAAGCGGGTCCACATGTGGGCCACTTCGCACCAAAAAGCGTGTCAGGGTCAAAGGTGTCCAAATTCCTCAAACTCAGTGTCAACAATTCAGGAACGATGATACGAACCCAACGAAACTTCCAGAATTGGATTCCGATGAGCCGATCACAAAATCGTCCGTCAAGTGGAGCCTTTGGGGCCCCCGATACGCGATTTTGTCAACGTTCTCAGAATCGAACCAAACTTGGCTCACAGGTCCAGCGTATTGTTACGGATCCGATGGCGCAAGTTTCGTCTCGATCCGACGTGTGTACACAAAGTTACAGCGTGTTCCAAAAAGGACGGATACGGGGTGTCGTCGGCGGATACGCGTTGATTCCGGGGTGCACGCACCTCCGAATCGACTTCTGCGAAATCCCATACGACCGTATCAACGTCGCGCACAGTTCGGTAAAGACCGCGTGCGACCAAGTCGTCCCGTTTGGCGGGGCGTACTCAGTTCCGGGATAAAACGGGGTGTTGTTTTTCCTATTTTTGGATCGCGGTGTACGATCACCACAGGACGCGATGCACCGAGCGGGTTGCACGGGCACCGAGAAGGTCATACAGGCTTCGCAACGCAATTGACGAAATTGGAAACGGATAAACGAGGAGAGAGAAACGGATACCTGAACAGGGCTCCGTGAACGCGAATTCTTCGTGTCCGAGAGATAGCTCCGCGTCCTGGACGTGTCCGGTACTGTTGCTGTGTCGTGTCCACTGATGCTCTAGGGTTAGGGCAGGAGGCGTCGGGGAGAAGGAGGGCTCTGGTCTGAGTGGCGAGGTCTAGGGCGGCCGTGTGTCGGCGCTGGAGGGCGGCTAGGATGCGGTGAGGTGAAGTCGTCGGCGGCAGGGAGGGGGTTCTGGAAGAGATGGCGGCGCGGGTAAGGCAGGCTGGCGTCTCGGCGAGGAGGAGGTCAGAGGGTGAGGGGAGCAGGGGTAGGCCTCGTGGTCGATCGGGTTCGTGGGGAGAGGAGGACGACGGTGAGGGGGATCGGCTCGTCTAGGGCTCCGACAGCGGGGGAACAGGGGGGTTGTCGAGCGGTGCTGTGCTGCGGCGGAGGGATGGCTGAGGAGGGGTTGCTCGGCTGGGCACGGCGAGGGGAGGAGGAGACGAGGGAGGAGGCTATGTGGCCGGAGGAGGCAGCGGGGGACGGCGCCGGAGTCGGCCGGGGATTTGGTCGGCTGCGGAGGTGTATGGGGAGGACGACGGCTAGGGTTAGGTTAGGGTTAGGGTTAGGGTTAGATAATTAGGAATTTGATTTAGGGAATTAGGGATTATTTCTTTTCTTCTTTTTACTTGTGTAGAAAAACTAGGAAAATAGGTATTTATACATTACAGGAATTGGACTAGGGTTAGACCTAGGATTCGGGCTGGGTCACGCTCCTTGGGCTTGGCTTCGGCTCTCATGGGGATGTCGGGCGTTGGCACGGGTTTAATTCGGTTTAATTCTACGTCGGTTTCTAGGGCTTTAAAAATGATTCCGGAGTCCAATAAATTCTCGAAAAATTACCATATGTCCGGTTTTCCATTTTACACCATAAAATATTATTTTTATAATATTTTAATATAAAATAACTGCAATTAAAAATCCTTTAATTACCAACGCCTAGGTTTTAATTACAGGAAAAATTCTAAAAATCCGAATTAATAATTTCTGAAAATCAGGGGGCTTACATTTAGAGACCTTTACCTCTAGCATGTATTTCGGTGTAGTGGTCCCACATGTGAACCTGCTCTGATCCAAAATTCAAGTTTTGCCCCTGTGTCCAAATTGGACGAAAGGATAGTATTTTCTAGATATCTCACTAATTTCGGAGATGTTGGTGATGTTTATTTAAGCATCCGAAAACGTTCATTCGGAGGCCATAGTTTCTGATCCCTTGTGCTTGATACCTGGACGCTTACACTTCACAGCCTTCTTGCCAGGCAAGTATACCTTGCTATTTTACTGTGATTTATATTCCATATGGTGAATGTATTTTATTTCTGTTATGTAGTTCATATATTTTGACTGCTATATAAACTGCGCATCCAAGAATAACTTGGGTGCAAGGACGGTGGCGTCGTATTTTGTCTTTATTATATATTATGCATGTTGACCTAGTTTTACGAGACCACCACATGATTTGAAGGCATCATAGGTTTCATTGGTCATGACACATCTGTTACATGAGTGTGAGTCTCATGTAGAACACTGGCTTGCGTGACGGGCTGGCCACCTGTACGTATGGGACGTACGATAGGGAATAACTGCTAATAAATTTGCATGCTAGAAGACTTAGCAGTTATTAAAGGTACCATTATGTCATGGATATGGCATGAATAGAGCATGGGGTAGGGAGAACAACAAGTAAGGCATTTTGGCTCCTTTGTACTTTCCTTTTATAACCCGCACGCTCCGCCGAAGATGCGTGGTATGATGACCCCTATATTATCTATAGGCGGCCTCTGACGTTCAAAAGGTGTCATACTTTTTAGGCCCCTGATTCTCAGAGAGAATCATGCCAATCCCATTTTAGCCAGATAGCTCACGTGTTGGAAATTTGTTCTCAAAGTGCATTCACATAGGCGGTTAGACGACTCTTGGGTGTCTATTTTTAGTACTTTATTGGCATGCTTCTATGTATCTTGTTACGTCCATCTGAGGACCTGGTCCCTTTCCATGTGTAGATGTCATGCCCCAGTCCCAAAATGATGAGGGACTGAGCACGTGAGCAATGGCCATCAGCACGCACCGATGGACAACCCAATTTAATGGATCCATCAGGGCATGCTTAAGCTGTAGTCTAGCAGTGCTAAGTACAAGTCTCAGGTATTACTAATCTTATCCACAGAACAAACACAGATTAATTGCCAGAATTAATGCAATGGAAATAAATAAGCAATATTAAATAAGGTTATCTCGGGAAACAAATCCGAGAATTATTCTGTTACATTTAAGGAAACATAGACTGGAAATAAAATACTGAAAAGAAAATACTGTGAATATGAAGCCGGTGCTCAGGAGAAGTCTTCTGCAACTATCTCGTCCTCGGTTCCGGGTTCTGCTCCAAGGAGTGCTCCTGTACCGTACACCTCGAGGTAGTTCTCCTCGGTTATACCTGGGGACATAGTCCATTCCAGGTCCTCAGGGGACATAACAAGGTACAGAAAATACAAGCCAAAACATATGTAGTACAACAATAATGAAACAACAGGGTAAATATGTAAACCAGCTAGTGATATACAAGTGAGAGTTTTAGTCATACTCAGGCTGAGACTACTACAGGATCAGTGTCGAAGAAACCATAGCAGTATTTTCTCGAAGAGCCAGTAAGGAACCAAAGCTCTGTATCAGAGTCTAAGGCACCGCCAGATAAAAGTATTTATATTATATTATATTCAGCCTTGATATGATAATACTCTCCCCACCCCATGTAATCTCACGTCACAGTTCCAGAAAATATCAGGTACAAGTCACGCAAGTTTGAACTAATGCAATAAGTCAGGCTAGAATCTAAGCATGTAAACTGGAAATGACATGAAAATGTATCCTATACGGAATCACCAGGTATATCTCAGGCAATTCCGTCACATAAATAGTGTCCGGTGTTCTGGGTTGAGCAGTTAAACAAGTTCACATATGAAGCTACAGAAATCAAGTAAAATACTATAACCAGAAATATCTGAGAATTGGCAAGCTTTACTTGCCCACTGATGTATAACTAAGTCCAGGAAATAGGTAGCAAAGCTACAAGTTTTGGCAAGGTACACTTGCCTACTGATGTATAAATAAGCCAAGGAATATTTATCAAGACTGCAAGTTTTGGCGAGGTACACTTGCCTGTGGTTCCGGCTATGTTTGCAGTTCTGACTTCGGCGGGAAATACAGACGGTACACTGGTTGCTGAAACATACATCACCATCAGATCCAGAAAATATCAATCAGCTAGAAATGCCGGTCCTTGGGTCCAATTTGGAGACAAGGGCAGAAACGGCAGTTTCGGGCCAAAACGGGGTCCACCGGTGGCCCGCTTTGCACCGAAAAACGCATCCAGGTCAAAGGTCTCCAAATTTACCAAACTCAGTGTCAACAGGTTAGAAACGATGATACGAACCCAACGGAACTTTCAGAATTGAATTCCGATGAGCCGATCACAAAATCGCCCGTCGAGCGGGGCCTATGGGGCCCACGACACGCGATTTTGTCAACGTTCTCAGAATCGAACCAAACTTGACCCACAGGACCAATGTATCGCTACGAGTCCGATGGCGCAAGTTTCGTTTTAATCCGACGTGTGTACACAAATTTAGGGATCGTTCCAGAAAGTACGGATACGGGGTGATATACGCGGATACGCGTTGATTTCGGTGTGCATGCACACCCGAATCGACTTCTGCAAAATCCTATACGTCCGTATCGACGAGGCGCACGTATCTGTGAAGACCGCGCGCGACCAAGTCGTCCCGTTTGGCTGGGCGTACTCAGTTCCGGGGTAAAATAGGGTCTGGTTTTTCCTGTTTTTGGATCGCGGTGTGCGATCACCACAGGACGCGATGCCCCGAACGGTTTATCCGGGCACCGAGAGGGTCATACAGGCTTCGCAACGCAATTTACGGAATCGAAAACAGAACTACGAGCAAAAAGTTACACGCACCTGAAGGGGACCCGAAAACCAGGGTCGAGTCGTGTCCGATTCGTGTCGGACACGCGGATTCAAAACCGAATTAGGGTTAGGGTTAGGGATTGGCCTCGGCTGCGGCGGCGGAGGGCCGGCCGGCCGGAGGGATCCGGGGGCGGGGGTGCGTGGCCGCGGGAGGCGGCTGCCGGAGCGGGCGGGGGTCGCCGGAGGCGCTGCGGCGCTGGCAGCGGCCGCTGCTGCTGCTGTTGGAGGTGGAGGGAGGAGCTGCAGGCGGGGCTGCGGAGCGGGGCGACGGCGGCGAGGCGGTGCGGGGGTGGCGCCGGAGGCTGGCGGCGGTGCGGCGTCGTCGGCGGTGGGCGGCTGGCTGAGGGGGAGATCGGAGGAGAAGGGTGATCGGGGTGGGTTTTAATAGGGGCAGCGGGCGGAGACGCACGGCCGAGCGGGGCAGAGGTCGTTGGTTGCGGGGCCGCACGGAGCGGAGACGTGGCGACGCGGGCGGGGACGCGTGGCCGAGCAGGGCGACGGCAAACGCGGGGCGAGGGCGGTCGTGCGGGTGACAGGGGGAGCGAGTCGGGTCTGGCAGGTGCGGGTCTGGCCGACCCGACCCGACCCGATAGGAAACGGGCTGGGCTGGCGGGCCGGTCTGCGGGCTGGGCCTGGGTTGGGTTTAATTATTAAAAATAATAATAATAATAATAATAATAATAATAATATCCAGTAATTATTTAATAAATTAAATAAATAGTTTTTGGTAATTTAAAAATAGGTCTGGGGCCCAATAAATTCCAGAAAAATTACCCTAAGTCCAGTTTTTCATTTTACACCCAAAAATATTATTTCCATAATATTTTAATATTGTTTAATATCAATTAAAAATCATTTAAAAATTAAAACCCTGTTTTTAAATTACAGAAAAATCCCAAAAAATTCCAGAAAATTATGAAAATTCCAAGTTTTAAAATTTTAAAAAAATCGGGGGGTTTACAATCTACTCCCCTTAAGAGGATTGCGTCCTCGCAATCAAAGATAACCGGTTAACAGAGATGACGCGGTCGCAAGCATCCTTTGAAAATACATCACAAGATACTTAGGGAAATACCGCTTCCCTAAAATTGAAAGTTATACACTTTCCAGGAAAATATAGTTAAAGAAAAGATCTACAACTTTTATGAAAACCAGGTTGTTATTAACAAGTTGCAAATTACTAGGTTGGGACTGAGGTCACGAACCAATAGGCACGAGCTACACAAGACTAAAACAGATAACTATAAATCACTTACTCGCATTGGCTTCTTGCACAGTCATCGCGTAAGCCTGCTCTCGTCCTTGAGGTAGATTCCTCTGCTGTTGCTGAGCTTGCTGGTAGGGTGCTGCTCTAGGTGCTGGTGGAGTTTGCTGGTTCGCCCTTGGTGCTCCTTCTCTACGCTCAGGGCAGTCTCTCACTGCATGCTGTCTGGATCCGCAGCCTAAGCATAGTCCGAGTTTACGTCTACATTCCTTCTCGATATGGCCTATCTTGCCGCAGTGGTAACAGGTAGGAAGGTAGAAGGCTTTTGGTGCTGCTCTTGGTGGCGAGCTTATTTGTTGACGCTTTGCAGACTCTTCTTGTGCTGCTTTGGTTGGTGCGGATGGGGACGGCCGCTTCAGTCTGGTCTCTCTCTTGATGACGCGCTCTATGCGTCGAGCCGCAGCAAGAACGTCCGAGTATGATGTTGGTGCGATGGACCCAATTAGTTTCTGTAGCTCGATGTTCAGTCCGTCAAAGAATTTCTCGGCCTTCTCTTCCTCAGTCGGGATCAGGGTGGGGGCGAAGTGGCTCAGACGAATGAATTCTGCGTTATACTCTTCCACCGTCATGGAGTCCTGAGTGAGGCGATTGAATTTGTCCAGCAGTTCTGATCGAGCGATGGCAGGAATGTACATTTCCTGGAAGAGTCTGAAGAACTCCTCCCAGGTGACTCGGTCTGGTCCGAGTCGCGTCTCCTCGGATAGCCACCAGTGATGAGCGTTGTCCGTCAATTGCATTCTGACGGCTGTCATCCAGCGTTCCCGTGGAAGTTCAGCTGCTTCAAGTTGATGCCGAATGTTGGTGAGCCACTCATGAACTTCTGTGGGCTCCTCTTTTCCTGAAAAAGTGCGGGGCTTCAGTTGGCGAAAGTCAGTGATTGAGCCTGTAGTTGGCCGTCGAGCTGGTAGGTTGGCCTGCTCCAGTGCAGTTACAATGCTGTCCCTCAAGAAATTAGCTTCGCGACGCTGAGCCTCGTGTTGGACTTGTTGCTGAGCTTGCATCATCGCGTAGATTATTTAGAATATTTGCTGCCCGTCGATCGGCTGTCCTGGTGGGAACACGGGCATTGGTGGGACGAACTGTGGCGGCGGTGGGATATCGTCGTGCCGGAATCGGGAGGTAGGTTGACCTGCCTGCTGGCTCTGTTGAGTTGGTGGAACTCCTCCGACTGGTGTCACTTCGTTGTCATAGGTTACACCAGTAGCTTGGGGTGTTCCGACGGGAGTCTCGTTGCATTCTTGTGGGTCCATTTCCCTGTATCCAAAATAAACAATAAGAGGCGCACAGGAATCAAGGCAAGATGCAAATTTAAATTAGTCCGAGTACGATACAGATATCAAAAACAATTCAAGCAAGTGGATGAGATCCTAAAAACTTATCCTATCTTATTGCAGGCCTGTTCGGTCCCTCAGTTGAAACCGAACAATTTAGTTGTAGACCTGCATGGGCCACCACAAAAACCATGTCACGCCCCAGTCCCAAAATGACGAGGGATGAGCACGTGAGCAATGGCCAGCAGCACGCACCGATGGACAACCCAATTTAATGGATCCATCAGGGCATGCTTAAGCTGTAGTCTAGCAGTGCTAAGTACAAGTCTCAGGTATTACTAATCTCATCCACAGAACAAACACAGATTAATTGCCAGAATTAATGCAATGGAAATAAATAAGCAATATTAAATAAGGTTGTCTCGGGAAACAAATCCGAGAATTATTCTGTTACATTTAAGGAAACATAGACTGGAAATAAAATACTGAAAAGGAAATACTATGAATATGAAGCCGGTGCTCAGGAAAAGTCTTCTGCAACTATCTCGTCCTCGGTTTCGGGTTCTGCTCCAAAGAGTGCTCCTGTACCGTACACCTCGGGGTAGTTCTCCTCTGCTATACCTGGGGACATAGTCCATTCCAGGTCCTCAGGGGACATAACAAGGTATAGAAAATACAAGCCAAAACATATGCAGTACAGCAATAATAAAACAGCAGGGTAAATATGTAAACCAGCTAGTGATATGCAAGTGAGAGTTTTAGTCATACTCAGGCTGAGACTACTACAGGATCAGTGTCGAAGAAACCATAGCAGTATTTTCTCGAAGAGCCAGTAAGGAACCAAAGCTCTGTATCAGAGTCTAAGGCACCGCCAGATAAAAGTATTTATATTATATTATATTCAGCCTTGATATGATAATACTCTCTCCACCCCATGTAATCTCACGTCACAGTTCCAGAAAATATCAGGTACAAGTCACGCAAGTTTGAACTAATGCAATGAGTCAGGCTAGAATCTAAGCATGTAAACTGGAAATGACATAAAAATATATCCTATACGGAATCACCAGGTATATCTCAGGCAATTCTGTCACATGAATAGTGTCCGGTGTCCTGGGTTGAGCAGTTAAACAAGTTCACATATGAAGCTACAGAAATCAAGTAAAATACTATAACCAGAAATATCTGAGAATTGGCAAGCTTTACTTGCCCACTGATGTATAACTAAGTCCAGAAAATAGGTAGCAAAGTTGCAAGTTTTGGCAAGGTACACTTGCCTACTAATGTAGAAATAAGCCAAGGAATATTTATCAAGACTGCAAGTTTTGGCGAGGTACACTTGCCTGTGGTTCCGGCTATATTTGCAGTTCTGACTTCGGCGGGAAATGCAGGCGGTACTCCGGTTGCTGAAACAAATATCACCATCAGATCCAGAAAATATCAATCAGCTAGAAATGCTTGTCCTTGGGTCCAATTTGGAGACAAGGGCAGAAACGGCAGTTTCGGGCCAAAACGGGGTCCACCGGTGGCCCGCTTTGCACCGAAAAACGCATCCGGGTCAAAGGTCTCCAAATTCACCAAACTCAGTGTCAACAGGTTAGAAACGCTGATACGAACCCAATGGAACTTTCAGAATTTAATTTCGATGAGCTGATCACAAAATCGCCCGTCGAGCGGGACTTGTGGGGACCACGACACGCGATTTCATCAACGTTCTCAGAATTGAAGCAAACTTGACCCACAGGACCAACGTATCACTACGAGTCTGATGGCGCAAGTTTCGTTTCAATCCGACATGTGTACACAAAGTTAGGGCACGTTCCCGAAAGTACGGATACGGGGTGATGTCCGCGGATACGCGTTGATTCCGGTATGCATACACACCCGAATCGACTTCTGCGAAATCCCACACGTCCGTATCGACGAGGCGCACGTATCTGTGAAGACCGCGCACGACCAAGTCGTCCCGTTTGGCGGGGCGTACTCAGTTCCGGGGTAAAACAGGGTCTGGTTTTTCCTGTTTTTGGATCGCGGTGTGCGATCACCACAGGATGCGATGCCCCGAACGGTTTATCCGGGCACCGAGAGGGTCATACAGGCTTCGCAACGCAAATTACGGAATCGAAAATGGAGCTACGAGCAAAAAGTTACACGCACCTGAAGGGGACCCGAAAACCAGGGTCGAGTCGTGTCCGACTCGTGTCGGACACGCGGATTCAAAACCGAATTAGGGTTAGGGTTAGGGATTGGCCTCGGCTGCGGCGGCGGAGGGGCGGCCGGTCGGAGGGAGCCGGGGGCGGGGGTGCGTGGCCGCGGGAGGCGGCTGCCGGAGCGGGCGGGGGTCGCCGGAGGCGCTGCGGCGCTGGCAGCGGCCGCTGCTGCTGCTGCTGGAGGTGGAGGGAGAAGCTGCGGGCGGGGCTGCGGCGCGGGGCGACGGCGGCGAGGCGGTGCGTAGGTGGCGCCGGAGGCTGGCGGCGGCGCGGCGTCGTCGGCGGTGGGTGTCTGGCTGAGGGGGAGATCGGAGGAGAAGGGTGATCGGGGTGGGTTTTAATAGGGGCAGCGGGCGGAGACGCACGGCCGAGCGGGGCGGAGGTCGTGGGTTGCGGGGCCGCGCGGAGCAGAGACGTGGCGACGCGGGCGGGGACGCGTGGCCGAGCGGGGCGGCGGCAAATGCGGGGCGAGGGCGGTCGTGCGGGTGACAGGGGGAGCGGGTCGGGTCTGGTGGGTGCGGGTCTGGCCGACCCGACCCGACCCGACCCGATAGGAAACGGGCTGGGCTGGCAGGCCGGTCTGCGGGCTGGGCCTGGGTTGGGTTTAATTATTAAAAATAATAATAATAATAATAATAATATCCAGTAATTATTTAATAAATTAAATAAATAGTTTTTGGTAATTTAAAAATAGGTCCGGGGCCCAATAAATTCCAAAAATATTGCCCTAAGTCCAGTTTTTTATTTTACACCCAAAAATATTATTTCCGTAATATTTTAATATCATTTAATATCAATTAAAAATCATTTAAAAATTAAAACCCTGTTTTTAAATTACAGAAAATTTCCAGAAAATTCCAGAAAATTATGAAAATTCCAAGTTTTAAAATTTTAAAAAAATCAGGGGGTTTACAGTAGACGATCATGACTATTTGCAGGAGCACGGATCATGACTTGCTACTTATCTCTCTTTCGAGGAGGTCTTCTCTTCGAGCCTCATTATTCATTACATGTACTTATTATATTTACCTTTATATTCTAGTTTGGTAGTGGATTTGTCTCCATCCAAACTATTAGTTCTTCTCGACTAGTTCATATTTGGTTTCTTGACATATATGGTCATTTATTTCTTTATAATTTTTGTTTGATGAGATTTAGTTATGCGTTGTGACTTGTGACAACTATATACCACTTATGAATTATTGTTCATAATACAGCATACGTATGTGTTATGCTTTCCATATATTGGAGTCTCTATATACATACCGCTGGCATGCTTACGTATTCCTAGTCCTACTTATTTTGGGACTGGGATGTGACAAATATGTAGACGTCCTGCGTTATATTTGATAAAGGAGGGGAATGGAAAGTTAAAGCAGCCTAAGTCAATTTTCTCACTGGAGAAGGAGGATAAAGGGAGACTTTGTAGGTGGATTCAAGGCCTAAAGTTTCAGACGGGTACGTGTCAAACTTGAGAAGATGCGTCGACCTCAAGGAGAATAAATTGGCGGGTATGAAGAGCCACGATTGTCACGTATTCATGGAGAGGTTAATTTTGATTATATTTCAAAAATTCTTATCGCAGGTCGTTTGGGATCCATTGACAGAGCTCAGCATATTCTTCAGAGATCTTTGTTCTACTAAGTTGCTCGTCGATCTTTGTTCTACTAAAGCTAAAAATACCTTTGACATTGACGAAATAGCTTATCAAGAGGACGAGCTACCTCTTGTAACAAATATTGTAGATGTGGACTCAACGGAAGTTACTCATTACACGACTAATAATGGAGAATAGGTAGAATTATCCAAAGAGAAGATGAAGTAGATGAAAGTGAAGATGAGGATGAAGAGGAAGAGGAAGAAGAGGACAAGGAAGGCGAACAAGATAAATTTTCTGAAGATGATTGAAAATAAAATATTTTGCCTGTAGAATGTACTATATTTTGACTGTAGAATGTACTATTTTGACGAAGATATGTATTATATTTTGACTGTAGAATGTACTATCCATTTAGACTTATGACACTACTAGTTATTTACTATGCAATTCTATTTATGCTATGAGATATGCATAATATTTTGACTGTAGAATGTACTATATATTTGTTTATTTGTTCAATCATCATATGTTGTTATCAGGTATGACAGGACGACGCGGAGAGTTCGGCAGTTCCCGAGGTAGATGGAGTGCTCCTCCGGTACTGCCTACTATTGGTTCTAGATCCTCGACGCCTAGTACTCCAGTATATCGACCAGTCACATCTTCGACTGCGACGACGTTACGTGACAGCACTCCTAGGACGAGTAGTTCCAAGCCTGATACTACTCGCTCGTCCAGCATTCCTCCTGCTGACGGAATCATGGAGACAGATGAGCATATAGCGAAGGTTGAGACGACGTCGTCCCAGCATCAACTAGATCCTCCATGCCCACCTCCAGACGAGACGAGGACAAAGATTTGGGTCATCGGTAAAATGTAAGTCAATTAGATGGTTTAGCATCATATATATAGTGTATTTTTTTATTCATCATATATTGAATTTTTCGATAAAAATAATTATCTCTGTATAGATAACATCCTTCGTCGGTACAGAGACCTCTGGGCCACTTTCTGAGGTACAACTATTGTGGCCCTTGGATCAACTACTCTGATGCTTCGGATGGGAGAAAGACATTATGTTTTGCGCACTTTAAGGTAAAAGTATATTATTTTAATCATTTATGCATATTATATAACTTAATAAATTATTTATTGTTGCAAACGTATTTCTATCCACCGTATCGGGCCGAGTTGATCGAGCAGATATTTCCTGCCGTTGTCGTCAAGCTGATCCGTGATGCTCTGGATGACCAGAAGGCTCGTAATCGCGATGGAAAACTGATCCAAGGTTGGATCACGCCTGAGCAGTGGACGGCGTGAGGGCTAGATTCGATGATCCGAGGTACAAGAAAAGGTTTGAGAAGGCCAAGGTGGCTAGGCAGAAGGCAATAAAGTGGTGTGGTGGCTTGATTCCGATGACGAAATATTTTCATCGTTTGGTATATTTTTATTTCAGATATATTATTTTAATGTAAGTACGATAAAATGGTAGTAGGATAAAATATTTAATTTTAGTACTAAATAATATATTTTTAACAGGTACAGAGGGGTGATAATGTAAACATGGAGACCGTCTTCCTGACCATCCATCGAAAGGACAGAAATCTCATTGATGAGAGGGCCTCGCAAACCTATGTAAGTATTACTTTACTTTGTGTTAATTTTAATATAATTTAGGCAATTATCGAGTATCCAAACTTTTTTGGGCCAAGTATCTTAGGCTGCGTGAGCGGGCGACTGCTAGTGCACCTACAACGGGATAGGCTGGTACTTCCTCGCAGCCCTCTCCAGCTCTGTCTCCGGACGAGCTGTGGGTGGCCGCCGCTGGTGGTCTCCAAAGGGTTACGTACTACGGTATGGGATCCTATGGCGGCTTTGTTGTGACGCAGTCATCTAGGGCCTCCATGGTAAGTGCGCATTCCCCACAGCCCTCGCAGTCGTCGGCCCGAGTCTAGGAGGCCGTTGACTGTCAGATTGCGTATTTCCGTGACGAGTTGCTACGAAGGATAGAGGAGCAGCCCCTATCCCAGCCGCAGGGGGACGATGCGACGCTCATCGCACGATTTGATATACTTGAGCGCAGCATTATAGAGCTCAGGGATATGACAACTAATCTTAGAGCGTCGACAGAGCGCAGCGTGACGGAGCTGCAAGCATCATAGCTGTCCATGGGCGAGAGGCTGACGATGATGCAGGATTCTATGGTTCATAGCAGCACGAGGCTGTTATTTAACATGGATTCATACAACCATCGACTAGCAGAGTTGGAGCAGATAGGTCCTCCGGGTGCGCCTTCATCGACACAGATTCCACCGACGTCACTGCCTTCTCCATCGACATCGGTGTCGATTTCACGGGAGCAGTATGATCTCTTCTTATCCCTGATACGCGCCGGTGGTCATCCTCCTGCAGATCCGCAGTAGTCCTAGTTAGGATAGTTTATTGATTGTTTGTATTTCAGATCTATAATATTTGGTCATTTATGAATATTCCTTATTTTTTAGGCTTTCAGACTTTATTTCTTGTATTCTTTACGACGAGGCTTTTAGACTCTGTTGTGTGGATATTTGTTGTATTCTTTCCGATGAGATTTTCTCCTAACTCAGTTTGTAATCTCAATGTTTCATTTTCTTCAAATTTTACTATATTATTCATATTAAATGTATGTTAATTTATCGGTGTTGAGTGTTCAATCGAAGGGGGTCGGCGAACCTAACAAATTCAACGGAGGGTTGCTCCGGGTCTATTTATATAAATTGTGAATTCATAAACTTCAGGAAGATTGGTTTGGAAACAAATGAATATTCATCTTTTTTTTATTTTTTTACTGAATCTTTAGCGACATTTTTAGCGATGTTTAGCGACGTTTATATACGTCACAAAATACGTCACTAAATACGTCGCTGAAAGTCGATAAATACGTCGTTAAAACGTCACTGAACATAGCTAAACTGCTGACATGGCAATATTTTCAGGTCAATATAACGTCGCTAAATGAGTCGCACAACGTCGTTAAAAAGAACAAAAATTAGCGACATATAGCGACCAACAACACGTCGCTAATTTAGCAACGTGACATCGCTAAACGTCGCTAATATAGCGACGCATATACGTCGTTAGAAAATATTAGTATAGCGATATTTTGCTATATTTTTCCTGTCAGCGACTAGCTTAAAGGCGATTTTATCGAAATGTCCCTACAGACGTTGCTAAAGTTATGTTGCGACATTTTTTTGTCATTTAGCGACGTTTTTAAAAGTCGCTAATTTGACTTATTCTGGCAGTGGTTTGAAAACTTGTATCATTTTTGAAAACGATATTTGTAGAGGCCAAGGATGTAAAACCGTGCTCTGATACTACCTATCACACCCCACTCCCGTAAGGGCCGATCGTCCTCGCTTAGTCCCTACGGAACCGATCGTCCTCTCTTGGGCGTGATGTCGTGCAAGCCTAAGTTGCGCTTGCACCAGGCATTGTACCTGCACAAGACACAAGTCAGACAAAAATATACATATATAAGCACGGAATGTAAATGCAGAGAACCAAAGTTGAACACATTTGATAGGAACACAAAATACTTTCTTTATTGAATACTTGAAGATTTGGATTACAAAGTACTTGCTTGGCTGAGTTACAAAAATATGCCTTAGAAGGCTTACAACTCTTTTTACATTCCCAAAACAAGCCACAACGCCCATACATTATATCCTTTTAGTATGACAAAAATCAAAACATCTAGCAGCAGAAGAGGAGTTTGCCCACATGAGAGGAATGCTAAGGAAGCAGCATAAGCACGGTCCCTCTGGAAGGATGCGCTAACATTGATTCAAAATGCTCTCTAAGCTCTCGCTACCAGAACCTGGAGATTTTCCCACAAACTTGGGTCAATACTACAACATGTACTGGTGAGCGACATTGGCCAAACACACCTAGAAATCCACACTAAGTAAGCATGTGAAACTAGCATTATTAGGTGATCTTTTTAGTTGTCTAGTTTTTTTAACAATTTGCAAGAAAACATAAATAATTGATAGCCTATGCATATTATAATTCTTATCCACGGTCGAGCTGTTATCCCTGCACAAAACATACAAGTTAGCAATAATTTGCATATATTTATATAACTCATGCATCTGTGTTGGCATAAAGTGTCAAGTGTGCATATGAGATAACTTATCATGTGACCTAACTACATGATGGTCCATGAAAAAATCCATTCTCTATAGACGTGAACACCCCCCTGACCGCGATGACTTCTTTGCCTCATGGTGTTCCTCTAATCCCCCCAGGGCGAACGATCCCCAGTGTCCTAGAAACCGTTCGTGGGATCTCTCCTTGTGCACAAGTTGTCTAAAGACGGATGCATAGAATGCAACTCTTATCATATAAACTCTTATTATGCAGCAGGTTAGACTATAAAAGAACATCTCCATCTATCTTTAGTCTATTCTTTGGTACCTATGTGAGGTTTATATAATCATCTCTATATAGCATATGAGTAAGGAACAGATACACATCTATTTGAACAAGCATTTACAACAGTTCTATATGTGTAAAAATCAAGCATGATGTTCATCTATTTTAGCTTGTTTCGTTTAGTGAAGCATCATTTGTATAGGAACAAGTAACTTGTGCAGACTAGAGATCATTTTTATTAAGGCGTATGGACTGAAGTTTCATCGAAGGGACTAAGCCATTCACCGATTGATTCGAGCGAGAGTATGAGAAAGCCTTATGCAACGGTCACTCCTTGGTTATGCGTCCTAAAATTACAATAATACTTAGTTAGCATCCTTCGGTCTCTTTCCCTTATGATTCGAAAAAAATGCGCAAGCGAGAAAAGCGAATCATGAAAACCAAGTCATCGAAAGCAAGACAACACAAAGCAACACAAAACTAAGAAGCAAAACAACCAACGAAAAGAGATGGACTTGCTTGTTTATTGTTTATCATTTATATGACAGTATTTTATCTGATAAGAACTTGCATTCATGCATTGGTCTGACAACTTGTGCACAAGGTTAATCTCTCGAGCGGTTCCTGGGGCACTGGGGATCGTTTGTCCTGGGAGAGATCTAGATATCCTGAGACATAGAGTCATTGATTTACGAGAAAGGTAATAAGTCATTAACAAGCATGGGCATGAAGTTCCACTTGTTGATCCCGGGGATCCAACACTCGGGGACCATCAGGTAATTCCGCCAAGCAAGTACTTTATAATCCAAATCTTTAAGCTTTAAATAAATAAAGTTTTTTGTTTTCCTATCAAATGTGTTCAACTTTGGTTCTCTGTATTTTGAATTATGTGCTTCTATATATGTATATTTTTGTCTAACTTGTGTCTTGTGCAGATACTATATCTGGTGCAAGCGCAACTTAGACTTGCACGGACTTGCACGGCATCGTACCCGAGCGAGGATGATCGGTTCCCTAAGGATCAAGCGAGGACGAACGGTCCTTACGGGACCGAGACGTGACACTAAGGACATTTTTAAAATTCTTTTAACTTTTTTATTTACGTCAGAAAAAAATATAAAATAATAATAATAATAAATATATAATTTATCGAAAATGTCCTTGATAGGGTGTTTTCAAATTAGGTCTCTCCTCCAAACAATGATAAAAACACAGTAATATATTTAAAAGGTTTCCTAAAACAGCAGGTTTGGTTTCCTAAAACTGACAGGTTTCCTAAACCGCCTAAGAACTCTAACTCAAACCCTATATAAACAATCATTTCAGAATTCTTGATCCCAAACGTTCACCAGATCCGTAGAAGATGAAGAAGCCATTGGGAAGAAAGATGGGGAAAGAAGCAGCAAATGTTGTAGTAGAAGATGAAGAAGAAGACATTAGGAGGAGGAAGAAGAAGAACTACTCCCGCCCTTACCGGAGGGTTACGTCTCTCGAGAGCCAGGAGAGGGGGTGGCTGGAGACGTCGGTCCGGATGGGCTTGCGCGTCCCCGTGTTCTGTCTGGACAAGGCGGTAACCAAGAGCGACGCCGACAGGGCCCAGCACCGGTACCAGCTGACCGACAACGACGTCAAGAAGTCCAAGCTGCTGTTCGAACTGGCGGCCCGTGCTACCATTGCGGGATCCGTCAGCGTCAACGTTCTCGATAGGCTCGGCAGGAGGTACAAGATGGACTTCAAGCACCTGACCTGCAACGGGTATTTCCGGTTCATGGGCGACGGCTGGACGGAGTTTCTCGGCAACACCAAGTTGAAGGAGAAGCAGATGATGACCATATGGGCTTTTCCTTGGCTCGAGGAGGAGGAGGACTGGTTTGCTCTTGTTAACAATGATGCGGAGGACACTTTGTTGCTTTCTAGTATGTGAATGCATAATTTTGATCATATGATTCATGCAAGGCTTATATGGTTTCATTAAATTGTATTAATGAGGATTTCAGTTATATATATTCTTTAGTTTTATTACTACTTTCTACTTAGTTCTTGTGTCCAAATTAATTACTTATTACCTGCAGTTTCATTAAATTTCATAGTCTTAGTTTATTGTTATATTTTACAATAGAAGCATGAAGTCCTATTTATTGGAAAATGATTGACTTCAGAAGCAAGTCAAGTTAATCTAGAAAAGTAGATAAAACTGCAAAACAAATCAAAATAAAGTATATACCTATAGTTGAGGAAGGAAATCATAAACAAATATAGGTCTAGTCTAGAAAATAAATTGGAAAAAGTATCTCTCTATTTAATGGATGCAATCTTCATGTAAATATTATTAGTTCATATGTGATTGGTTTCCTCCAACATATACTACAGCACCTGTCATACATGTACCCATTAAGGTGCTTTAAAATGAATAATTCTACTGCTTTGGTATTTTCAAATTAGGTTTAAAGGGACATATATGAATATAAAAAATAAAAAATATATAATATATCGAAAACGTCTTTGATAGGGTGTTTTCAAATTAGGTTTCTCCTCCGAACAATAAAGCCAAATATAAAAAAAAAAAAAATAATAATGAAGCCTCTCTTATAAATGGCATCTTCTTTTATTTTGTTTCATATATGTCCCTTTAAACATTATTTTTTGCATATATGTGGTCCCTTCAAATGTGAAACTATCTTAAAAAAAAAAACTTTTTCTGAATGAATTTTTGTTTTCTTTTTGCTTATAAGTCCCTCCAAACTTTGATTTATTCCATTATTGTCATAATTAGTTAGATGTTTGTATATTGGAGGTGTTTTAGTTATTTTATTTTTTAAGAGAAAATTCTCGAAAACGTCCATAATAGAGGTATTTTAATTTTTTTGATAATAAAATAAAAGTTGAAAATGCCCTTATCAAAGGTGTATTGGATATAATAATTTTATTATTTTTAATTTGCTTACCTTCTTTCCAGACAAAAGAAGAAAAATAAAGTAAAATTGAAAACGCCCTTAATTAGGATATTTTTGGTTTAAAATAATTTTAAAATCTGGAGAGAACTAAAACGTCCTTAGGACGTTTTAGTTCTTTCTTTGCAATATTACCTCTAGTACAATATCCAAAGTTCACAAAAATTTCATACACAACAAAACAAATGAAGGAAGAAGTTCTAGAAAAAAAGAAACCTTTATGCAAGACCATGAGTACATTGGATGGAAATCCACTACATTTTCAAGGATTTTCATTAATATTCAAGGTCTCGGGTACATATGATGGGAATCCCTTTTAAGGATTTCCATGGGTTCTCACCGACAAGAACCTCTTTCATTACAAGGCGCCCCTGTGTTGTTTCTTTCACGGACACAAGTGAGACCAACAACAGGTCTTAGCAATGCTGGGTCAACCCTACTATGTTCAGACCTCAGAATATGAAAAAGAATCCATACTTACGGACAACCAAAGGGAAGAAGACCCGACACTCTCCGGCCACACGGGAAGACTGGACAATAGGAATGGCAATCAATCCAAATCCAGTAATCAGTATCGCAGAACCCCGACCGGTAGCAGGCAGCATAAAGGAGAGAAGTGCGGCTAACATGCTGCATAAACGGGGACAGCTCCATGCAAGGCGTAGGATGATCATCCCTGCCAACTGTATCAGTTCTTGGCAAACCGTCACATAAGGTTGGTATTCATCCCAAACAACGGGTGTTATGATACCCTTCCATGATCCATCATAGGTAGTACGAGCAAGGACAAAACCTGTATAAATAAGACATGCGTCAGTCTCAGCGAGGATTATAAAATGGTACGACTGTAGCATACCGCTGCCAGGCCACAGCAGCGTACAACAAAGAGCGCCCGGACGAGCAAGATGAGACCTCATCCATGCGGTCCAACCATAGATAGGTCTTGCGCGCATGTTGTAAACCCCCTGATTTTTCAAAAAATTTTAAAATAGATTTTTCACAATTTTCTGGAATTTTCTGGGAATTTTCTGTAATTAATACTAAAGTATTTTGTAATTAAATAATTTTAAATGATGTTAATTAATATTAAAATATTATAAAAATAATATTTTCTGGTGTAAAATGAAAAATTAGACATAGGGTAATTTTCCGGAAATTTATTGGACTCCGGAAGCATTTTTAAAGACAAAAAAAACTAAGTTTAAAATAAACCAATTAAACCCTGAATTAAACCCGGTTCAATTGAACCAAACCAACCCGAACCGGACCCGGTCTAGCTGAACCGGGCCCAACCCTAGCAGGTCGGATCCGGGCCCGTTAGCCGACCCGACCCGACCCGCTTCGACCCAAACCCGGCTGCTACAGTGCACCCCAACCCTTTCCTGTTCCCGGCACCCGCCGCCGCTCCGGCTTCCCTCACCTGCCGCCCGCTCGCCTCCGTCGCGTAACCGTCGCGTTTCCCCCTCCTCCCAGCGACCCTTCACCTCTCGCAACCGCCACCCGTCCGCCTCCTTCCCTCGACCTATAAAACCCGTCTCCGCCTGACCGACTAATCCTAGCCACCTTCGTCCCCGGCGATCCCCTCCGCCTCCTGACCTATAAACCCCATCTCCTCCGTCAAAGCCCCGACCTTGGCCGCCACGACGCTAAGCACCACCTCGCCGTCCTCCGCCGGGTCCATAACCGACGACCTCAGCCGTCACCCCCATCGACACCGCCACAGTCGGCCACCCCGACCTCCGTCTCCTCGACTCGACGACCAGAGCCCCGGAGAACCCTAGCTCCAGCGTCGCCTGAGCTGACCCGACGAGCCAGAGCCGCTCCGCCTCCACCTAGCCGTGCCCCAGCTCCCCTTCGGCGAGTCTCCGGCGAGTGATAACCCTAGCTACAGTGCACTGCACAGTGTCCCCTTGTGTCGTGTTGACTCACGGACACGAGAATTCGGTTTACACGAAGCCCTGTTCAGGTACTCTTTTCTCTCTCCTCGCTGCCATATTTCTTGTGCCGTCTGTTGTGACGTGTAGACTGTGTAACCCTCTCGATGCCCGTGCAACCCGCTCGGTGTGTCGCGTCCTGTGGCGATCGCGAACCGCTATCCAAAAACAGGAAAAACAATACCCCATTTTCCCCTGGAACTGAGTACGCCCTGCCAAACGGGAAGATTTGGTCGCGTGCGGTCTTCACCGAAAGGTGTGCACCGTCGATATGGATATGTGAGATTTCGCAGAAGTTGATTTGGATGTGCGTGCACACCGGAATCAACGCGTATCCACCGACAACGCCCCGTATTTGCCTGTTCTGGATTTCGTTGTAACTTTGTGTACACATGTCGGATCGAAACAAAACTTGCACCATCAGACTCGTAGCAATACGCTGGTCCTGTGACCCAAGTTTGGTTCGATTATGAGAACATTGACAAAATTGCGTATCGTGGGTCCCACGGCTCCCCTTGACGGGCGATTTTGTGATCGGCTCATCGGAATCCAATTCTGAAAGTTCCGTTGGGTTCGTATCATCGTTCTGGACATGTTGACACTAAGTTTGATAAATTTGGAGGCCTTTGTGTCTGACACGTTTTTCGGTACGAAGCGGCCCACATGTGGTCCCCGCTTTGACCAGAGACTGTCATTTTTGCCCCTGTATCCAAATTGAACTCAAGGACAGGCGTTTCTAGCTATTTGATATTTTATGAATCTGATGGTGATGTTTATTACAACTTTTGGAGGAGTACCTGCAAATTTCCCATATACCAGAGCTACAGTTGGAGTCAGAACCCCAGGCAAGTGTATCTTGCCAAACTTGCAGTACCTGCTTCATATTATTGTCTTGATTTATTCATATTTTGTGCATGCTTAACCTAGGACCGTGTGACTTACTTAGCGTTCGAATAATATTCGGGTGCCAACACCGTACGCGGAGTTGTGTAACGTCACATAGAGATGGATATCGAGACCCTTTACATTCTCGTGCTTGCAATATCAAGTACATTATAACCCAGGACACCTGACACTATTTATGAGACAGAATCTTCCTAAGATATTCATGGTGATTCTATATAGGTTACATGATTCATGACATAGATATTGTATGTGCTTAGCTATCATTATGACTTGCTGCATTAGATATAATCTTGCGTGTCATGGACATGAGACGTATGATTACATTGGGTGGGGAGAGACACACAGACTACAGGCTGATTATATATATTTATTGCAGAGCTTAGCTATTACAGAGCGAGGCCCACTACATAGTAAACTATATAGTAAACTACATAGTAACTACATAGTAAAACTACATAGTATTACTGCTACCGGATCTCCGACACCGATCTTGTAGTGGTCTCAGCCTGAGTCTAATGTTGCTCTCATTTTGTATATCACTTAGATTGTTACATAGTTTTCCCTATTGATACATTTCATATACTGCATTTATCTTGGCATGTTGTTTCTTGTACCTTGTTATGTCCCTCTGAGGACTTGGTCCCTTGCCAGTTTTGCAGCATAGACCATTATGGAGCCTGACTGGAGTTGCTGATGTGAGTTGCTTTGTCATGCAGGAATTAGTGCCAGGTACTTATATCATTTCTTCCGGAGTATT
This sequence comes from Iris macrosiphon, assembly GCA_036927795.1. Lineage (NCBI taxonomy): Eukaryota > Viridiplantae > Streptophyta > Magnoliopsida > Asparagales > Iridaceae > Iris > Iris macrosiphon. Next base: position 47,010,845 of record JAYESA010000012.1, read on the forward strand.
GGTTATTATTCTTATTGTTTATTCATCTACTGATATAGCCTAGTTTTATAGACTCATATCCCTTCCTCGAGTCTATTCGAGCTTATGGGTTACTGGCGGCCGACTTTAGCACATGTAGCTCATTCTTGTATATTCCGTTCATTGTGGATTGAACATAGATATTAATAGATAGTAACCCTTCTAGTACAACTTATACGTATTCGAATCGGAACAGAGTCTGGTCGAATGCGTAGCTGGCATGTTACGTATTCCTAGTCCTACGTATTTTGGGACTGGGGCATGACACATCTTGAAGTCCATGCGGCCAAGCCTCAGATAGGTGCGTACGATGTTGCAGAGGGTTGCCCATCCGTACGACAGAACATTGTGAAAAGTCTGCGCATGTTCATCCAAGCAGCAAAACTTTGTAAAGATTCTGCACGTGTCCTAGATAATTTCTTACCCACGTAGCAAGATCGTGCCCTTGGCGTCCCAACACGAGAAACTTGGTGCTCCCTTACCTATATCAGGAGGCCACGGATCAAGGCTGCCCCCGATGAACTCCTCGATGAAAAGAGCCACAACCTCCAATATCCCATACAGGAGAAAGAAAGGAAGCAAAGAGATAAAGTTCTCTTTCCTCCCCACCGCCTATTTATAGGCTTCAAAGCCGCGTGAAGAGATCGAGGCAATGAACCAAGAAGTTATGGGGATGAATCTGATATCTCGATTTTCGTGATCCTCTTTAAATATTCTTGGAAACCGTTGCCTTGAGCCCCGCGTTAGGAGATGGCTCAGAATCCAAACGGAGATCCACACCAAAATTGAAACAAATCTGTCAGTTAATACAGAAGTGACAGCCTGGAAGCACTCATCCATGCGGCCCGCGACCAAGCGGTCCAATATCCATGTGACACAATATCTAAGTGGCCAAAGTGCTTTTCCTCCATGATTCTTATTCAAAGTATTTAAACTTGTCAGTTTAAAAACTTTGAAGGGAATCTAGTAGAAGCATAAAAAATATGCATCAATGTGTCCAACAATCATGCGCCCCAAAGTAAAGCTCAGAAAAAATTGGGCCGCAGAATCACCCTCCGACCCAATAAGGCGACATCCATGCTCCCCAATCAACCAAAACAAATTTGGTCACAGATAGACCTGACGTGGTATCCTAGCAACGGGATCGTCTCTGACACAGAATCCTGACAAAGTTGATTTTTTGAATGACTAAAAAGACGTGAACACATTATAAGACATAAGTCTCACGTCAGCACAGAACTTCACTCTCGATGGGTGTACAATGCCACGTGTACAGCATAACAAGGACCCCATGCATCCCAGACTCAATACGTTCCATGCATCTTTGGCCCCATGCGTTGCATACTCTATGCGTTCCATGCGTCTTTGGACCCATGCGTCCCAGACTCCATGCGTCCCATGCATCTCTGGCCCTATGCGTCCCTGACTCCATGCGTCCCATGCATCTCTGTCCACATGTGTTTCAGACTCCTTGAAGACCAAATCTTATTGTTATGATAGGAGCGATTCTCTCCAACCAAGTGCGGATAATGTGTCAAGCTGACAAAGTCACACCCGCAAATGACGAGAACCACCAAGATCTTCAGTAACAGAAAATCTCAATAAGCATCCACATGACAGCGTAGCCCGCTCACGGTTACAGCTGCACCCTAGTAAGGGGGCACACATAGCACCCTATAGCATCCATGAGGCCAAACATATGCGCACCCAAGGATGACTATATATACCAGGGTGGCATGTCCAAAAGGGATGGACACAGGGGTCGCCAACATAGAGAGAATATACAGAGACGAGCAAATAGAGAACATAAGCTTCTTTACCCTACATCGGATCATCAACGGAGCAAAAGAGTCGATACACTTCTCAACCTCCAACGTCATACCCCAGATCAAAATATTTTACTTAGATAATTCTGTTTAGGATTCTTTGTACTCATTTTCGTTCCTTAAATACAAAGTTTGCAAAAACTCATTTAATAGCGAACAATGTCTCATTGTAGGTTTACAGTATTTCTTTTATTATCCTGAGATCATTTACATTCAGTCTTTACTTTCAGTAGTTGTGTTGCTTGAATTTCTGGTTTAAGTTCCTATATTGGCTTTCTTTGTGGTACTTGTAATTTGGGGTCTGCTCCATTGGTTTTACATGGTCTGATCCAGTAGCAGCATCGGAGGATCTTTCGTACTTTCCTGAGGATGGAGACCACCAGCAGCACCAGACCACTTGAGTGGGTTCTCTTACTTCCACACTCTGATGTACATTCTATTTTTGTTGGCGTTTAGTCACCGAGCACATGTTTAACTCATATTTTGGTTTGATTAGTTAGCCTACGGGCAATATCATGATTGACATATCCTAGGATTGATCATGTATTACTTAGATTCTGACTAGTTTATTTATTTGTGTTCACTATCTTCATGATCATCTATATATTACAGTTTGGGATAATTTATTACTATATTTCAGCTGATCTTATATCTTGTTGTTATTATTTTTGTTCTTATGATTGAGACACTAGGGTTATTTGGACCTAGGCTTTACCATTGGTTTGTAGTAGTAACCTCTCATGATTTACAGCTTTACCGTATATACGGAGTACCAGTGTGCGCTAAGTATATGTAGTTGGCCTTGTTAGCCCCGCTCTCTAGTATTCTGGTTCTGGGATGTAATACTCTTCTCAGATCGCTCATAACGAGCCTCATCCCTATGTTGATGTGCCACCAACATGCGCATCATCGGCTCAATATGGTCGACGGAGGGCATAGTTCGTTGGCTCTCGGAGCTTGCTGGAGTGCCAGAACTACTCGCTTGCACTTGCGCTGCTACTTGCGCTTGTGTTATTCCTTGTGCTGGAGATATTTCTTTAAAAATAAAGAGACTTGTATCAGTCTCATAGAGTATTACGAACTCACTATATGGAACACATCTTATTTTGGCCAAACGATATTCCAACTGGGAGGGACATGGTCGTTTCAAGAAAAAACTTCTAGCACGAGGCCAAAGGATTTGAAGCCATGCTCTGATACCATCATGTCACGTTCCGATTTCGCAGAATCGCTAGTCGTCCCCCAGGAGTGATATCGAGCGAGCATAATATGCGCCCACACAAGACTTAGCATAATAATATATATATATATATATATATAAACATAACAACAGATTGCGGAAGATAAAGAACACATATTAAAACGAAGAAAAGTTCTTTTATTGATAATGTACATATGTGTTATAAAGTCTTGACTCAAAAGTAAATGGCTGCTACGCAAGCTTACAAGATGGATGCAAAATGAGATAGCCTTTCAATATATCACATCCCATACTAAAACTTTAAAAGATAATAGACCTTCAGGCGAAGCTATCGCCTTGCCTCGAAGCTGATAGAATGTGTGCACGAGCTCCGGGATGGTTTGTACAAGCTTCAAAAAAGAAGAATGGAGTACGACGAGTAATGGACTGGTTTGGGAAAGAAGCTTCAGCTCCTCGCCGCATCACCTGGGCTCCGGGAACATTCTACAATGAGGGTCATTACTTTAAAAAGTACCGGTGAGGGCAATCAAACCCAATTAACCAAATCAACACAATATTCATGTGAAGCATACAAGTTATTATTGTGGTATTTTTATCTTTGCCTTAGTTTAAGTTATAGCATGCAATAAATTTGAAATGACTGAAATAATTATGCCACCGTTCGGTGACTTTAATTGTCCGTCTGAACCACCTGTATAAAATTACCTTGTCCTTCCTTGCCACGAAGACATAGTTAGCTTGCAGATTTTAAATTGACGTAAGGATCACTATCATGATGATCCATCATGGACTATATTCTGGATAGATGGTGATGCTTGCAGCGCAAGTAGCGAGTCCCGCTGCAAACTTTGCATCACCCGTTCTAGGTTGCTATCATGACTAACAATTTATTTCGCTTGGGAAGAATCGGCCACGGTGTCCCGTTGACCGTTCGCAGGAATCTTATACCTTGTGCACAAGTTATCCATGACCATTGGCGATCTAAACACTAAGTTAACATAAAAAGCATTTCAGTCATCAGAATGAACATAACACTTCAGCATAGTGCGATGGCATAGTTTATCTGTTCAAGCGATCACATTGCAATTTATGTTCTATACATTACACAATTATGGATGAATAAATTCTAACAACAAATGAAATATAAAATAGATACATACATAGCGAATAAGCATGCACAATATGACCGTTCAGTAATTATGTGACAAGCATAAGTGTTCTAAGTTTACTTCTTATTATCTTGACTTAGTTATTATTATTATGGTATCGTTGATCGGAATGCATGAGTCAGATTTTTAAGATTGAAGACTTGGAAGAAGGGATCTAATCAAAGGTAAGGTCACTCACAAGTTGGTGAATCATGGAAGAGAAAGGGGATATCTTCAAGACTACGCTCGCACGTCGTCTACACGATCACCTGCACGCACCAACATATGATCATTATCTCATGTCTCCGTCTCCTAGAGTTCGATATAAAATTCGAAGTTCAACGAACAAAGACAATAAAATCCATCGAAACCATTCAAGAAAATACAATTTATAAAAGCAACAAGAAAGTAACCAAACGACATTAAAAACAGGCAAAGAAATCAGAGCAACAAAAAGTCCCCTCGCAACTTTGTCGCCGAGTCCTTCCTTGAGGCACGGTCTGCTGAATATGGGACTTGATTCCTAAGAAACCAATCTATAACACGGAAAGGATCTTGATTCAATCTATCCCGATCAAATAATACCAAGTATTTCGTAACTATACTCCCCGAAAAGGGGAAACGAGGTACTACAGCTAGTAAATGATCATGTTCTCAAGATGATGGGTCATCTGAATGAGATGGAGATCCTTAGAGCTAAAATCGATGGGAAAACCCATGTCGATATCATTCTCGAAACTCTGTCTAAAAATTTTGACACGTTTTGCGTTAACTACACAACATGAAGAAAAGGTTGTCAAATTTGGCAGAACTTACGAAAGAACAGTAGGATGCTGGGGATCTCATGAGGCAGAATGATCATATTTATGTTACTGAAAAGCCTTCTACTTCTTAGCCGAAAGGCGGTAAAAAGAAAAATAATATTAAATAGTAAGCAAATTCAGCAAAGAAGGGTATGAGACCTCAAGGCGCTCTGAAAAAGACGAAAGGCAAGTGTTTCAAGTGCAAAGGGTCAGGACATTGGAAGAGTGACTGTCCACTTCTCAAACAAGGGAACAAAAAAGGTATATCTCATCTACTAGTAGTTGAAACATATTTAGCGGAGTTATGTGTCGACACCTGACATGTAGATACCGGAGCCACTAATCATGTCTATAATTCACTGTAGGGGTTCCAAGAAACCAGGTAGCTTAGTGATGGAGAGATATGCTTGTTCATGGGTGACGCTACACAAGTAGCAGCCATTGTAGTAGAAGATGTTATTTTATCTTTTGGTAGAAATAAGTCTTTGACATTGAGAGATTGTCTTTATGCACTTTCACTTAGAAGGAATTTAATTTCAATTTCTATGCTAGTTAAGGATAGATATTCAGTTTATTTTAATGACATTATTGTTATTAAAAAAAGTATTTTATCTGTTCTAGTGTATTAGTTGATAATTTATTTATCATTAATCCTATTTCACCCATAATAAAATATATGAAAATAAGAGAAAAAAACCTTCTTGTTTGAACCAAACATATATTTGGCACTTATGGTTATGACATATTAATCTAAGAGAATTCAAAGACTGGTTAAAGATGGACTTTTGAGTTCATTGGAAGTGGAGGTACTTCGAGTCTGCGAATGCTGCTTAATTTGAAGGTAAAATGACCAAAAGGCCTTTCACGACAAAGGGGTATAGGGCCAAATATTTGTTGGAATTGGTTTATTCTGATTTGTGTGGTCCCATGACTGTCCGGGCTTGATATGACTTTGAATATTTTTATATATTTATTGATGATTATTCAAGGTATGTATACATTTATTTAATGTGTCGTAAGTCTGAGTGCTTTGAGAAATTCAAAGAGTACAAGACTGAAACGGAGAAATCTAATAGTAAATGTATCAAGTTATTACGCTCAGATCATGGTGGCAAGTACCTCTTTGGAGAGTTTAGGGACTATTTATCAAAGGTTGTGATTACATTCCAATTGACTACACTTGGAACACCCCAACATAATGGTGTAACAGAAAGAGGGAATATGACTCTTATGAAGATTGTTAGATCAATGATGAGTTATTCTGATTTACCATATTCATTTTGGGGATATGCCTTAGAGACTGCACCATATATTTTTGAACTTGGTACCTACTAAGTTAGTACCTATTATTCCTACAGAGTTGTGGACCGGGCATAAGCCTAGTCTAAAATTTGTTCGAATTTGTGGCAGTCCAGTACATATACTAAATAAAAAAGCAGATAAGTTTGAATCTCGTACAGAAGTACGCTTGTTTGTAGACTATTTAAGAGGAACGAATGGAGGTTTATTTTATAGTCCTAAGGATCATAAGGTCATTATTAGCACTAATGTCCGATTCTTAAAGGAAGATTATGTGATAAACCATAAACCCATGAGTAGAGTTGTTCTAGAAGTACTGAGAGGTGTGACACCAAATATATCAGTACCAACAGTACAACAGGAGGAACCACAAGTAACTGCACAATGTGTCACAAATGTTACACCACAACCTATAGCGCCTCGTCGTAGTGGGAGAGTTGTTGTACAACCTGATAGATTCATATCCTTGGGAGAGTCATCAGACTTTGTCCCTGAGGATCAAGATTCTGATCCCTGCACCTATAATGAATCACTCTAAGATAAAGATGCAGAATCTTGACAAAAAGTAATGATATCTGAAATAGAATCTATGGATTCTAATCAGGTATGGGATCTTTTAAAACCACCCACTAGTGTAAATGCCATTGGATGTAAGTGGGTTTACAAGAGAAAAAGAGGATTAGGTAGAAGGTTGAAACCTTTAAAGCTCGGCTTGTTGCGAAAGATTTTACTCAGAAAGATGGTATTGATTATGAGGAAACACTTTCGTTGGTAGCTATGCTTAAGTCTATCCAAATTCTTTTATCAATTGTATCTCATCTCGATTTTGAGATTTGGCAAATGGATGTCAAGATAACTTTCCTTAATGGAAGTCTTGTAGAGAACATCTATATGAAGCAACCAGACGGGTTCATTAAAAAGGGCAAAAATTATCTTGTTTGTAAGTTCAAGAAGTCCATTTATGGACTTAAGCAAACTTCTAGATCCTGGAAGATCCGTTTTGATCATATGATAAAATTCTATGGATTTGAGCAATGTCCAGATGAAGCTTGTGTATAAAAAAAGTGTGACAAAAACTTAGTGGTATTCTTAGTACTTTACATGGATGACATTTTGCTCATTGGAAACTGTGTGAATGTGCTATCTAATGTAATGATATGGTTATCCAAGCCGTTTGATATGAAGGACTTGGGACAAGTAGGTCACATCCTTGGGATCAAAGTTGTATGAAATCGCAAGAAAATAATGTTGGGCTTATCCCAAGCTACCAATATCGATACAATACTAACTCATTTTAGTATGCAAAATTCTAAGGAAGGTTTTTTACCTTTTAGGCATGGAATTGCTCTATCAAAGGAGTAGTGTCCGAGGACTCCTAAAGAGATAGAGGACATGAAAGCGGTTCCTTATGCTTCGGCAATTGGAAGCTTAATATATGCAATGCTATATACGAGACCAGACATCAGCTTTGTCGTTGGCATGATTAGCTGATATCAGTCTAACCAAGGAAAATATCACTGGACTGCGGTAAAGCATATTTTGAAGTACCTGAAAAGGATTAAAGATTATATGCTAGTTTATCATGCAGATAGATTAGTGCCTTTGGGTTTTACAGACTCAGATTTTTAGTCATATAAGGATGCCAGAAAATCTACCTCAAGTTATGTATTTACTTTAGGAGGTGGAGCCATAGTATGGAGGAGCATCAAGCAAAAATGTATTGCTGATTCCACTATGGAAGTCGAGTATGTGGCAGCTTCTGAGGCAGCCAAAGAAGCAGTTTGGCTCAGAAACTTTCTATTGGAATTAGATATGGTACCTAGTTTGCCTAAGACTATTACACTTTATTGTGATAATAGTGGTTCATTTGCAAACTCGAAGGAACCACGAGCCCATAAGATAGGTAAACACATTGAGAGCAAGTACCACCTGATACAAAATTTCGTAAAGAGAGGAGAAGTTGTTGTGATCAAGTTAGAATCAGCAGACAACCTAGCTGATCACTTTATAAAGAGCTTACCAGCTAAGGCTTTTGATAGTCATGTTGAGGGAATGAGAGTCAGATGCATAGCAGCATGACTTTAAGTATAAGTAGGATGTTTGTAACAATATACTAAAAAGCAATACTTTGAGTATGTGGGAGATTATTAGGGTTATATACTAAAAGTATCACTTTGTATTAACTAAATTTTCTTATTTTTAAATGAGAATCATATGGACAAATGTTTGCATGTTGTATTTGTTATAATATTAATGCAAGTGTCTGATATTCTATATTATAGATAATATAGTGTGTGGTGTCACACAAAAGATCATATTATCAGTTCCCTGTGGAATATATAAATAGTTCGCAACCTAGATGAACTTGGACAAACCATTAGAAATATTGTAGTGTAATATGGTATTAGTTTATCTTGACTATAAGTTTACACTAGTACACTTTGTGTGTATTGAACATGACCACTTGAGGTTGTTCTCTTTGTACTGAGTAAATAAGAGAACAAACATGTCACTACCACGTTCTGAAAATAGGAGTATTTTTGACTTTTTAGATATTATTAATATTATGGTATTTATATTAAATGATTTCTTGATATTGTATTTAAATTAAATAATTGCATGAGGTATGTATTTAAATATATTATATATATACAGTGTTTATTTATGTTTGAGCTGGTAGACTTGACCTAGAAGCCCAGTAGATGAACACTTGTCCGAATTATGGGATTATGTGGTTAATTGTTTTATTTAGAATTAATTTATTGGAGGTTGTAATTAACTACCGTAATTTATTTAATTATTGCGCCCTGCCCTTGCTTCGATATTTGGAGCGCTACCCTAGCTTTTGTCTTCCAACAAATTTTACAATCTTGCCCTAGACATGCCCTCCTTCCATTCTTCTATTTTTGCAACTCATAATTATGCTCTTTATACCTTATTTTTAGCCGCACAAAAATTGTCGCGGACGTTTATTTAATTTCTAAATAAATTTCAACTTTGTATCATTGTGCGTTCCAATCGAAATTGGAGGCAATCTTGACCTATTTTTCGTGCGATCCAAATTAGGATAATATTCTGTTCTGAGTCTTCTTCACTAATGGTATTGATGACCCGACCTGATTTTGGCCCCATGTCCTCCTAATTAATTTTAGATCACAGCTTGCATTTTATCCCTAATTAATTTGAGGATACCATTTTAACTGATTCCGTAAATCCCAATTTAATTCCAGTGCCCTACCAATTAAGCCCGTACCAAACACACGGCGCCCCCTCACCCTACAAAATGCCGAACACTGAATCGCCCGCCAAATTTTCATCATTTTATGCATCTGTGCAAATACCCAAATTTAAGGGGGCTAATTTATAAATTTGCATTTGGTGTCAACACCCCATTTGTTTAAACCAATGAAGGAGCCATAATATTTGACTAAGTCTCTCACCCTCATCCCCACATGAAGAATCCCTCATGACAAATCTAGGCCATCCATTAAATGGGTGCATCCTCACCCTTTATTTCCATACCCTCTCTCACTATTTAAAGTCACCTCACCCACACCCTTCCCTAGGAAGCCCTAATCCCCAAAAACCTAGGTTTCCCCACCTCCTCACAAGCCTCCACCTTCAACCGTAGGCTTCCCATTTTCTTCATTCTTTTCTTCTTCTTCTTCTTCTTCTTCTTCTTCTTCTTCTTCTTCCTTCTGCTCCTTTCCTTTGTGTTTTTTTAAACTTGCAAGGGGGGGAACCTCAACCTCACCCTCACCCATTGTTCACACCCCACCCGGTCACTGCTCCGGTCAGCCAAGCCCCTGACCTGGCCGTCGTCCCAGCTACTGTTCTCCACCTCCGGCGAACACGACCGAGCACCCGCCGGAGGAGCCATCCTCTCCTATCCCTCTGCTGTTCACCCCGGCAATCGGACCCTGATTCCCTGTTGTACTCCACCCGCCGTTCACCCGAAGCAACTCTGACCCCGCTCACCCGCTCCACTCTTCACCGGCGGCCACCAGAGCTACGACCACCAGCTTCTCACCCAAGACCTAGCTCCTCCAGCATCTCCCCCCTACATCCCCTGACCCTATTCCGTTCATCCCCGGCTGGCCAGCTAACCTCGAGCCATCCCGAGCTCCGGCGAACCGTCCACGTTATCTCCCCCACCACTGAAACTCCGGCCAGGAGCTCCCGCTGGCCTGCTCACCTTCTCCGGCGACCCTCACTATCACCACCACCACCATCTACAACCACCTCCATCACCATCTTCATACACCACCACCACCTTATCTTCATACACCATCACCACCACCAGTGCGGCCAGCTCCCCGTCCGGCCCGGCCAGCCAGTCGACCACCACCCTCCTCTGTGAGATCTCCTTCTTTTCCTCTCCCTCCTTCTTAGTGTATATATATATGTAAATAATGTATATACATGTATGTGTGTATACGTATGTGTGTGTGTAGGTGTATACGTGTGTATACGTATTAAATAATATTTTTAATATGTATTTTTGGTGTATATATTTATGTAGTTTATATATATATATATATATATATGTTATATTGATATGTAAGTACATATATACATATATATAAACATACTTTGGTATATGTATAAACATATATATATGTATGTATTTTAGTATAAATACGTATAGATGTATGATATATGTTAATGTATGTATATAGCATATTCTTTGTGTATATATGTTTATTATGTATAAATACATATATATATCTCGCGTATTTCTCTACTTTTATATATATATGTATTCAATATATATATATATATATATATATATATATATATATATATATATATATATATATATATATATATATATATATATATATATATATATATATATTGTGTATACGTATTAAATAGTAAATGTTAATAGGTATTTTGATGTATATATATACGTAGTATATATATAACTATTTTAGTATATATATATATATATATATATATATATATATATATATATATATATATATATATATATATATATATATATATATATATATATATATATATATATATATATATATATATAGTTAAGTTAATATGTATTTTGGTACATGTATGTATATTAGTTTATATAAATGTATAAATACATATATTCTTATAATGGGAGTTATGTATATTTTTTCACATAAACATAAATGATATATATTTCCACTTATGTACATACAGTTATACCTATTTTGTATATACTTTGGAATAACCATATATATGTATTATATTTAATTATTAATAATATGTTTAATTGATGAATATACTAGATGACCCTAGTTGACTAGTGCCATACTTGGCACGACCCTGAGTTCGATATTTTTGATTGTGTGTTAGTGTAGCATCTGATACAAGTATGATATTGTGATATGTCTATAGGGCTGTTGATTCCAGGAGATACTCTGGAACAGGACATCAGTAGTTACCAGCTAAGGACCCAAGGCAAGTACATTCTCAGATAATTTCCAATTCCTTGATAACTTCTATAAGTTCAGTAATCTAGAAATATTACATCTGAATCTTTGACACTGTGCTACACGGACTAGTATATAGCTTGGATCTGCAGTCATGAGATGTTACATTGTTTATCGTATTGACATTGTACACGACATGTATATTTAGACCTCGTATATGATAGATTTGGACATTGCTCGTGTATCGTGACGTGTCATGGTTGGATCCACAGTACTAGTTGGGGGCGGGGAAGTAGTTAGTAAGAAATGTGATCATACCCTTTATACAGTATAGAATAATGTAAGTGTTAATCATGCTCTCCACATATGATTAGCCAGGCCCTATAGCTCTCGTACATGTTCCCAAGCCGATCATATTTTGAAACTACTATTTCAAACACTTAGAATAGATTACAGTTCTCTATTTTAAATTATATACTACATCACCCATATATGATATTATACCTTGTTCTTTTTATTTCATATATGCACTGACTGTATCATATTGCCTCTTGCCTGTCTCTTTACATTGCCTGTCTCCTTTATTTTGCCATTGCATTTATTCACTGTCTTCTTAGTATCTAGCATCATCTGTTTATTGTTTTATAGTCCTTATCAATTAAATGGAACTGTTATTTGAGATTTGTACTTTGCTCCTTCCTGACTGGAAATATTTTTCCAGAGTATGCCTTAGAGGACCGGTGTCCGACACTTTATGGACCATATGGTGAGTAGCTGCAACTTTGGCTTGGTACTTAGTTGTGATTCCGGGAGGTCTAGCCGGAATCACTAGTTTTTCTAGTTAGTTCTTTTAGTAGACTATTTGGTAACGGATTTGTCTCCGGCATACTTGTTGAGACATAGATATTTGTTGAGTTAGATTATTACATTTAGACTCGTATTGTATTTAATTTTAGTTGTTCGATATCTTATCGTGCTGTAGTCATGTGATTGAGTATGTGTTCATATTATTTTGTGTCATTCGTGCCTCCTTATGGAGATTGGATGCTTGTGTGAGATTGGCTAGATAGTATCATGACCTTGACAGCATTCTACCGCCGATGTTGCGGCGTAGGCTGGACGTACCCGCATACTCGTGCCCTAATTCCGGGTACGGGTCGTGACACATTTTTAGTGGTGGCCCATGCAGGTCAAACTTCGCAAGTTATGCGATGTCGTGGTAGTGTGGCATCTTTGTTACACTACTGCGTGCCTGCAATAGAATCTAGGACATAGGATACTAGGATGAGAGCGAATACTCAATCATAATTCCTTGAGAGATTCCTGGGATGACCCCTGAGAATCTTGTTAAAATTTCCAATTTAAAACATTTCCCTTGTATTCCGTCCATTCTCACTTATTGATATTGAATTTGATTATTGTTGATTAGTTATTAAATTAGGATCTTGGTTTCATCGTAGAGTTGATTTCATATCAAGATAAATTTACAGACTAATTTATGGTATTATTTGATGACACTTGTTGATGAGGACATTGAGAAAGATTTACATTAGAGCTATTGGACTACAAAAGGTGGATTTAAATTTTAATTTGAGGATTAAAAATGAAATTCATTTTTAAGAATTTTGAGGAGTTGAGATATTTTGTTATTGAAATTTTTGAGGATTCAGATTCAATTCAATGAACCTAGACAAAGCTGTAAGGATTTTTGGAATTGATAAAATTTTCGTTCAGTATTTGAATATGTGACTTTGAGGAAGGTATATGCATTTTACTTTAAATCATTCGAGGAGTTAGTTTTGAGGATTTTTATTTGAGGATAAAATTTTATAGTGGAAGAGATATATTAGTATATAAGTAGATAAGATGCATGTGTAAGGATCTGTTGGCTTGAGCATGATTGAGATTTCACTGCAAACTGGCTTGGGTGTTCATCTAGGATTGTATTAGAGGGAGCAGTACTTAGTATGATGTGTTGTATTTGATATGCACTTGAGTGATAAGAATAACTAGTATAAGCGATTGCAGTAGGTAAGAAAGCTAGCAGTGAGTGTGCTTGTAGTAGAACTGTGGTACTTAGAGGGATAGAGGTATCAAACCTTGGAAGCATCTTTGACCTGTGCAATGACAACTAGGATTATTCCAATCTATTTATCTTGAATGTTGCTTCTTTAGAACTTTACTGTCCTTCCTTGATGATATCGCATTTTTGCCTTAATTGATTCTTGGATCTGTCTTCAGGATGTCGCCGAAGACACGATCTATGAGAGCGGGAACACCAGCTTTAGAGGGGTCTGCCACCTCTCCACCCGAGGGACAGACATCCGTAGTTCCTCCTATATCTCCGATGCACGTAGGAGTATCTGCACTTTTCGGGGATCCTCCTCCCCCACCTGTTCAGAGGATTGCCGCAGCTGTGACGGACAACCTTCCTCCTCCACCGACTCCGATTTTCGGAGGTTTGCCCATTGACGGGGCACAGATATTTACCTTGATCCAGGGCATGATAGATGCCCAGAGAGTGACGGCAGATGCTCAGCGAGTTCAAGCTGAGGCTCAGAGGGTGCAAGCAGAAGTGCACCAGGCACAAACCGAGCTGATGAGAGAGAGCATGGAAAATGCTCATCAGGTGACTCTCCAAGCTTTGGAGAGAGTAGCACAGTACCAGCAGTTTCCTGGCCAGCAGCAGCAGAGATCAGGCACTATAGTGGACTTCAAGAGGATGATGCCTCGAGAGTTCAAAGGAACCGAAGGGATACTCTACGTTGACGACTAACTAGAGGATATAGAGAGGAGCCTGCGATTGACCCAGATTCTGGAGAACTTGCAGATAGAAGCCGCTGGTAGTCAGATGTTCGATATCGCACTCACGTGGTATCGCACGGAGCCGAGAATTACTGCACAAGGACTTACTTGGGAGACCTTCAAGGAGCTCTTCAAGGAGAAGTTCTTTCCCGACGTGGCATTGGGTACCTTGGAAAGTCAGTTTTATGACTTGGTTCAAGAAAACATGTCGGTCAACGAGTACGCTGCAGAATTCTGTAGATTGAGCCGTTTTGCATCGTCTATGATTCGGGACCCAGGAGATCGAGCCCGGAAGTATAGAAAGGGACTGACGAGAGAGATTAGGTCACGCACTTCTGGTCGTCGTACCGCTACCTTCGAGGGTATCTTAATGGATGCCTAGATTGCAGAAGAGGATCTGGATCTCATGCCTAAGAGGAGTCACAATATTTTTGGAGATACGAATGGTAGCACAGGACCGGCCAAGCATCCCCGTATTCAGCACCAACAGCGGTACCAAGTACCAGTTCATATTCAGCCATGGATATTTCAGCATCCACAGCAGTACCTAGCACCAGTTCATATTCAGCAATATCCATGGGCGTATCAGTATCAACAGCAGTACCAGGCACCAGTCCGTGTTCAGCAGGATCAGCAGCAGCCTCCGAGAGAGACACAGCAGACTTGTCACTTCTGTAAGAAGCCAGGTCACCTTTGGGAGAGCTGTAGAACGAGGCTAGGACTATGTTTGCACTGCGGTGCTGCGGGACATCGAGTAAGAGATTGTCTTCTAGCCCCTTATCTTTCCGGCCAGCGCGTAGCTTCAAATTATAGAGATCCAGTTAGGCTACCTGTGGAACCGTATATTGCTCAGCACCCACAAAGGGAACCACCCCAGCAGGGTGGGGCATTTGCGATGACGGTCGAGGAGACCGATACTGCAGGTAATGTGTTAGCAGGTTCTGTTCTTTCCTTCCTTCTGTCCCTCTCTATGAATTGGATAATGGTATTGTGTGTATGGTGGACTGTTGATTATAAAAGGAATCCATGTCCTGATACATCGGGTTGATGATGTCCCCTTAAGAAACTCATAAGAATTGTTATGTAAATCCTGCAAGTGGATTATATCCAACATGACAAATAAAATTGAGTGCTACCACTTAAGGATAAAAGATACCGATCAATATAGTTGTCAGTAACTTAATTTGATTGACGGACATTCGTTATCTTAAACATGGGGAGACGAACATGCATATAATAAGAAGGAGCACATAAATTTAGGATTAGGAAGGTAGTGCAACAATAGCTCTTTAGTGGACCGAGCTATTGTTAACGGGCTTGGGTTGTGTGTTCGAGCGGAACATTGGATACCCAGATCCGTTAGGAGACCTAACCCTAATTTCTCCTGATGGTCCATTGCGTAGCCTAAATATATATCCTCTATTCTCTGGCCGTCATAATCATCCAAGCGAGCAACTTTCTCGAAGTTCATTTTTCACGTAAGGAGAAAAAGAGGGTCGGCTAAGGGAAAAAAATGTTGGAAGAACGTCACCCACACGACTTCTAATCCGAGAAAGGAATACGTGCAGAATACCTTGGGGTCCCCAACTGATCATGGTTGCTAAAAACCTTCATCTTATTCATATCACTTTTGGTATAATTCGTGAACCTTAGTTATACCATTAAAGGGTTAGATCACGTCTTAAACCTGTTAATCTTCTATCGATCGATATGCACACCAATTCGTGGTCCTGGGGATCCCTACTTCTATCAATACCACCTAAAGGATGTCTAATGGATCAGAGAAATTGGATTGTATCTTGTTTCCGGATGAGCGCTCAAAGAAGGGTGACAATGAAGTTGATTATTTAGTCCCACATCGGATAGAAGGTGGGATCATGAAATATTGATAATTGTGATTGGTTCAGGTATTACATGTCCTTTTAAAGTATATGGGCACAGTCCAATATCGTACCTCATGTGCCAACTCCGATTTGGATCATACCGCGTTCCCAACAATTAGGAAAATGGAGAATAATAATAAAGTATGTAGGGATGAACAAGAAGAAAGCATGCATCTCGCGAGTTGTCAATGGCTTAAAACGTGGTGTATACTTAGTGTGGATTTTTAGGTAAGTTTGGCCGCGGTCGCTCACCAGTACATGTTGTAGTACTGACCCACGTTTGTGGACAAATTTCCATATTCTGATAACGAGAGCTTGGCGAGCATTTTGACCTAGTACTAGCGCATCCATCCCGCAGAACCGTGCTCGTGCTGCTTCCTTAGCTTTTCTCTCCTGTGTGCAAGCCCTTCTTCAGCTAGGTGTTTTATTTTGGTCCTACTAAAAGGATATGATGTGTGGGCGTTATGGCTAGTTTTGGGTTTGTAAAAAGGGATGTAGCCATCTGTGGCATATTTTGTAACTCAGTCAAGCAAGTACTTTGTAATCCAAATCTTCAAGCATTCAATAGAGAAAGTATTTTGTGTTCCTATCAAATGTGTTCAAATTTGGTTCTCTGTATTTTGAATTATGTGTCTCTATATATGTATATTTTTGTCTAACTTGTGTCTTGTGCAGGTATTATGCCTGGTGCAAGCGCAACTTAGGCTTGCACGGCATCGTGCCCGAGCGAGGACGATCGGTTACTTAAGGATCAAGCGAGGGCGATCAGTCCTTACGAGACTGGGGCGTAAAACTAAGGACGTTTTTTTCTTTTAATTTTTTTATTTACGTCAGAAAGAAATATAAAATAATAATAATAATAAATATATAATCTATCGAAAATGTCCTTGATAGGGTGTTTTCAAATTAGGTCTCTCCTCCAAACAATGAAGCCGAATATAAAAAAAAATAATGAAGCCGTCCTTAGAATCGACATCTTCTCTTATTTTGTTTCATATATATATGCCCCTTTAAACATTATTTTTTGCATATAGGTTCCTCCAAATGTAAAACTATGCTTAAGAAAAAGCTTTTTCTGAATGAATTTTTTGTTGGCTTTTTGCATATAAATCTCTTCAAACTTTTATTTATTCCATTATTGTCATAATTAGTTATTAGAGGTGTTTTAATTATTATTTTTTTTTTTTAATAGAATTCTTGAAAACCCCCATAGTAGAGGCATTTTAATTTTTTTTTGATAATAAAATAAAATTCGAAAATGCCCTTAACAAGGAGTTTTGGATAGAACAATTTTTTTTATTTTTTAATTGTCTTACCTTCTTCCTAAACAAAAGAAGAAAAATAAAATAAAATTGAAAGTGCCCTTAGTAAAGATGTTTTTGGTTTAAAATAATTTTAAAATATGGAGAGGAGTTTAAGTATATTTTTTAACATACATCCTGCTTTTTCATTGGTACGAAAAAAGATAAAATAACCTAAATAATGTAATGTGTAAAATGATAAAAGTACAGTAATATATTTAAAAGGTTTCCTAAAACAGCTGGTTTGGTTTCCTAAAACTGACAGGTTTCCTAAACGCCTAAGAACTCTTACTCCAACCCTATATAAACAATCATTTCAGCATTCTTGATCCCAAACGTTCCCCAGATCGGAGAAAGATGAAGAAGCCATTGGGAAGAAAGATGGGGAAAGAAGTAGCAAATGTTGTAGTAGAAGATGAAGAAGAAGAAGAGATTAGGAGGAGGAAGAAGAAGAACTACTCCCGCCCTTACCGGAGGGTTACGTCTCTCGAGAGGGGGTGGCTGGAGACGTCGGTCCGGATGGGCTTGCGCGTCCCCGTGTTCTGTCTGGACAAGGCGGTAACCAAGAGCGACGCCGACAGGGCCCAGCACCGGTACCAGCTGACCGACAACGACGTCAAGAAGTCCAAGCTGCTGTTCGAACTGGCGGCCCGTGCTACCATTGCGGGATCCGTCAGTGTCAACGTTCTCGATAGGCTCGGCAGGAGGTACAAGATGGACTTCAAGCACCTGACCTGCAACGGGTATTTCCGGTTCATGGGCGACGGCTGGACGGAGTTTCTCGGCAACACCAAGTTGAAGGAGAAGCAGATGATGACCATATGGGCTTTTCCTTGGCTCGAGGAGGAGGAGGAGAACTGGTTTGCTCTTGTTAACAATGATGCGGAGGACACTTTGTTGCTTTCTAGTATGTGAATGCATAATTTTGATCATATGATTCATGCAAGGCTTATATGGTTTCATAAAATTGTATTAATGAGGATTTCAGTTATATATATTCTTTAGTTTTATTACTACTTTCTACTTAGTTCTTGTGTCCAAATTAATTACTTATTACCTGCAGTTTCATTAAATTTCATAGTCTTAGTTTATTGTTATATTTTACAATAGAAACATAAAGTCCTATTTATAGGAAAATGATTGACTTTAGAAGCAAGTCAAGTCAATCTAGAAAACCAGATAAAACTGCAAAACAAATCAAGATAAAGTATATCAATATATTAACGAATGAAATCATAAACAAATATAGGTCTAGTCTAGAAAATAAATTGGAAAAAGTATCACTCTATTTAATCGATGCAATCTTCATGTAAATATTATTAGTTCATAAGTGATTGGTTTTCTCCAACATATACTACAGCACCTGTCATACATGTACCCATTAAGGTGCTTTAAAATGAATAATTCTACTGCTTTGGTATTATGAGTTGCCTTGGTTTTATGAGTTCCTACGAGCATGTACACGATGAACCATTGACAAGTTCATAACATTATTGCTTAATTTCCTACAAGAAGTCCATCATTGGAATTGGAATTGGTATATAATATATATATGGAAAATCCACCATGCACGTGAACACATAAAATACAGAAATTTTAATATAGAGCAAAAAAAATTAGTTAGTTATTTTAGTATAGAGGAAAAAAATTGATAAATTTTTAAAGTGAGAACATAAACGTCCTTATTAAGTATGTTTTGGTTCCCTCCGAATATAAAAATAATACAACGTCGAAAATGTCTTTACTAATGACGTTTTCAAATTTCTTTTAATTTTTTTATTTGCGTCTGAAAAAATATACAAAATAAAAAACATATACAAAATAAAAAATATATAATAAATCGAAAACATCGTGTTTTCAAATTAGGTTTCTCCTCCGAACAATGAAGCCAAATATAAAAATAAAATAAAGTAATGAAGCCGCTATTTGAAATGGCATCTTCCCTTATTTTGTTTCAAATGTCCTTTTAAACATTATTTTTTGCATATAGGTGGTTCCTTCAAATATAAAACTATACTAAAAAAATAACTTTTTATGAATGAATTTTTGTAGGCTTTTTTCTTATAAGTCCCTCCAAACTTTAATTTATTCCATTATTGTCATAATTAGTTAGATGTTTGTATATTTGAGGTGTTTTAGTTATTTTATTTATTACTTTTTAAGAGAAAATTCTTGAAAATGTCCATAGTAGGGGTATTTTAATTTTTTTGATAATAAAATAAAAGTTGAAAATGCCCTTAACAAAGATGTATTGGATATAATAATTTTTTATTTTTATTTTTAATTTGCTTACCTTCTTTCCAGACAAAAGGAGAAAAATAAAGTAAAATTGAAAACGCCCTTAGTTAGGATAATTTTGGTTTAAAATAAATTTAAAATCTGAAGAGAGAACTAAAACGTCCTTACTAAGGACATTTTAGTTCTTTCTTTGCAAATGTATCAAACATTTTTCTTTTTTCGTAATTTACTACGACTTTGATGCTCTATACTATTTTTTTTTTGCATAATATAAGGTTATAGTTATCAACATTGACAAATTGGTCCTCTTGGAAAATTTATATACGTTTTAAGAATTCCAGTTGTTTTAATTGTTCTATTAAAACCATACACTAATAAAGGAGAGTGAAGTTAAAATATACTTAAAACTCATCAGTCATCCTACTTTCCACGGTAATGAGAAATAGGTACGTAGAGAATAACGTATCACAAAGAATACAAATCATTGGAACCTAGCGGAGAAGTCCTCGGGTCCACCGGCACACTCCCACTTGTACCACCCAAAAACTAGTCTCGTTAGACTCTAGTCTCCCCAGCAGAGCAATCCTCAGGTCTATGCTCATTCTCGGATAGACCACACCCAGCAAATCACTCCTAAGTGAGTTTCTCGGACATTGGTTCACGTCCATATTACCTTTGAACTACTATCCTGATATTCCTCCCCGGCTGAGTTTTTTATATCCATATTACCTCTGATATCGATTGTCATCTCCACTTATCACCCGTACTTATCAAGGTACGCCAGCGGTGTTAAGTCCACAAAACCTGTCACGTCCATATCACTTTCGGTAGGGCTTGTTCCAAATCTATTACTTGCACTCTGGTGCGCAAGAAGTAATGGGTCCACAAAATCTATCATGTCCATAAATTACCTCTGATAATGATTGTTTTCGAACTTATTATTTGTACTCAACGTGCACAACAAATAACAGGTCCACCTAAGTCCCCCAGTGGGACTTCCTAGATAGGTTGTGGCATTGTACTACGTCCATATTATCTCTAGTACAATATCCAAAGTTCACACAAAATTTATACACAACAAAACAAATGAAGGAAGAAGTTCTGGAAAAAGAGAAACCTTTATTCAAGATCATGAGTACATATGATAAAAATTCACTATATTTTCAAGTGTTTTCATTAATATTCAAGGTCTCGGGTACATATGATGGGAATCCATTTTAAGGATTTCCTCGGGTTCTCGCCGACAAGAACCTCTTTCATTACAAGGCGCCCATGTGTTGTTTCTACCACGGACAAAAGTGAGACCAATAGTAGGACTCAGTAATGCTGGGTCAACCCTATTATATTCAGTCCTCAGAATATGAAAAAGAATCCATACTGACGGACAACCAAAGGGAAGAAGACCTGACACTCTCCGGCCACACGGGACGACTGGACAACATGAATGGCAATCAATCCAAATCTAATAATCAGTGCCGCAGAACCCCGACCGGTAGCAGTCCTCATAAAGGAGAGAAACACAGCTAGCATACTGCATAGATGGGAACAACTTCATGCAAGACGCAGGATGATCATCCCCATCTCTTGGATCAGTTCTTGGCAAACCGACGCATAATGTTGGTATTCATCCCAAACAATGGGTCTTATGATACCCTTCTATGCTCCATCATAGGCAGCACGAGAAAGGATAAAACTAGCATAAAGAAGACATGCGTTAGTCTTGGCGAGAATTATAAAATGGTATGACTGCAGCTTACCGCTGCCAAGCCACAGCAGCGTGCAACAAAGAATGCCCGGACGAGCAAGATGAGACCTCATCCATGAGGTCCAACCACAGATAGATCTTGTGTGCATGTTAAAGTCCATGCGGCCAAGCCTCAGATAGGCTCTGTACGATGTTGCAGAGGGTTGCTTATCCGTACGATAGAACATTGTGAAAAGTTTGCGCATGTTCATCCAAACAGGAGAAATTTGTAAAGAGTCTGCACGCATCCTAGATAATTTCTTACCCACGCAGCAAGATCGTGCCCTTGGCTGCCCAACATGAGAAACTTGATGCTCCCTTACCTCTATCAGGAGGCCACATATCAAGGCTGCTCCCTGCGAACTCCTCGATGAAAAGAGCCACAACCTTCAGCATCCCACACAGGAGAAAGAAAGGAAGCAAAGAGATAAAGTTCTCTCTCCACCCTACCGCCTATTTATAGGCTTCAAAGCCGCATTAAGAGATCGAGGCAGTGAACCAAGTAGTTATGGGGATGAATCTGATGTCTCAATTTTCGTGATCCTCTTTAAATCTCCCTGGAAACCATCACCTTGAGCCACACGTCAGGAGATGGATCAAAATTCAAAAGTAGATCCGCACAAAAATTGAAACAAATCTTTTAGTTAATGCAGAAGTGACAGCCTGGAAGCGCTCATCCATGCGGCCCGTGACCAAGCGGTCCCAATATCCATGCGACCAAAGTGCTTTTCCTCTATGATTCTTATTCAAATTATTTTAAACTTGTCAGTTTAAAAACTTTGAAGGGGGTCTTGTAGAAGTATGGAAAATATGCATCCATGCGTCCAACAATCATTCGCCCAAAAGTAAAGCTCAAAAAAAATTGGGCCACAGAATCACCCTGCGGCCCAATAAGGCGACATCCATGCGTCCCAATCATCCGAAGCAGCTTTGGTCGTAGATGGAGCTGACGTGGTATCCTAGCAACGGGATCGTCTTTGACACAAAATCCTTATAAAGAGAATTTTATGAATGCCTCAAAAGACGTGAACACACTAAACAACATAAGTCTTACGTCAGCACAGAACTTCACTCTCAATTGTTGTATAATGCCACGTGTACAATATAACAAGGACCCCATGCATCGCAGACTCCATGCGTTCCATGTGTCTCTGGCCCCATGCGTTCCAGACTCCATTTGTTTCATGCCTCTGGCCCCATGCGTTTTAGACTCCATGCGTCCCAGACTCCATGCGTCCCATGCATCTCTGGCCATATGTGTTTCAGACTCCATGAAGACCAAATCTTGCTGTTACGACATAAGCAATTCTCTCCAACCAAGTGCGGACAATGTGTCAAGCTGACAAAGCCACGCCCGCAAAGGACAAGAACCACCAAGATCTTTAGCAACAAAAAATTCCAACAAGTGCCCACATGACAGCTTGGCCCGCTCATGGTTACAGTTGCACCCTAGTAAGGGGGCACACATAGCACCGTCTAGCATCCATGTGGCCCAACATATGCATACCCAAGGATGACTATATATACCCGGGTGGCATATCCAAAAGGGACGGACACAGGGGTCGCCAACAAAGAGAGAGACAGAGAGAGAACATAAGCGCCCGCGGAGAACTATCGTCCCTCCCTACTCCCTATCGGTCGCAAAGACGAGCAAAGAGAGAACATAAGCTTCTTTACCTTACATCGGATCGTCAACGGAACAAAAGGGTCGCTGCACTTCTCAACCTCCATCGTCACACCCTAGATCAAAATATTGTACTGAGATAATTCTATTTAGGATTCTTTGTACTCGTTTTCCTTCATTAAATACAAAGTATGCAAGAACTCATTTAATAGCGAATACTATCTCATTGTAGGTTTACAGTATTTCTTTTATTATCCTAAGATCATTTACATTCAGTCTTTACTTTCAGTAGTTGTATTGGCTTCCTTTGTGGTTTAAGTTCTTATATTGGCTTCCTTTGTGGTACTTTCTATTTGGGGTCTGACCCCACTGGTTTTATATGGCCAGATCCAGTAGCAGCATCGGAGGATCTTTCATACTTTCCTGAGGATGGATACCACCAGGAGCACCAGACCACTTGAGTGGGTTTTCTGACTTCCACATTCTGACGTACATTCTACTTTTGTTGGCGTTTAGCCAACGAACACGTGTTTAGCTCGTATTTTGATTTAATCAGTTAGCCTGCGGGTAATATCATGATTAACATATCCTAGGGTTGATCATGTATGAATTAGATTCCAGCTAGTTTATTTATTTGTGTTCACTATCTTCATGATCATCTATATATTATAGTTTGGGACGATTTATTATTATATTTCAGCTAATCTTATATCTTGTTGTAATTATTTTTGTTCTTGTGATTGAGACACCGGGGTTATTTGGACCTAAGCTTTACTATTGGTTTGTAGTAATGACCCCTCATGCCTTACAGCATTACCGTATATACGGAGTACCGGTGTGCTCTAAGTATACGTAGCTGGCCTTGTTAGCCCCACTCTCCAGAATTCTGGTTCTGTGATGTGACACGCTTCTCGGCTCGCTCATAACGAGCCTCATCCCTACGTTGTTGTGCCACCAACATGCGCATCATTGGCTCAATAGGGTCGACGGAGGGCGTAGCTTGTTGGCTCTCGGAGCTTGCTAAAGTGCAAGAACTACTCACTAACACTTGCCCTGCTACTTGCGCTTGTGTTATTCCTTGTGCTGGAGCTATTCCTTCAAAAATAAAGAAACTTGTATCAGTCTCATAGAGTATTACGGACTCACTATATGGAATAGATCTCATTTTGGTCAAATGATATTTCAACGGGGAGGGACATGGTCGTTTCAAAAAAAAAATCTAACACGAGGCCAAAGGATCTGAAGTTATGCTCTGATACCATTATGTCACGTCCCAATTCTACAGAATCGCTAATTGTCCCCCATGCGTGATACCGAGTGAGCGCAATTTGTGCCCATACATGGCTTGGCATAATGATATATATATATATAGAAACATAACAGCAGATTGCGGAAGATAAAGAACACACATTGAAACAAAAAAAAGTTCTCTTTATTGATAATGTACATATGTGTTACAAACTCTTGACTCAAAATAAATGGCTAGCACACGAGCTTACAAGATGGACACAAAATGAGATAGCCTTTCAATATATCACATCCCATACTAAATTTAAAAGATAAAAGACCTTCAGGAGAAGCTATCGCCTTGCCTCAAAGCTGCATAGAATGTGTGCACGAGCTCTGGGATAGTTTGTACAAGCTTCAAACGAGATGAACGGAGTGCACCAGGTAATAGAATGGTTTGGGGAAGAAGCTTCAGCTCCTCGCCGCATCACCTGGGTTCGGGGAACCTGCTGCAACGAGGGTCAGTACTTTAAAAAGTACCGGTGAGGGCGAGCTAACCCAACTAACCAAATCAACACAATATTCATGTGAAGCATACAAGTTATTTTTGTGGTATTTCTATCTTTTTCTTAGTTTAAGTTATAGCATGCAATAAACTTAAAATGACTAAAATAATTATACCACCGTTCGGTGACTTTACTTGCCCGTCTAAACCACCTGCACAAAACTTACCTTGTCCTTCCTTGCCACAAAGACATAGTTAGCTTGTACAGTTTAAATAGACATAAGGTTCACTGTCATGATAATCCATCATGTACTAAAGTATGGGTAGACGGCAATGCTTGCAGCGCAGGTAGCGAGCCCCGTTACAAACTCTGTCTCACCCGTTCTAGGTTGCTAGCCTGACTAACAATTTATTCCGCTTGGGATGAATCGGCCACGGTGCCCCGGTGACCGTTCGCAAAAACCTTATACCTTGTGCATAAGTTATCCATGACCATTGGCAATCTAAACACTAAGTTAACATACAAAGCATTTCAGTCACCAGAATAAACATAACACTTTAGCACAGTGCGATGGCATAGTCTATCTGTCCAAGCGATCATATTATAATTTATATTCTATACATTACACAATTATAGATGAATAAATTCTAACTACAACTGAAACATAAAATAGATACATACATAGCGGACAAGCTCGCACAATATGACCGTTCAATGATTATGTGACAAGCATAAGTGTTCCAAGTTTACTTCTTATTATCTTGACTTGGTTATTATGATTATGGTATTGTTGATCGAAATCCATGAGTCTGATTTTTAAGAGTGAAGACTTGGAAGAAGGGAGCTAATCAAAGGTAAGGTCACTCACAAGTTGGTGAATCAGGGAAGAGAAATGGGAGATCTTTAAGACCCCGTTCGCACGTCGCCTACAAGATCACCTGCACGCACCAACATATGATCATTTTTTCCTTTCTCGGTCTCCAAGAGTTCGATATAAAATACGAAGTTTAACGAACGAAGACAAAAAATCTATCAAAATTGTTCAAGAAAACGTAAGTCACAAAACCAACAAAAAAGTAACTAAACGGCGTTAAAAACATACAAAGAAACCAGAGCAACAAAAAGTTCCCTCGCAACTTTGCCGCCGAGTCCTTCCTTGAGACATGATCCGCTGAATATGGGACTTGATTCCTAAGAAACCAATCCATAACGCAGAAATAATCTTGATTCAATCTGTCTTGATCGAATATACCAAGTATTTCTTATCCGCGCTCCCCGAAAAGGGAAAATGAGGCATTACAGCCAGTAAGGGATCATGTTCTCAAGATGATGGGTCATCTGAATGAGATGGAGATCCTTGGAGGTAAAATTGATGGAGAAACCCATGTCGATATCATTCTCGGAACTCTGTCTAAAAGTTTTGACACGTTTTGCCTTAACTACACAACATGAACAAATGGTTGTACAATTTAGCAGAACTTACGAAAGAACAGTAGGATGCTGGGGCTCTCATGAGGCAGAATGATCATATTTATGTTTCTGAAAAGGCTTCTACTTCTAAGCCGAAAGACGGTAAGAAGAAAAATAGTATTAAAAAAAAGCAAATTCAGCAAAGAAGGGCATGAGACCTCAAGGCGCTCTGAATAAGACGAAAGCCAGGTGTTTCAAGTGCAAAGGGTCAGGACATTGGAAGAGTGACTGTCCACTTCTCAAACAAGGGAACAAAAAGGTATATCTCATCTACTAGTAGTTGAAACATGTTTAGCGGTGTTATCTACCGACACCTGATGTGTAGATACCGGAGCCACTAATTATGTCTGCAATTCTTTACAGTGGTTCCAAGAAACCAGGTGGCTTAGTGATGGAGAGATATGCTTGTTCATGGGTGATGCTACAAAAGTAGCGGCCATTGTAGTAGGAGATGTTATTTTATGTTTTGGTAGGAATAAGTCTTTGACATTGAGAGATTGTCTTTATGCACCTTCACTTAGAAGGAATTTAATTTCTATTTCTATGCTAGTTAAGGATGGATATTCAGTTTATTTTAATAACATTATTGTTATTAAAAATAAGCATTTTATTTGTTTTGGTTCATTAGTTGATAATTTGTATGTCATTAATCCTATTTCACCCATAATGAAACATATGAAAATAAATAACGCATCTTCTAACTTAAATAAGAGAAAAAATCTTTTGTTTGAACCAAACATATATTTGGCACTTACAGCTGGGACATATTAATCTAAGAGGATTCATAGACTGGTTAAAGATAGAATTTTGAGTTCATTGGAAGTGAAGGCACTTCGAGTTTGCGAATCCTGCTTAATTTGAAGGTAAAATGACCAAAAGGTCTTTCACGACAAAGGGATATAGGGCCAAATATTTATTGGAATTGGTTTATTCTGATTTGTGTAGGCCTATGAGTGTCCAGGCTAGATGTGACTTTGAATATTTTTTCATATTTATTGACGATTATTCAAGGTATGTATATATTTATTTAATGTGTCGTAAGTCTGAGTGCTTTGAGAAATTCAAAGAGTATAAGGCTGAAACGGAGAAACCTAATAGAAAATGTATCAAGTCATTGCACTCAGATCATGGTGGCGGGTACCTCTTTGGAGAGTTTAGTGACTATTTATCAATGGTTGTTATTATATTCCAATTGACTACTCGGAACACCCAACAGAATGTTGTAACAGAAAGAAGGAATATGACTCTAATGGAGATTGTTATATCAATGATGAGTTATTCGGATTTACTAGATTTATTTTGAGGATATGCCTTAAAGACTGCACCTTGTATTTTTGAACTTGGTACCTACTAAGTTAGTACCTATTACTCCTACAGAGCTGTGGACCGGGTGTAAGCCTAATCTAAAATTTGTTCGAATTTGGGATAGTCCAGTACATATGCTAAATGAAAAAGCAGATAAGTTGGAATCTCGTACAGAAGTATGCATGTTTGTAGACTATCCAAGAGAAACAAAATGAGGTTTATTTTATAGTCCTAAGGATCAGAAGGTCATTGTTAGCACTAATGCTCGATTCTTAGAGGAAGACTATGTGATGAACCATAATCCCCTGAATAAAGTTGTTCTAGAAGTACTGAGAGGTGAGACACCAAATACATCAGTACCAACAGTACAACAGTAGGAACCACAAGTAACTGCACAACATGTCACAAATGTTACACCACAACCTATAATGCCTCGTCGTAGTGGGAGGGTTGTTATACAACCTGATAGATTCATGTTCTTGGGAGAGTCATCAGACTTCATCCACGACGAACAAGATTATGATCCCTTCACCTATAATGAAGCACTCCAGGTTAAAGATGCAGAATCTTGGCAAAAAGTAATGATATTTGAAATACAATCTATGCATTCTAATCAGGTCTAGGATCTTGTAAAACCATCCACTTGTGTAAATGCTATTGGATGCAAGTTGGTTTACAAGAGAAAAAGAGGTCAGACGGAAGGTTGAAACCTTTAAAGCTCAGAAACATAGTATTGATTATGAGGAAACACTTTCGTTGGTAGCCATGCTTAAGTCTATCTGAATTCTTTTATTAATTGCAGCTCATCTCGATTATGAGATTTGGCAAATGGATGTCAAGACAACTTTTCTTAATGGAAGTCTTGAGGAGAACATCTATATGAAGCAACCAGACGGGTTCATTGAAAAGGGCAAAAATTGTCTTGTTTGTAAGCTCAAGAAGTCCATTTACGGACTTAAGCAAACTTCTAGATCTTGGAAGATCCGTTTTGATCATGTGATAAAATTCTATGGATTTGAGCAATGTCCGGATGAAGCTTGTGTATAAAAAAA
Organism: Iris macrosiphon; assembly: GCA_036927795.1. NCBI lineage: Eukaryota > Viridiplantae > Streptophyta > Magnoliopsida > Asparagales > Iridaceae > Iris > Iris macrosiphon. The sequence continues at coordinate 47,039,715 of JAYESA010000012.1, forward strand.
GTGTGACATAAACGTAGTAGTATTCTTAGTAGTTCACATGGATGATATTTTGCACATTAGAAATAGTGTGAATGTGTTCTCTAATGTAATGATTTAGTTATCCAAGCAGTTTGATATAAAGAAATTGGGAGAAGTAGGTCACATCCTTGGGATCAAAGTTGTATGAGATCGCAAGAAAATAATGTTGGGCTTATCCCAAGCTACCAATATCGATACTATACTAACTTGTTTTAGTATGCAAAATTATAAGGAAGGTTTTTTACCTTTTAGGCATGGAATTGCTCTATCAAAGGAGTAGTTTCCGAGGACTCCTAAAGAGATAGAGGACATGAAAGCGGTCCCTTATGCTTCGACAATAGAAATCTTAATATATGCAATGCTATGTACGAGACCAGACATCAGCTTTATTATTGGCATGGTTAGTTGATATCAGTCTAACCGAGGAAAAGATCACTGGACTGCGGTAAAGCATATTTTGAAGTACCTACAAATATTTAAAGATTATATGCTGGTTTATCATGCGGATAGATTAGTGCCTTTGGGGTTTACAAACTCAGATTTTTAGTCAGATAAGGATGCCAGAAAATCTACCTCAGGTTATGTATTTACTTTAGGAGGTGGAGCCATAGTATGGAGGAGCATCAAGCAAAAATGTATTGCTGATTCCACCATGGAAGCCGAGTATGTGGCAGCTTCTGAGGCAGCCAATGAAACGGTTTGGCTTATAAACTTTCTATTAGGCTTAGATGTGGTACCTAGTTTGCCTAAGACTATTACACTTTATTGTGATAATAGTGGTTTATTTGCAAACTCGAAGGAACCATGAGACCATAAAACAGGTAAACACATTGAGCGCAAGTACCACCTGATACAAAATTTTGTAAAGAGAGGAGAAGTTGTTGTGATCAAGTTAACATCAGCAGACAACCTAGCCGATCACTTTATAAAGTGCTTACCAGCTAAGGCTTTTGATAGTCATGTTGAGGGAATGAGAGTTAGATGCGTAGCAGCATGACTTTAAGTATTAATAGGATATTTGTAACAGTATACTAAAAAGCAATGCGTTGAGTATAAGTGGAAGATTGTTTGGGTTATATACTAAAGCATCACTTTGTATTAACTATATTTCCTTATTTTTAAATGAGAATCATATGGACAAATGTTTGCATGTTGTATTTGTTATAATGTTAATGCAAGTGTCTGATATTCTATATTATAGATAATATGGTATGTGGTGTCACACAAAAGATCATATATTTAGTTCCCTGTAGAATATATAAATTGTTCACAACCTAGATGAACTTGGGCAAACCATTAGAAACATTGTAGTGTAATATGGTATTAGTTTATCTTGACTATAGGTTTACACTAGTACACTTTGTGTGTATTGAACATAACCACTTAAGGTTGTTCTCTTTGTACTGACTAAATAAGAGAACAAACACCTCTGTTATTATTGATGCTTGTGCTCTTAATCTGGATATAATAACAGACATGTATATGCAGTCTGCATTACTTTGAATCATAAAAGAGTGAGATTTATTATGAGTTAATAACCTCTATGAATTGGATAATGGCATTGTGTGTATGGTAGACTGTTGATTATAAAAGGAATCCATGTCCTGATATATCGGGTTGATGATGTTCCCTTAAGAAACTCATAAGGATTATTATGTAAATCCTACAAGTGGATTATATCCGACATGAAAAATAAAGTTGAGTGGTACCACTTAAGGATAAAAGATGCCGATCAATATAGTTGTCAGTAAGTTAATTTGGTCGACGGACATTCGATATCTTAAACATGGGGAGACTAACATGCATATAATAAGAAGGAGTCCATATACATAATTTGGGATTATAAAGGTAGTGCAACAATAGCTCTTTAGTGGACCGAGCTATTGTTAACGGGCCTGGATTGTGTGTTCGGGTAAAATATTGGATATCCAGATCCGTTAGGAGACTTAACCCTAATTTCTCCTCATGGTCCATGTCGTAGCCTATATATATCCTCTATTCTCTGGCCGTCATAATCATACAAACGAGCAGCTTTCTCGAAGTTCATTTTTCACGTATGGAGAGAAAGAGGGTCGGATAAGGAAAAAAATGTTGGAAGAACGTCATCTACACAACGTCCAATCCGAGGAAGGAATACGCGCAGAATATCTTGGGGTCCCCAACTGATCAAAGTTGCTAAAAACCTTTATCTTATTCTCATCACTTCAGGTATAATTCGTGAACTCTAGTTTTCGACATTAAAGGGTTAGATCACGTCTTAAACCTGTTAATCTTCTATCGATCGATATGCACACCAATTCGCGGTCTTGGGGATCACCACTTCTATCAATACCACCTAGAGGATGTCAAATGGATCAGAGAAATTGGATTGTATGTCATTTTCGGATGAGCGCTCAAAGAAGGGTGACAATAAAGTTGATAATTTAGTCCCACATCGGATAGAAGGTGGGATCATGAAGTGTTGATAATTGTAATTGGTTCAGGTCTTACATGTCCTTTTAAAGTATATGGGACTAGTCCAATATTGCACCTCATGTGCCAAATTTGGATCACACCGTGTTCCCAACAATTAGGAAAATGGAGAATAATAATAAAGTATGTATGGATGAACAAGAAGAAAGCATGCATCTCTCGAGTTGTCAAAGGCTTAAAACGTGGTGTAATTAGCTTGTCATATGTAATGTTGACCTCTCCATATATTGAACTAAGGGGGCGTTTGGTACGGGGTAAATTTTTTTTATTTTCGAAGAAATTTAGGGTGGAAATTTATAACCATGTATATTTACGCCAAAAAATATATTTTCAGGAATTATGAATACCCGGATAAATAATTTATCCACAAACATGAGAATCCTATCTCTTAAGAATATGTGGGTATATTTTTTGTCCGGGCAAAAAAAAAAAAAAATTGTACAAGTTTTTTTTCTTTTTTTGATCTTTTTTTTCCTTTTTTGTCGTTTTGATCATTTTTAGTCGTTTTTATCGATTTTTTTGTTGTTTTTGATTGTTTTTAATATATATATTTTGTCGTTTTTTGTCCTTTTCAAATCATTTTAGCTCTATTTTTGTGAAAGTTTTTGATCATTTTTAATCGTTTTTGGTCTTTTTTGTCGTTTTTGTTCCTTTTTAGCCTTTTTTTTTATCATTTTGGGTTGTTTTTATCTTTTTTTTGACGTTTTTAGTCAGTTCTTAGTCGTTATTGGTCTTTTTACTCCGTTTTAGTTATTTTTGGTCTCTTTTGTATATTATTTTTAGTCGTTTTTATCATTTTTGATCGTTTTTAATCGCTTTTGGTCTTTTTTGATTTTTTTTGTTTTTGTTTTTGTTTTTGATTTTTATTCGTTTTGACAATTTGTCATTTTTTTGTCGTTTTTTTATCTTCTTTGCTAGTATTTGATCTTTTTTGTCGTTTTGGTCGTTTATCGTTTTTTTTTTGCTTTTTTTTGTTTTAGATCTTTTTTCGTTTTATTCGTTTTTGTTTTTTGTTTTTTTTTTGATCGTTTTTAGTCTTTTTTTCGTTTTTGGTCCTTTTTTGTTGTTTTTTGTTGTTTTGTCGTTTTTTTAGTTTCCATTTTTTGGTTTTGTTTATTTGCTTTTTTTTTGTTTTTTTTTCAAATTTTTTTCCTTTTTCATTTTTTTCAGGAATATTTGTTTGGTCACCAAACATGTGAATAAAGTTTTCCTGAAAATTTAATTACTTGAAATTTGATTCTCAAAAATATAGAATTTTTGGCTATATAGTATTCCGCGTACCAAACGTCCCCTAATTGTTTTACACTAAATACTCGTTATCATATTCAAACTTTTGTGGTGTTTTTATTCATTGTCGATCCCCTAAGCCAACTCTGGATTACACAGAGCTCCTTAATAAACATATTTGAAACCTCAAATCTTAAATGCTTTTAGATTCAATTTATTTATTTAGTTTCTCAAAAATATTACTGATATATTAATTTTAAAGATATTTTGTCATATCCAATTTTTGAACTCAAAATATATACTGTGAAGTAGATTTAAATAAATCTAAGTTTTAAACATACAACTGTTCCTTTTCATGAGTATAATTGTTCTTTTCAAATAAATGATCATTGCAGTTTAGTTTATATTAGGAAATAAGTTTACTAAATAGCCTCCTTATAGGTTTCCTAAAATGCGCCTCCCATATACCCTATAAAAACTAAATAACAACATAAATATTATGTCGTATCCAGAACCCCAGTCTTCGTGTCCAGTGTTGTGTCTGATACCCAAACCTTCACCAGATCGCTCCAAACTTTGCCACGACCATCCTCTATCCTCCCTCTATCTAGAAGATGATGAAGCCACTAGGAATTTAGATGGAAAAAGAACTAGCAATTGTAGTATTTGAAGATGGCTGGACGGAGTTTCTCAGCAACAGGAAGTTGAAGGAGAAGCAGAGGAGGACTAGTTTGCTCTCGTTAACAATGATGCGGAAGACACATTGTTGCTTTCTAGTATGTGAATGCATATGATCATATGATGTAAGCATATATGGTTTCATAAAATTGTATTAATGAGCAATATTCAGTTATATGTTTTATTTTGTTTTGTTACTATTAATTTTCAAGTTATTTCTTGTTTCCAAATTAATTAATTATTTAATACCTGCAGTTTCTTTAAATTTTATCTAGTCTTCATTTTAAATTTCATTCTAGTCTTAATTTTAGAATGGTAAATTTTAAATTTTAAATTTATATTAAAATTAAAATTAAAAAATTTTGGGTAATTTTTGGGTTTAAAATTTGTCATGTCAGCTGTCATATTAGATACCACATAATATTATTTAACATGCCACGTTAGCTGCCACACTTAATGAGGGATATATTAGAGAATAATTTGGAGATGCAAATAGCATTACAAATTACAATATATGATACCCTCAACTATCATTCTTTGACAACTTGATACCCTAAACTTTCAAAATAGGTAACTTAATATCCTAAAAATAAAATACCAAAAATGCCCCCCCTTTCTTCCACAGCATCCTCCCCCTCCCACTTCTCCTCCCCCCTGGCCACCCCCCTCGCCCGAGGTCACGGGCAGCCTGTGCCACTCCTCCCCCCGGCCACCCCTCGGCTACGGCCGCGTGCAGCCCGCGCCTCGTACGCTCGTGCCTCGCTCGCACGCGCTGCCCCGCTTGCCGCTGATGTCGCCCTGCCCCCGCCGGAGAGAGTTACATATTCAATAGTTGATGGTATCAAGTTACATATTTTGAAAGTTTAGGGTATCAAGTTGCCAAAGATGAATATTTGAGGGTATCAACTTGCAATTTAGCCTTCTATTTATATAACAAGATTGACTTGAGAATCAAATCAAGTCAATCTAGAAAACTAGATAAAACCTCAAACAAATCAAAATAAAATAAATCCCATAATCAAGGGGAAAAAATCATAATAAACTATAGGTATAATTCTATAAAGTAAATTGGAAAAACTCTCTCTCTCTCTCTCTATTTAATTGATGCAATCTTCGTATATAGATTAGTTAAAATAAATTGTAAAAACTCCTTCTCTATTTAATGGATACAATTTCATGTTAATATTAGTTCATAGGTGATTGGTTTCCTCTAACATGTACTACAACATATGTCATGCATGCTAACATTAAGGTGCTTTAAAATAAATAATTCTACTGCGTTAGTATTATGAGCTCCCAGGAGTATGTACATGATGAACAATTGACAAGTTGATAACATTATTCCTTAATTTCCTATAAGAAGTCCATCATTGGAATTGGAATTGGAATGGTATATAATATACATATGGAAAATCCACCGTATTGCATTCACATGAACACATAAAATACAGAAACTTTAGTATAGAGCAAAAAAAAATTAGTTAATTATTGAGAAAGGAAAAAAATTTGATAAATCTGTAAAGAGAGAACATAAATGTCCTTATTAAGGACGTTTTGGTTCTCTTCGAATATAAAAATAATACAAAGTCGAAAATGTCTTTACTATGTGTAATGCCCCGCTCCTAGCGGGTTAATTAAGGAACACTTATTACTTTGACTCGATTGAGAATCGAGCCTCGGGGAAACCTTACTGCCAAATCAATACGGACGAAATGCAATGAACCCTTCAAACTGATGGAACGGTTTTTATTGAAACAAGTCCAAGAGTTTTCGTTGGTTGTTTTGCTGCTTGGTTTTGTGTTGCTTTGTGTTTTGTCTTGCTTTCAATGACTTTGTTTTCATGATTCGCTTTTCCACTACTAGAATAAGCGGGATTAGCGACATTTTTTAGCGACTACAGGTAAAAACGTCGCTAATTTAGTGACTCCATGTAAAAACGTCGCTAGACGTCACTAATTGGCGACATTTAGCGATGTTTAGCGACTTTTATTGAGTTTTTAAAAGATTAGTCGCTATAAGTTTAATTTAGGTCGCTAAACGTCGCTAATATGTTTTATTTAGCGACGTTCAGCGACATTTTTACTGTCGTATATATTTTTTACTGTTGTATATATTTTATTGGCGTCGCTAATACGTCGCTAAATTCTAAATTAGCGACGTCATTATTAGCGTCGCTAAATCGTCACTAAATTTTTTACCTAGGGATGATTCCTCCCATTTCCTTCGATCTCTCTCTCTCCCTCTCCCAAAATTCAAACCCGCTCTCGATCTCTCCCGCTCCGGCTCCTCCTTCCTCCCTCCGGCGACCCCCCTCGACCGCGCCCTCCTCCTCCGGCCTCTCTCCTCCCTCCGGCGCCCCCTTCTCTCTCTGGCGCCCCCTCCTCCCTCCCGGCGACCCCCTCCAGCCACGTCCTCCCCCCTCCGACAGCATCCTCCCCCCTCCTCCTCCTCCTACTACTACTATAGGAAACTCTAACTCTCTCTCTCTCACACAGGACACACATGGCACTGACTCGACACACACACGTTATAGATACTGACACACACACTGACACGACACATACACACGTGACCTAGGGTTAAGGTTAGGGTTAGGGTTAGGGTTTTTGACCTGGGGTTAGGGTTAGGGTTGGACGTGGAGTATCGAGTGATAGGGTCGTGGTGAATAAGAAGTCGAATGAATAAAATTTAGTGAGTATATGAGTTTGTAAATTCAATCGAACCTTGGCTATAAAAATTATTGGTCCTAATTGTAATAGAAAATAAGTTACCAAAATAAAACTAATCATGGATACCAAATATAACAAAATCCTAATAATATAACTAATTATACAAATCAACCATGACCATCATCTCCTTTTGAAACATTGATTGCATAAGGAGGTTCTTGGACAGTAGAGAATGTAGATATAAGCATGTGATGTTTGTGTACAATTTTATTTGACTCGGAACAGTATATTAGTTTACAAATGTTAACCGGAAGAATCATAATGATATATGAATTTAGTAAATATAAATTGATAGCATCTGATGCTATACTGGTTATGTTAGTCAAACCAAGACCAAGGCAGGTAATAATATCAACCATATCATTTTGATATAAAACAAATAATTTTGCCTGTTACATAAATGTGTGAGGGATATTTATGAAGGGATAAAGCATAGATGAAATTCCTATGCATTAAACACAGTACATACTGTTGAATGTTAGCTGTAACAGTAGGTTCATGTATAAGAAAGCAATGTAATACATAAACTTGACATAATAGATGCAGCAGTTTAGCTGCAATAAATTTGACATAATAGGTTGTACCTATGAGGAACTGCTAATCTCACAAGATTAGCCCTTCTGCTTTTACTTGAGTTTAGAGTTTAGGCATTATTTTTTCCCTTTTAAGTGTAAAGAACTTAAGTTAAATTTTTTTCATGAAGACATGATCTCTATGTAATGATGTCCTGTAGAAAGTGTCTGCCTTGGAGGTGTGCTAGGCGGCTCTGGATGCGTTCATAAGTCTCCTAGGGTTGGATATAGGAGGCTTGGCCTAGCTAAGATGCATATTATAATTTATAGATTTGGATCGTGTTCTTAGTTTTTGTTGTTATGTTAAACACAAATATTCGAACCTTGAAGTCCTTTTTCGCTTCATAGTTTACAAGCTTGATAAGGGACTACATAAAGGGGGACACCCTAGAGAGAGGAGGGAAATACCCTACAAACAAATCATGATGGGTATATGGATCACAAGGAGATGCCATTAACGTCGTCCACCAACACGAAGTATCTTTCGATAATGTGACTGGAATTGTGCTACCTATTATGGTTCAGAAACATTTCTTACCAATGTATATTGAAAGAGTTGAGCTCATGACGGGATAAACTGCTTGAGTCAATCCACACTGTCATGACGTTCTTTTGTAGGCTTATTAGAAATTGATGATGGTTGGTATCTTTGCTCGTATCAAGATTCCAATCATTTCTTGAATTAGTTAATATGACACAATCTAATATCCTTGCCTTGGTACATAGTGTTGTATTCATGTCTTGTGCTAAGGTTCACGCCAGCCATCATGGGAGATGATATGCTTTTGATATTAGTGCCTAAAATTTTATTGGAATGTTATTTCTTAACTTACACTTGCCAAGTAGAAAGAGTACATAGTGTCATGTCCTCACTCATGGTTTTGATATTAGTGCCTAAAATTTTGTTGGAATGTTCTTAATTTAAACTTGCTAAGTAGAAGAGTATATATTCATGTCTTCACTCTTTCATAGAATAGTAAAGTCTTTATTTTGGTAGGGTGATTTAATGTTATTGGATGGGGAATGTCCCATATTTTTCATCAAAATAAAATTTCTTTGTCGGAAACATATAATTGTATTGATTAGTTATGCATATACAAAATCTGAATTTGCTTTGATTCATAGTGTAAATGTATAGACATGTCATAAATGGCTTCTTAATTTATTTAGTATCTCTATTGAGATATATGGATCATCAGTGCTAAAAAATGTGATTAACAGTCCCACATTTTAGCCTGGATGTGAAACTCGCACGTATGTACATGCGCTCGTTTGTTACCCTGTGAATTTGTGTATTTGTGAATGTGTGCATTTGCGAATGTGTCAGTTGTTAGCTTGTTAGGTGCACCTCTAGACACTTAAGAAGGAAAACCACCAGTGTTACTTATGCTGTGGAAAATTGTGTCACAGTGTCAAAAGTAGTTGCCCCTTTTGTAGAAGCTAAGATATGATAGAGGAATATTTTATTAGATACTTAAAAATTTTCATTGTTAACTAAAGACTGCTTACTTATGATGATAATCAAGAGGGGTTTATTTTTTCATAATAAGACCGTCTCCTGAAGATTTGGTCCTAGGACTTGCCCCCTCCCGTCGATACGCAGTGTGTAATATTTTCATGGTTTAGTATTTTTATATAGCTAGGTGTTGGTAGTGTTTTGGTCTTGTATTGTTTTTGGAATAAATTTTGTTACAATTTGCCATTTACTTTCATTTTCAGCTCTCTCCGAGTAAATATGAGGCTAGCTATATGCGGGTGCGTGAGAGTTCTGTGTGTGTGTGTGTTTGATCCCTTCAGTTGGAAGTTTTTCCTTTGGATCAATCTTGGAGGTGTATGTTTCAAGATGTCATATAGATGGTTCTCATTGTTGTCATTTTAGATCATATTGAATAGAACTGTTGACTACTTGTGCTCTAGTAGTTCACAGACTTGTAGATTTATGGGGTGCTTTAGTTTCTATGTTTCTAGTAGTGCTAGCCTCACTTTGCACATTCCATAGTTTAGACCATGAAATCTAAAACTGAGGTGGAGAGGGTCTAAAGTTAACATACATCGTTGTTCCTGAAGAGACTTTTCCTACTTGAGAATGGTCCGCTGGAAACCAAATATAATGACATCCTAATAATAGATTATGCAATGCCGTTCATTTTGGTTCGTGCAGGTTTGTGTTTAAAAATTTGCAATTTGGGCCTAATGATTCAGTTGAACCGAATATATCAAATGCATACCCATATTGAACCATAAAGCATGATTTGTCATATTGTTGTCTTATAATTTCAACTTCAATTGTATTTGTGATCATAAGACACTTCAAAAGTGATCTTGAATTTCAACCATCTTGTTTTAATCCTATGATAACTTCTTTTCAATCTCTTGATGATCTATAATTCATAAATTCTGAAAGCTATCGATTCTAGGTGTCTATCCGTCAATGTCTACTACCTCATTTTATTTCACTTTTGGTTGAAGTTACATTATGTATTGTCTATTTTCATCATACTAATCATTAAATTCATGGATTCCAAAGGGTATGTTCAAAATTGTAGTGTCGATTCTTGTTGTTCTCTAACCCCAATCAATAGGTCATCAACAAACAACATGCAGCATGGAACTCTGATATGGAACTCCATCGGTAATGACAAAATGTTGATCCTTGATGTAAACTGATGGTAATAAAAAATTATACCGTCTCTCAATGGGTATATGTCCTTTGTAATCTCAATATAAGGAGTTTTGTCTTGTATGTTAATAGAAAATGTTGATCCTTAAGTCATATAGACCATATGTAGACTCTTGTTTTCTCTATCTTTTCATTAATATTCTTAGTAAATTGCCTCCATAGTAGATCTTCTCGACATAAAATCAGATTAATTCTTTCATTTTCACTTGCTCTCCCAAAGTTTCATGGTATGACTTATTAGCTTGACTCCTTAATAGTTATTACAATTATGTATATCTCTTTTGTTTTTATATGTAGGTATTATCATAGTTCTCCAATCATTAAGAAATTCTACAAGTCATTAGGATTTGGTTTTGGTTGAATAAATTAGTTAGTCATATCAAACATTACTCTTCTAAAAAAATTCATACCTCAATAGAAGTAACATTATGTAAAGGTTGTTTAATTTCTGAAGTAGTAATTTTACGGCAATAACAATATGACCTATAATGAAATACTTATTGTATGAGTATGTTGGACTGTGGATGACCATAAGTTCACTAAAAAGAAACAAATCATATTGAAAGCATGGGGCGGTCGCCCAACTCGTCCACCCTCTGGGCCGTCCCTGAGAAGGTGATGAGTATTATTTGATGAAGCACATGTGCACTGGGATAACCTAACCGTTGATACCAAATGGAGGTTGATGGAGAGTTACCTAGTTAACCATTAGATCGACGAGGAGACTACGTTACAGACACTGACACACACACTGACATGACACACACACGTGACCTAGGGTTAAGGTTAGGGTTAGGGTTTTTGACCTGGGGTTAGGGTTAGGGTTTTTTTTCACATTAACTAAAAATATAACTAATATCCTAGATGGTATTTAGGTAACTTATAGTACTAAAAGTCTAAAACGTCGTATGCAAATATATAAAATATTAATTATAGGGAGGGGGTTTACAACATTGCTAACTTTTGATATTTAACAACGTGTAGGCTTATTTGGATATGTTTAGAGACATTTTGGTTCGACTCTAAACGCTACTATATACATCAAAAAATGTCATAGGACAAGTTTTATTTCCTTTAGTTAGTGTGGGTAGTGATGTGGAGTAAGTGCATATGAGTATCAAGCTACGAGGTGAGTTAAGATAAGATAGGGTATGAGAGTTAGAGTATTGATACTCATGTATTTCCTTTAGTTAAAGTTACTCTCATATTTTATGATTCGTATCATTATTATACTGCAACAAACAAGTAGTTTTATTATTACTATCATTATTTTACTGCAACAAACAATTTATAGGCAGGGCTGATGAGGGTATGTCTTAAGTAATATCTGTTATCAATTATATTCTTTTTGATTCATCTAATTCTTCCATTCCGCATTATTAAGGGTATATCTTAAGTAATATATGTTATCAATTATATTCTTTATTTTCATCTATCTTACCAGATGACACCCAAGAGAGAGACACCTCCTACTGTTAAGGAGGAAGTGATGCCTCCTACTGTTAAGGAGGAAGAGATACCACCTGCTGTATCTCAGACGGGGAGTTCCAGTCACCCAGCACATATAGCGGCTGTATCTCAGATGGAGAGTTCCAGTCACCCAGCACCCATAGCGGAGATTGATCACATAGACGTTGTTTATGCGCAGTATCTGAGGGACTGGTATATGCCCCAGCGTATTGGATATCCTCGAGATTGATATTATGATGTTTCATATACTTTTATTGTGGTTATTGTGTGATTGTGATACTTATATATTATGCCCATTTTGTGATTGTGATACTTATATATTATGCATTTTGTGTGACTGTGATACTTTTATTTTGTGTGTATTGTGTGACTGTGCTATTTTATATATTTTTGTGTTATTTCGTACGCAAAAAATTCAATGGATGGTTGCTCCAGGTCTGTTTATAATATTTGTGTGTATTAATCGTATGACTGTGATACTTTTTATTCATATTAAATGATGTTAATTTACCGGCGTTGAGTGTTCCACCGAAGGGGTCGGCGAACCCAGAGAATTCAACGGAGGGTTGCTCCGGGTCTATTTTTAATTAAAAATTTATAAATTGCAGGAATAATAGTTTGAAACAATTCAGTATTTTTTTTAATTTTTTCTGTAAAATTAGTGACGTATTTAGCGACGTTTAGCGACGTTTATACACGTCGCTAAATATGTCGCTAATTAGCGACGTTAATAGCCGTCGCTAATGACGTCGCTAAACGTCGCTAAATACGTCAATGTACGTCGCAAATTGCTAACATGGCAGTACTGCCTGGTCATTAAAGACGTCGCCGTCAAGTCGCTATATAAGTCGTTAATTAGCGACGTTTAGCGACGTTTGATTATGTTGCTATTTAGTGACTCTGCGTCGCTAAACGTTGCTAAGTTAGCGACACATTTAAGTCGCTAAAAAATATCGGTATAGTGACGTTTAGCGACGTTTTTCCTTTCAGTGACGTACTGATTACCGACTTCTGTAAAATGTCGCTAATTACGTCGCTAAACATGATTAGCGATATTTTATTATTATTTAGCGACGTTTTTGGATGTCACTAATTTAACTTTTCTGGTAGTGTTCTCACTTGCGCATTCTTTAGAATCGTAAGAGAAAAAGATCGAAGGATGTTAACCAAGTGTTGTTGCAATTTTAGGACGCATAAGCAAGGAGTGATCATTGCATAAGGCTTCCCCATCCTCTCATTAATTCAATCGGTGAGTGGCTTTGGCCCTTCGATGAATCCTGTAGTCTGCACGTGTTAATAAAGAATCTCTAGTTCACTAAAATTAATGTTGCCTTACTATCAGGATAAGCTAATAAGAAACATTATTGCATGCTTCAAGCATGGAACTTCTATCTTACTAGTTTTATCATAAAAGCTTACCTGCTCCTGTTTATTTTGCTGCCTATTGAGAAACACTGCTGGAAACATGCTGACTTGATCTTGAAACAAGGAAAGATATGGACTAGCTTGTTCGTCGTTCATCAGTTGCATGATAGTATTTTATCTGATAGGAACTTGCATTCATGCATTGGTCTAACAACTTGTGCACAAGATTTATCTCTCGAGCGGTTCCTGGGGCACTGGGGATCGTTCGGCCTGGGAGAGATCTGGATACTCTGAGGAATAGACTCCTTGATTTACGATAAGGGTAATAAGTCATTAACAAGCATGGGCATAAAGTTCCAATTGTAGATCCCGGGGATCCAACAATCGGGGACCATCATGTAGTTAGGTCGCATGCTAGATTTTTCTTCTTGTAAGACTAACTGTTTGATGCAAATGATAGATACATGAGTTAATACACATATGCATATTGTTTCTAACTTTTGTGTCTACTGTAGGGATAACCGTTTAGCCGTGGGTAAGAAATTATTATATGCATGGTTCAATCTATCGTTTATGGGACCAGGGCATGACAGGTGGTATCAGAGTACGGCTTTACATCATTGGCCTCTTCAAATATCGTTTTCAAAAATAATAAAAGTTTTCAAGCGATTTCAAAAGTCCCAGATTTCGAAAATGGTTGTGAATCTATATAAGCAAATCAAAGGTGTTTAATGTCCCAATCTTGAAAAGTATGAAAACCCAAAATCCCAGGCAATAAGTCCATAATATGTTATGAGACTAATGCAAGCTACTCTCTTTGAAGCAAGATGACTATAACAGGTAATCAGGAGACATCGCACACAGCGAGCGTGAGCGATGAGAAAGTTGATAGGCTGATTGCTACGTTCAAAAATTAGAATGATCGACATAAGGCCCAACAGGAATGGTTCGAAGCTCAGCAACAACGGGCTGATGCTACAGCCTTGGCACAACAACAGCATCTTGACTCGTTGACTCAAATAGTAACAACACTAATAGAAAATAATGGTGCATCAGGAACAGTCGTGACACCTGTGACAGCTACAACTACGCCTCGGGGTACAGGCTTAACAGAAACAGATAAGCCTCGACGGGCGGCCAGGAAGTCTACCTTTAGGGGTACTGAGTTTCTGAAGTTGAACCCTCCGGAGTATGAAGATAGGACCGCGCCGGATAAGGTGATGGACTGGATCGCAAAGTTGGAGGGCTTGTTTGAGTTTGCTTCGATACCTACGAATAAGAGGATGGCGTGTGCAGTCATGCAGCTGCAGTTACGTGCATACGACTAGTGGCAGATCAATAATCTGGATCTCGCCACAAAGCGTCAGGATGGTAGAATCTCTTGGGGGATGTTTAAAGATGCTATCCTTGCACAATATCTCCCATCAACTGTCCAGCAGAGAAAAGAAGATGAGTTTACCAAACTTAAGTATGGGAGCATGTCCATCGATGACTATGAGTCAGAATTCTCCAAGCTTGCTAAGTTCGCTAGCTTGATTATTCCTAACGAGATAGCCTGTACATATTAGTTCATAAGAGGCCTGAATGACGACCTCAGAAAGGATGTAATAAATCATGAATGCACATCTAACATTAAGGCCTTTGAGGCAGCAGTGCAAAATGAGCAGTTCACACCACGAAAGGCCCCAGAAAAGATGTCAACTGCTAAAAACCCTCATACCAAAAGGTACCAGGATGGAGGAAGAAAGGCTGATACCAAGAAGAAAGCCGATACTGAGCAGAACAATAGGATTGAATGCAGTTAATGTGGCAAAATGGGCCACACCAAAGAGGTTTGTCATTTCGCCAAGGGCGAGTGCTTTCACTGTGGACGAAAGGGGCATCGTGCTTTCTACTACTAGAACAAGAGGGTTCCACCCCAATACCACAACGAGAATGTCGGACGTGAACATGATTAGAATCCAGTGCCAGCTCAAGCTCAAGCTAATGGACAAAATGATCAAACAAGAAGGGCTAGAGTGTATCAGTTGAATATTGAGCATGATGTGAGCGGGTGCTATGTTGGTGAGTCTGATTCCTTTGACCTCTTGATGCCTTGATCTTCTACTTTCTATAATTAGCATCCTATAATTCTTCATGCCGAATTAGGCAAATTTCTTTTTTTGTAAGATTTGCATATTATTTATTATTATCCTATTTGTTGGATATCTATTTAGTTATTTACTTAATTAATTTGATAATGTAGTTATTTGTTTTATTATAACTAGATAAATATCTAATTATTAATTACAAAATATTTTATAAAATATTTTGGTTGTAGTATTCTATTAAATCTTTACAAAGTAAATTTTCTAGAATTTATTTTGTGTACAAATATTCTTTTTTGATTTTTTTATATAACCTCATATATATATATATATATATATATATATATATATATATATATATATATATATATATATATATATATATATATATATGTATATATATATATATATATATATGTATATATATATATATATATATATGTATATATATATATATATATATATATGTATATATATATATATATATATATATATATATATATATATATATATATAATAATAGTAATAGTAATAGTAATAATAATAAAAATAATAATGTTAATAAATAAAAATAAAAAGAAAAATAAAAGAAAAGAAAAACCTAAACTAAACTCCTAAACTAACAAATCAAAACCTATTCCTATAACTAAACCCCCCCCCCCCCACAACAGCAAACACCCCCCTGCGGACTCCCCTCCCGATCTCTCTCTCTCTCTCTCTCTCTATATATATATATATATATATATATATATAAATTATACAAAACTCAAAACCTAACTCTAATCCCCTACCCTCCGGCCGATCGCAGCCCGCCGCAGACCGACCGCAGCCGCCCTGGGCCGACCGCACCGCCGACCGCCCCCTTTTTGAGCGCGCGCACAGCGCAGTAACATCGCCCCGATGCCCCATCTTCGAGGTATTGTATCTCCTTCATCTTTGATTCTTTTTATGAGCGGTTTGTTCGTATATGTTCACAACCTAACCCTCTAGGAATTCCTTCAAGTGGAACAAGTTTTCGTGCCCTGGATTGTTCGAAAAATCGACCGAAAAACGGCCGAAAAACTGACCAAAAATAGTTCAGAATTTTGACCCAAACCCCCATGTTCATGTCCAATTTGCCACCAACCCGTTTAATTTTTTCAAAATCTAATTAAAAGGTTTTCTTCTTAATATAACCAAGAATCTAACTGTTCTTTTAGTTTTTATTAATTTATTTTATTTGTTAAATTATTCGACCTCCAAGATGACCAAAAACTTGGTATTTTAAAACTAAAATTTTGTGATACGGAGTGCGCTCCGCCAAACGGGATCGTCTCATCGCGTACCAATTGTACCAAAAGGCGCATATGGTATATCCAAACGTGTGAGCTTTCGCGAAAGTTGATTCGGACATGTGTGCGCGTCGGAATCAACCCGTATCCGTAAAAAGTTCCCATATCGCAACTTTTTGCAAACTACCACCCCACTTTGTGTATGCTCGTCGGAATACGATAAAACTTATACCATTAGATTTGTGATATCATGCTGGACCTGTGACCCAAGTTTCATACGATTTTAAGACAGTTGACCGAGCCGCCTATTTGCGGGCCCCACGGTTTGACTTGAAGGGCGAATTTGTGATCGGCTAACCGAAATCCTAAATTGGACATACCGTTGAGTTCGTATTGTCATTTAGAATTTGTTTGACCTATAATTTGTCCCATTTAGAGACCTTTACCTCTGGCACGTATTTCGGTGTAGTGGTCCCACATGTGATCACCTGCTCTGACCCAAAATTACTGTTTTGCCCCTATGTCCAAATTGGATGAAAGGATAGTATTTTTTAGCTATCTCACTAATTCTGGAGATGTTGGTGATGTTTATTTCAGCATCCGAAGACGTTCATTCGGAGGCCATAGTTTCTGATCCCTTGTGCTTGACACCTGGACGCTTATACTTCACAGCCTTCTTGCCAAGAAAGTATACCTTGCTATTTTACTGTAATTTACATTCCATATGGTGCACGCATTTTATTTCTGTTATGTAGTTCATATATTTTGACTACTATATAAACTGCGCGTCCAAGAATAACTTGGGAGCAACGACGGTGGCGTCGTATTTTGTCTTTATTATATATTATGCATGTCGAACTAGTTTTACGAGACCACCACATGATTTGGAGGCATCATTATGTTTTATTGGCTGTGACACATCTGTTACACGAGTGTGAGTATCATGTAGAATACTGACTTGCGTGACGGGCTGGCCACCTGTACGTATGGGACGTGCGATAGGGAATAACTGCTAATAAATTTGCATGCTAGAAGACTTAGCAGTTATTAGAGGTACCATCGTGTCATGGATATGGCATGAATAGAGCATGGGGTGGAGAGAACAACAAGTAAGGCATTTTGGCTCTTTTGCACTTATTTTTATAACCCGCACGCTCCGCCGGAGATGCGTGCTATGATGATCCCTATATTATCTATAGGCGGCCTCTGACGTTCAAAAGACGTCATGCTTTTTAGGCCCCTGATTCTCCGAAAGAATCATGCCAATCCCATTTTAGCAAGATAGTCCACGTATTGGAAAGTTGTTCTCAAAGTGCATTCACATAGGCGGTTAGACGACCCTTGGATATTTATTTTTAGTACTTTATTGACATACTTCTATGTATCTTGTTCCGTCCCTCCGAGGACCTGGTCCCTTTCCAGGTGCAGACGATCATGACTATTTACAGGAGCACAGATCAGGACTTGCTACTTATCTCTCTTTCGAGGAGGTCTTTTCTTCGAGCCTTATTATTCATTATATGTACTTATTATATTTACCTTTATATTCTAGTTTGGTAGTGGATTTGTCTCCATCCAAACTATTAGTTCTTCTCGACTAGTTCATATTTGGTTTATTGACATATATGGTCATTTATTTCTTTATAATTTTTGTGAAGATGAGATTTAGTTATTGTTGAAATTAGTTGATGATTTTATTGATTATCTCATTGGCATTATATAGCCTTACAGTCATTAATACAATGATCTTAATCATTATGACAATAATCTCATAATGGAATATCCTGTGACATATTCTGGCATCCCAAATATGTCCTCAGGATATTCCTATGTGCTTATACTATACTTAAATATGACACCCAATATACCATATCAACACTCCCCCTCAAGATGGGTGAAAGATATTCACTAAGCCCATCTTGTCACATCCTCTAATCATGCTCACTGAGGCGAGTCCCTTGGTTAGTCCATCTGCTACTTGATCCCTAGTTGGAACATGGCAAAGCTCCAGTAATACACTATCCAACTTCTCTTTGATGAAGAATCTATCAATCTCGATGTGTTTGGTCCTGTCATGTTGTACTGGATTGTTGGCGATACTAATAGCTGACTGATTGTCACACCACAGCTTTATCTTGGCTCCTTGATCCAGCTTCAGCTCCACCAGCATATTCTTCAACCATAGTAGCTCTGCAACTCCCAAGGCCATAGCTCTGTACTCTGCTTCAGCTGTCGATCTGGCCACCACAGACTGTTTCTTACTCCTCCAGGAGACCAAGTTACCTCCTAGAAATATGCAATATCCCGAGGTAGACCTCCTGTCATCAGCACAACTAGCCCAGTCAGAATCACAGTAGCCCTCGATGCTCACGTGATTGTTCTTCCTGAATATTAGTCCCTTTCCGGGAGCACCTTTCAAGTATCTCAGAATCTGGTACACTGCATCCATATGACCCTTCCGTGGGTCATGCATGTAGCGGCTCACCACACTTACTACAAAGCAGATATCAGGACGTGTGTGGCTCAAATAGATCAACTTACCAACCAGTCTCTGGTATCTGTCCCGATCAACTGGTTCTCCAGCCTCAGCATCAATCTTGAACCTCTGATCTATTGGTGTCGCTGCAGGTTTGTACCCCAACATCCCAGTTTCTGTGAGAAGGTCCAGTGCATACTTTCTTTGAGAGAGAACAATCCCCTCTGCTTCTCGAGCAATCTCAATCCCAAGGAAGTACCGAAGAAGGCCGAGATCCTTCACCTCGAATTCCTTGCCAAGCTTTCCTTTGAGTTAGGCGATCTCCTGCTCATCATCTCCTGTGATAATCATATCGTCCACATACACCGCAAGCATGATGATGTGGCCTCCACTCCGACGGAAAAACACAGTATGATCAGCATTGATCTGCTGATATCCCATTCCTATCATCGCCCTTCTGAATCTGTCAAACCATGCTCGAGGAGACTGCTTCAGTCCATAGAGGGACTTCTTCAACCTGCAGACCTTGCCTACTGTCTGATTGGTACCAAATCCTGGTGGTATCTCCATGTACACCTCCTCCACTAGATCTCCGTGAAGAAACGTATTCTTCACATCCAGTTGGTGTAGCTTCTATCCACCATTCGCTGCCAGAAAAATCAGAGTCCTGACAGTGCTCATCTTTGCAACTGGTGCAAAGGTCTCGTCATAGTCGATGCCGTACGTCTGACTGTATCCTTTGGCTACTAGTCGAGCTTTGTAGCGCTGAACCTGTCCATCTGGGTTCTGCTTCACGGTAAAGACCCACTTGCATCCAACTGCTCTCTTCCCCTCTAACAGTCTCACAAGCTCCCAAGTGTGGTTCTTCTCCAGAGCTCCCAACTCCTCGTGCATTGTCGCTTTCCACTTTGGATCGTTCTTGGCAACCTGCCAATTGTTAGGTATAGTAATACTATCCAAAGATGCTATAAATTCTCCATAAGAATTTATAAAGATGCTATAAATGTGTAAACTCCCTCACCCAAAATAGGTATTTTGTGTATATTTTATATTATTATATTTATTATATATGTTGAATTTATTTAGAATATGCTCTTAGTTATTTAGAAAATAAAGTTCTTGATATATTTACTTATATAAATATTCATTTAGAATTATTTTAGGTTATTTTAGATTTTTGGAGATTTTTCTAGAATTTTTGGTAATTAAAACTTAGAAAATATAAATTTCTAGGACTTCTATGATTTACTATACGACCATACTTGCATGTCGTTCCTACCAAATATTTATTTTAGTTTAAAATATTTAAATATATTTTTTTGTAATTTATTTAGAATTTTAAGAAATTTATTTAGATTTTAAAATTATTTAGGATTTATTTGGATATATATAGTCTTAATATTAGATAGATACTAATTTAGTGTTAATAGATATTAATAAGATTTTATAAATTATTTGTATTATCTTTAATTATATTTAAGATTATAAATTATTGAGATAAATTCAAACTCTATTTTAAATTAATTCAAATCCTGAACCTACTAGGAAATCAACTTCATGCATATCCTATCCTTATTTAAATTCATCATAATCATATCCAAATTAACCAATCCAATTCGTATTTAATTAAGTAGTGTCCATTATAAATACCTCATCCTTCATATTTTTCTTTCCCAAATTCCTCTCTTTTTCGTCCAAAAAATAGTCAAAATTTGTCATAAATTCAGCCTCATTTTCTACTAGTTATGACGAATTAAAAAGACGATATCTCCTAGCTCCGGACTCCAAACACGCTGCAGTTTTTTTTTGTTAGAACGATAATGAGGTTAGATTTCTGATAATATAAATTGTTTTTCTAAATTGTTAGTATTAAATTCTGGAAAATTCGTAGAGCACAGCATGTCCGAAAATAGACGTGTTTCGATATTTTCGCGATTTCGGGAGAACCAAGAATCAGAATCACGAACCGTTTAAAGTTTCGGAAAGCTGATGTCAAGATCATCGACATATATTTTTCCCAGAATTTATTTCGAAGTATTTACATACTGTTAATTCTGTAGAACTTTTAGGTTAGAATTTAACCATCGGTGCACAATACAAAATTTGTATGTGCCATAATTCCCAAACGAATTTGAATTCAAACGAGCCGTAAATTCCAGTATGTTTTTGATGCTGAAATCTACAAGAAATCATGCATGAAAGTCAAGTTTGTATCGGTTGACTTTTTGGTCAACAGATTGCCTCGATTTGCGTGCCATGAGTCTCGAGTTGATAAAATTCAGTTTCTTTGGACAAAATTTAGGAATTAACATAAAAATCAGAATAATAAGATTAAAATAGGATTTTAGAGTAATTATTTCAGAAATAAGTAAATTAAAATAAATTAATGGTTATATTATTATATAGTTATATGAATATATATGTAAGTAAATGCTAATTGATAATTATGACTAAATATTCAGACTGTATGACCCTAGGACATCGTGGACTATCCCATACTTACCTTGACCATATTGACCCTAAGAAATTGTGAATTTGTCTGCCTTGCGTAAACTAACGTACTGGCATAGACACTTGTCAGTTGACTGACTGATTTCGTACAGTACTTGAAGATGCGACACCCGCATAATTCAATGCGTAATTGACCGTGTTAGATGACTAGTGTTACCCCTAGTATACCCCCTGATTCCAGTGTAAATGTGGTTGAGTATGTGCTAGTGTAATGACTAATAATTCTATTCTATTATATTTATGTGTACATAGGATATTGGATTGTTCTGCGCGATTTCTGGAGCAGGTTATTGGTACATTGCAGCTTCCTTGTCAGGCAAGTATACCTTGCCATTGTACTGTTATTTATATTCCATATGTTGCATGCATCTTTATTTTCTTTTTTTAGTTCATATATTTTAACTGTTATATAAAATGCGCGCGACATTGACGTCGCAATATGTTTTAATTATGTATTTGCATTGACCTTGCTCATGAGACTACCCCATTATCATGTAGCACCATTAGGTTCATTGGCCGTGACACAGTGGTTACACGAGTGTGAGTCTCATATAGATCACGGACTGCGTGACAGGTCTGGCCTCCTGTACGTATGGGCCGTGCGTTCGAAATAACTGCTGTTAGAAACATTGTATGCTAGTAGACTTGGCAGTTATTAGAGGTCCAGGGACATAGCTTATTGTAGTACGGTGGTCCCATCCTTGTCCTTGTTTGGTTGCAGGATTGGGCTAGGGTACTAAGAATAGGCTATGGACCAAATTGTGTCATGGATGTGACATGCTTAAAGCATGGGGTGGGGAGAACAACAAGTACCGCATTTGAGCTCCTTTACACTTTTTCTGTGAAGCCCGGATTCTCTGCTGGAGATACGGGTGATGATGACCCCTATATATTATGTACTATCAGGCGGGCCACCGGCGTTCAAAAGACGACGTGCCTTTTAGGCCCCTGGCTCTTCAAAAGAGAACCATGCCAAATCCCAGTTTTCAGCCAGATAGCTCACTTGTGGGGAAATGTGTTCTTAACTGCATTCACATAGATGGTTAGGCGACCCCAATGGATGTTTATTTTTAGTACTTTATTGGCATGTATTTAAGTATACTTGTTATGTCCCTCTGAGGACCTGGTCCGCTGCCAGGTGTACCTGTTCTTGAGTATTTGCAGGAGCACAGATTTGGAAGGAATAGATGCTTCGTGGATGTCTTCTCTTCGAGCCGTGATTGGTAGCTGGTACTTATTATTTGAGTGAGTTGTACTGATATTGTATTTACTTTTCCCATTTGAGTTGGTAGTGGATTTATTTCCATCCAACTATCATCTTTAGATACTTCTTGTTGAGATCTAGTTTCATAGACATTGGTTATTTTATTTCTATATGATTTTGGTGGATGAGATTTAGATTATATCCTGTGACTTGTATTACATTTTATACCACTTGTGGATTTTATATTCATATTACAGCGTACGTATGGATTTGGTTTCCATATATTGGAGTTGCCATATCCATGCGGCTGGCATGCTTACGTGTCCTAAGTCCTACGAATTTTTGGGACTGGGGCGTGACATGTTTTTGTGGTGGCCCATGCAGGTCAAGAGCATATTGTCTCGGTTACGTTATTGTACCAAACAAGCCTGCACCTAGGACTAGAAAATAGGATCTCATCCACAATTGACTATGATTTATCTTCCTCCTCTCTGTTCTATTTTGAACAAATGCATCATGCTTGATTCTTGTGCTTTCCTAATAGATCTTTAAGTATAGCCTTCTCCTAGAATATAGAAGTTTCTGTTGTTAGATGATAATTAGAGTAGCACACCTATTAAGAATACAACGAGAATATAGACACACCACTAAGTTTAGAATATCTAGTGAAACCTAGAATTCCTTATCTATAGATTGGTTCACCATTATCCCTTAATGTATTATGAGGACTTGAGAGTAGTATAGACACTACTAGAGTTAGTTAGAAGTTTTACCATAATGTTTGACCCTAGTATTGAGGAACCAATAGAAAACCAAAAATTGAAAATTAGGATTGAACCTAACCTTCATAGTTAGATAGTATTGGAGAACTATAAACTTAGATCATTGTCTTATTATTAGTAGAAAACACCTTAGGAAGCCTAAAGGAATATAATCAACACTTTTTCCTTGATCATACCTCGAACATAGCAACTAACACCCCGCTCCCCTTAGAGAACCATGATGCTATCTAGAGCCCTCTATCTTTATTTTATATATTGTTTCCCTGCGACCATAGCGCTCGCTATTTTGCGACGGCTAATTATGTTTCTTCTCTTCATCTTTCAACTCGTGCCATCTGACACTTCGGATAGTAGGCCAAGTAAATTTATTCTTTGTTAAGGGCTCATAGTTTGCTAGGATTATAGTTGTAGCCTTGAATGTGAATTTTTTTATGCTTGGTAGTTAGAACTTGATAGTTAAGTTATTCTTGTAGATTGAGACCTGGTGCTTATCCCTTAGTTTTAAATTGCGTAACTTGTACCACACCTCAATACGAGTTATATTCCCTTTCCCCTTAAACGGCCAGTAACTCTTCTATCCTTACTATTGACACATGTTCTATGAGCACTATGATTAAGACTTAGGATGACCATTACCTACATAAAAAGGATACCCTAATCAATACCAAGATTTTTTCTCATATACCCTAATAAAGAGTTTCTGTTTTATTTATATGTGCAAGATTATTGTGTAGGACCCTCTTAAGACTGTCACCGTATTAGTTTAATTTTTATAAGTTGGGTAGTATACCTCACCACCTAGTATTATATAGCCCTTGTGATCTATTGATGAAGTGTAACTGAATGGCATTAATTGTATGCTAACATAAGATGATAGTGTTTATTCAGACTATAGAACTTAGAGGCTCACACCCCTACTTTGTCGACTATCGACTTAGACAAGGAATTAATATGACAACTGTAGAAATTGTGTAGTCTTTCATTATTATTGCTTATTTTGCTTTTGTTTTTGTGAACTTGAATTGTTATGAACCTTCTTTCATCATAATCTAGCGTATTCATATTTGCTGTACTACCTTGATTTATGCTGCTATTATAGCCTAGTTTTTGCAAGCTTATTCTTTATCAAGCTTGTTCACTACATATGTATTAGTGGGCGCCCACAATAATGTATTTCAGAATCAGTGTATTAGGGTCTAGCTAACCTTAGTGCGCTTGGTTCGCCCTTCGCATAACTACTTTACGTGGATTGAGATATGTAGTAATTAGTAGACGAATATACTTACCCTCTAGATATGACAAAGCATATCATATCAAGTACATAACTGCACCGATGTGAGCATGCGAATAGGAAATTATCAAATTAAGATTTCAATCCACAACTGTCTTGACAATTCCCATTTGAATTCTTTAAACGCTTTGATTCCCATACTTCCATTCTATTACCCCTCCTTGAACTCTTTTCCGTTGCTTTCCGTCTTCCCTTGTTTCGGAAAGACGAAATCTCGTGCTTGGATATAAGTGATACACGGATAGTACAAGATATACCCCATAGGCCAATCACATTATTTGGTGACTATCTTTCATAATTGATTAAGGGCATATCACATATGATATAGTTGGTGTTAAAGTTTTGAGGATTGAATGACATGAGAAAATAAATTGAGGAATATTTTTCTTAAGTGTAAGAGCCTTATGTGATAGATGGGTAAATTCTAAGTTGGGTAGAAATTGCAGTATTAAACTTGAGGAGAATTCTTTTAGATTGTGATCAAGTAGGATTAGATTGAGAGATTAAGTCCTTTTAAATGTGGAGAATTTTAAAAGAGGGATTAAGATAATGAGGATTTAATGAATTTTAAAAATCTTGATATTGAGGACCCAATATTTATACTTTGAGCACATGATTTAAATTTTGAATATTGAAGGATGAATCATCGATTTAAATTTTGAGGATAAATATAGAATTTTAGACTTGAACAATTGGTTAATTAGATTTAAATTTTATAATTTGATGATTTGAATTAAAAGTTCAATTTTAATTGTTGGGTCACCTATTTGAAATATTGAGGATGTAAATTGAGTTTAAATATTTGAATAGTACAAAATTCTTAAGTTAAGAATAGGAATAAGATTTGATTAGAATTGTTATTGTTCAAAGTCTAGAGGAGATTATGATAGTTGAAAATTATGATATAAATTTTGATGTGGGATGTCATATAGACTTGAGTCAGATTTGGATGTTGATTATTTAAAAATCGAGAAGAGATTACGACAGGTTGAATTTTGATTTAAACAGTGGTTATTTTAATTTTGAAGTGATCACGATAGATTCAATTAAATTTTGTTATTTAAATTTTTGGAAGAGATAGCGATTGACATACCTTATGTACGAATGTGAAAGATTTAACAAATTATGTCTTATTTTAATTTTGAGGACGAAATTATTTTAAGTTGGGTAGATTGTAAACTCCCTCACCCAAAATAGGTATTTTGTGTATATTTTATATTATTATATTTATTATATATGTTGAATTTATTTAGAATATGCTCTTAGTTATTTAGAAAATAAAGTTATTGATATATTTACTTATATAAATATTCATTTAGAATTATTTTAGGTTATTTTAGATTTTTGGAGATTTTTCTAGAATTTTTGGTAATTAAAACTTAGAAAATATAAATTTCTAGGACTTCTATGATTTACTATACGACCATACTTGCATGTCGTTCCTACCAAATATTTATTTTAGTTTAAAATATTTAAATATATTTTTTTGTAATTTATTTAGAATTTTAAGAAATTTATTTAGATTTTAAAATTATTTAGGATTTATTTGGATATATATAGTCTTAATATTAGATAGATACTAATTTAGTATTAATAGATATTAATAAGATTTTATAAATTATTTGTATTATCTTTAATTATATTTAAGATTATAAATTATTGAGATAAATTCAAACTCTATTTTAAATTAATTCAAATCCTGAACCTACTAGGAAATCAACTTCATGCATATCCTATCCTTATTTAAATTCATCATAATCCTATCCAAATTAACCAATCCAATTCGTATTTAATTAAGTAGTGTCCATTATAAATACCTCATCCTTCATATTTTTCTTTCCCAAATTCCTCTCTTTTTCGTCCAAAAAATAGTCAAAATTTGTCATAAATTCAGCCTCATTTTCTACTAGTTATGACGAATTAAAAAGACGATATCTCCTAGCTCCGGACTCCAAACACGCTGCAGTTTTTTTTGTTAGAACGATAATGAGGTTAGATTTCTGATAATATAAATTGTTTTTCTAAATTGTTAGTATTAAATTCTAGAAAATTCGTAGAGCACAGCATGTCCGAAAATAGACGTGTTTCGATATTTTTGCGATTTCGGGAGAACCAGGAATCAGAATCATGAACCGTTTAAAGTTTCGGAAAGCTGATGTCGAGATCATCGACATATATTTTTCCCAGAATTTATTTCGAAGTATTTACATACTGTTAATTCTGTAGAACTTTTAGGTTAGAATTTAACCATCGGTGCACAATACAAAATTTGTATGTGCCATAATTCCCAAACGAATTTGAATTCAAACGAGCCGTAAATTCCAGTATGTTTTTGATGCTAAAATCTACAAGAAATCATGCATGAAAGTCGAGTTTGTATCGGTTGATTTTTTGGTCAACAGATCGTCTCGATTTGCGTGCCATGAGTCTCGAGTTGATAAAATTCAGTTTCTTTGGACAAAATTTAGGAATTAACATAAAAATCAGAATAATAAGATTAAAATAGGATTTTAGAGTAATTATTCCAGAATTAAATAAATTAAAATAAATTAATGGTTATATTATTATATAGTTATATGAATATATATGTAAGTAAATGCTAATTGATAATTATGACTAAATATTCAGACTGTATGACCCTAGGACATCGTGGACTATCCCATACTTACCTTGACCATGTTGACCCTAAGAAATTGTGAATTTTTCTGCCTTGCGTACACTAACGTACTGGCATAGACACCTGTCAGTTGACTGACTGATTTCGTACAGTACTTGAAGACGCGACACCCGCGTAATTCAATGCGTAATTGACCGTGTTAGATGACTAGTGTTACCCCTAGTATACCCCCTGATTCCAGTGTAAATGTGGTTGAGTATGTGCTAGTGTAATGACTAATAATTCTATTCTATTATATTTATGTGTACATAGGATATTGGATTGTTCTGCGCGATTTCTGGAGCAGGTTATTGGTACATTGCAGCTTCCTTGTTAGGCAAGTATACCTTGCCATTGTACTGTTATTTATATTCCATATGTTGCATGCATCTTTATTTTCTTTTTTTAGTTCATATATTTTAACTGTTATATAAAATGCGCGCGACGTTGACGTCGCAATATATTTTAATTATGTATTTGCATTGACCTTGTTCATGAGACTACCCCATTATCATGTAGCACCATTAGGTTCATTGGCCGTGACACAGTGGTTACACGAGTGTGAGTCTCATATAGATCACGGACTGCGTGACAGGTCTGGCCTCCTGTACGTATGGGCCGTGCGTTCGGAATAACTGCTGTTAGAAACATTACATGCTAGTAGACTTGGCAGTTATTAGAGGTCCAGGGACATAGCTTATTGTAGTACGGTGGTCCCATCCTTGTCCTTGTTTGGTTGCAGGATTGGGCTAGGGTACTAAGAATAGGCTATGGACCAAATTATGTCATGGATGTGACATGCTTAAAGCATGGGGTGGGGAGAACAACAAGTACCGCATTTGAGCTCCTTTACACTTTTTCTGTGAAGCCCGGATTCTCCGCTGGAGATACGGGTGATGATGACCCCTATATATTATGTACTATCAGGCGGGCCACCGACGTTCAAAAGACGACGTGCCTTTTTGGCCCCTGGCTCTTCAAAAGAGAACCATGCCAAATCCCAGTTTTCAGCCAGATAGCTCACTTGTGGGGAAATGTGTTCTTAACTGCATTCACATAGATGGTTAGGCGACCCCAATGGATGTTTATTTTCAGTACTTTATTGGCATGTGTTTAAGTATACTTGTTATGTCCCTCTGAGGACCTGGTCCGCTGCCAGGTGTACCTGTTCTTGAGTATTTGCAGGAGCAAAGATTTGGAAGGAATAGATGCTTCGTGGATGTCTTCTCTTCGAGCCGTGATTGGTAGCTGGTACTTATTGTTTGAGTGAGTTGTACTGATATTGTATTTACTTTTCCCATTCGAGTTGGTAGTGGATTTGTTTCCATCCAACTATCATCTTTAGATACTTCTTGTTGAGATCTAGTTTCATAGACATTGGTTATTTTATTTTTATATGATTTTGGTGGATGCAATTTAGATTATACCCTGTGACTTGTATTACATTTTATACCACTTATGGATTTTATATTCATATTACAGCGTACGTATGGATTTGGTTTCCATATATTGGAGTTGCCATATCCATGCGACTGGCATGCTTACGTGTCCTAAGTCCTACGAATTTTTGGGACTGGGGCGTGACAAAATGCTCCAATTGTTAGCGCTGAACCTGTCCATCTGGGTTCTGCTTCACGGTAAAGACCCACTTGCATCCAACTGCTCTCTTCCCCTCTGGCAGTCTCACAAGCTCCCAAGTGTGGTTCTTCTCCAAAGCTCCCAACTCCTTGTGCATTGCCGCTTTCCACTTTGGATCGTTCTTGGCAACCTGCCAATTGTTAGGTACAGTAATACTATCCAAAGATGCTATAAATGCTCCATGAGAAGAAGGGATATGGTCATAAGAAACAAACTGAGCAATATCCCAATCATATCTGTTTGGAGGATTTCCTGCATTGCTGCGAGTGGTCCTCCGTACAGATAGTGGTATGGGAGGAGTAGAAGTAGGAGGAATGATATCTTGTGAAGGAGGGGGTATCACCTGAAGGAGGGTTGGTGTCGGTGCCTCAGGAGTTGGGATGAACGCAGGCAAGGGACTTGGCACTGGCACTGTCGGTACTAGTCCTGCAGTTTGCTTCTCTCTTCTGCTGTAGGTAAGTAACTCTTCCTGAGCCGTAGGCCTAACACCTTCACCTTCTTGTCCCTTCTCCGTGCCTCCATGCCAAACTTCTAAATCGATTACCACCAAGTTCTCCATCTCCCCCTCTCGCCTAATACTGGCAGTATTAGGTGTGTTGTGTGAAGTTCCGTCCTGGTGGTAGTATGGCTCATGCTCCCGAAAGTGGACATCCATACTGACAAACTTCTTCTTCTTTACTGGACTCCAGCACACATACCCCTTCTGGGTCACTGAGTAGCCTACGAAGATGCATTTGACAGCTCTAGGGTCAAGTTTTCCAACTGATGGCCTGTTGTCCTTCACAAAACACACACACCCAAACACCTTCAGTAGGAGTATCCCACTATTATTGCCTTGCAATACCTCACATGGGGACTTCCATCCGAGGACCTTCGAGGGCATCCTGTTGATGAATTGAGCTGCTGTCAACACTGCATGCCCCCACAGACTCTGTGGGACATTCATGTCGATCATCATACTTCTTGCGACCTCCAGAAGGTGTCTGTTTTTCCTCTCTGCAACTCCATTTTGTGCTGGTGTGTATGCACAGGTGGTCTGATGTTATATTCCGTGTGCTGACAAGTATTCTGCAAGCGTCCTGTTGGTATACTCCGTTCCATTGTCAGACCTCAGTACCTTCACAACTGCTTTGTACTGAGTCTGGACATGCTTATGGAAATCCCGAAAACAAGCAGGTACATCATTCTTATTTTTCATCAAATATAACCAGGTAATACGAGAGGCACACTCAATGAAAGAAACAAAGTACTTATAACCATTCATAGTGTTAGTAGCACATGGACCCCAGACATCAGAATGTACTACCTCAAAAGCAAGAGTGCTCCTATGACCCGTGCCAACATATGAGCTCCTAGTAAGTTTTCCTAACTCGCACGCATCATATACTAATTTCTTATTATTTGCTTTTGCATAAATCTCTGGATACAACTTACTTAGAGTATCAAAGGAAGAATGTCCCATCCTCCGATGATGGAGTATCAAGGTATCCTCAGTCCCCTACTGCAGTCCTTTCATGTCAGCCTTCTCTGCCATAGATACCAATGCTGAGTCTAGTCCTTCTCGATCTAGATACCACAGGCCCTCATGCCAAGTGCCAGTCCCAAGTCTTCGTCCTGTCCCTTTCTCCTGGAAGGTCACCTTAGGAATATCAAAAGAAATAATGCATTTAAGTTGGAGGATTATAGAACTAATGGACAAGAGACTGACTGGAAATGATGGAGCATGTAAAACATTGGATAATCTTACTGAACCTGTACAATTAACAATACCCTTACCGACCACTGGCTGAAAAGTGCCATCAGCTGTCTGAATACTGTCTGCTGATGCTAGGTGAGTGTAGGAAGAAAACTCACTAGCATTCCCCGTCACATGCTGAGATGCTCCTGAGTCGATAATCCAGTCTGATGATTTAAGGGAAGAGATAGACGCAAGGGCAAGTGATTCGTCAGTACCTTCTGATGGATGGGCATACATGGCAGCGTTGCCCCTAACAAAGAATGAGGTGGACGCCTCCTCTGTTCTACTCCTCATGTCTCCCAGTGCCTGGTCCTCCACAGTAAAGGTGCCATCAGCTTCTCCGTTCCCTTCTGATATCAGGAGGTTCGCCCGATAACCTCCTCGGCCGCCTCGTCTACCCCCTCGACCACGACCACGTCCTCCATTATATCCTCGTCCGCCGAACGGTCCTCATCCACCACCTGAATCTCCCTCCCTAGGTGGTTTGGTACAAGCATACCGATGATGACCCATCTCCCCACAGTTATAGCACTGCCGGTTATGCTGCCAGGGCTCTACCTTAGATCCTGTGTTACCTGAGCTGGTGATCGCTAGTGCTGACTTTGCTTCGGGGGGACCACTTGTCCCGGCTTGCAGCCTGATACGTGTCTCCTCCTGGATCATGGCTGAGATAGCCTCCTCAAGGCTAGGGATCTTTGGTTGGACTAGAAGTAGGGCCGTCCTCTGTGCGAAAGCTGCAGTCAGCCCTTTGAGGAACTTCATCGTCCTCTACTACAGACACACCTGTCTTTCCTTACACTTAGGGTCCCCGCAGCTCGCCCGATCTGAGGAGTGATCATAATCCAACCACAGACGCTCCAACTCCGTGGCATACTTCTGCACCGTCTTCTTTCCCTGTACGGTGTCATCAATCTCTCCCTTTATCTGGAAGACCCGTAAGTTGTTCCCCACACCATCATAGGTCCTTCTCAACTTCTCCTACACATCTTTCACCATCTCAATACCGTCTACTGTGGCGGCAATAGACTGGACTAAGGAGTTGAGAAGCCAGATGTAGATCACCATATGAGTGGACTTCCACTCATCACGTCATGTCGAGCCCTCATCCGGCTCTGTCGTCTCGCCCGTCAGGAACCCCTCCATGTTTTTTCTTGCGAGGGTTCTTCTCACCCGCCGTGACCAACTCAGATAGGTGGCTGTTCCATCTAATTTCAGATCGATGGAGGGAAGCTTCAACTCCGGCGACGTTCGTGTCGTGTTCTCACCAGCCGACATCGTCAACAACTTCATCAACGTCGCCACCTCTGCAGAATCTAGCTTCTTGATGATCTCCTCCATCGATGCGTCGTCTATCCAATCATGTCATGTCCGCTCCATGACTCACGCTCGTCCTCGTCGTCCGCTCCTAGATCCGAACATGTCCCCCTTTTTTTAGATCTAGACATCCCTATTAGGCGCTGTCTCGTGCTGGTGCGGAGAAGGCGGTAGCACGCATGTCACAGCCATCGTCGCAGCAGCAGCAGCAGCCGCAGCAGTAGCGGGACGGGGCAGCAACAGTGAAGGGCGGCCTGCGAAGGGCGGAGAAGGGAAGAAGGGGGGGCGTAGAAAAGTTCGGTGGAGGAGATCTAGGAAATCCTCCTGTGGGTTTGTGGAAGCTTGGTGACGGCTAGGGTTTGTGGAAACTTGGCTCTGATACCATGTTGAAATTAGTTGATGATTTTATTGATTATCTCATTGGCATTATATAGCCTTACAGTCATTAATATAATGATCTCAATCATTATGACAATAATCTCATAATGGAATATCCTGTGACATATTCTGGCATTAATGGAATATCCTGTGACATATTCTGGCATCCCAAATATGTCCTCAGGATATTCCTATGTGCTTATACTATACTTAAATATGACACCCAACATACCATATCAACAGTTATGCCTTATGACTTGTGACAACTATATACCACTTGTGAATTATTGTTCATAATACACATATGTATGTGTTATGGTTTCCATATATTGGAGTCTCCATATACATACCGCTAGCATGCTTACGTATTCCTAGTCCTACTTATTTTGGGACTGGGACATGACAAATATGTAGACGTCCTGCGTTATATTTGATAGAGGAGGGGAATGGAAAGTTAAAGCAGCCTAAGTCAATTTTCTAACTGGAGAAGGAGGATAAAGGGAGACTTTGTAGGTGGATTCAGGGCCTAAATTTTCAGACGGGTACGTGTTAAACTTGAGAAGATGCGTCGACCTCAAGGAGAACAAACTGGGGTATGAAGAGCCACGATTGTCACGTATTCATGGAGAGGTTAATTTCGATTGTATTTCGAAAATTCTTACCGCAGGTCGTTTGGGATCCATTGACAGAGCTTAGTATATTCTTTAGAGATCTTTGTTCTACTAAGTTTCTCGTCGATCATCTAGAAAAGCAAGAGAAGGACATTGCGGTAACACTATACAAGCTCGAGAAGGTGTTTCCTCCTGGATTCTTCGACTCTATGGAGCATTTGCCAATTCATCTTTCCTATGAGGCACGTGTTGGTGGTCCTGTCGATTATCGGTGGATGTACCCGTTCGAGCGGCATCTGAATCACCTAAAGAGAAAGGTAAAAAACAAGACATGGGTTGAGGGCTCTATTTGTGAAGCTTATGTTCTTGAGGAGATTACAAAATTTTTCTCAACATATTTCAAACCTCATGTTGCCACTAATAGAACGAGAGCTCCAAGTAACGACGATGGATATCAAAAATCTAATGATGCAATACTGAAAGTATTCAATGCGTCCGGAAATACTTCGGAGAAAATAAAGAAGAGATATTTGAATGACGATAAGCTAAGGGCTGATCAGTTGTATATATTACTTAATTGCGATGAGGATGAAGTGGAGAAGCTAGAGGGGTAAGTAATTAATACATCCACGTTTACGTTATCTTAATGTAATATTATAAGATGCTATTATGCTACTAATCAGCGGTTGCTTCATTATTTTTCAGCACATATAATGATGAGCTGAGGTCGGTTAGACCCTACATAAAAGACGAAAGAGTAGAACAAGAAATAAGACGTTATTTTTCCTTCTTGGTCGAGCGCATATGTAAGGAGCTCAGTAATTACTTTTTCTGTATGCACTTGCACAATAAATAACTTACTATCGCTACTTTCATATTTAGGTCGATCGTCTAATAACACCCGAGACTGAATCTATTAGAACTCTAGCTAAGGGACCAATTACTGTCGTCAAAATAGCGAGGTCAGATTGGTGGGCAGTATGCAAGACTAAATCTAAAAATACCTTTGACATTGACGAAATAGCTTATCAAATGGACGAGCTACCTCTTGTAACAAATATTGTAGATGTGGACTCAACGGAAGTTACTCATTATACGACTAATAATATAGAATAGGTAGAATTATCCGAAGAGAAGATGAAGTAGATGAAAGTGAAGATGAGGATGATGAGGAAGAGGAGGACAAGGAAGGCGAACAAGATAAATTTTCTGAAGATGATTGAAAATAAAATATTTTGCCTGTAGAATGTACTATATTTTAACGGTAGAATGTACTATCCATTTAGACTTATGACACTACTAGTTATTTATTGTGCAATTCTATTTATGCTATGAGATATGCATAATATTTTGACTTTAGAATGTACTATATATTTGTTTATTTGTTCTATCATCATATGTTGTTATCAGGTATGACAAGACGACGCGGAGAGTTCGGCAGTTCCCGAGGTAGATAGAGTGCTCCTCCGGTACTGCCTACTTTTGGATCTGGATCCTCGACGCCTAGTACTCCAGTATATCGACCAGTCACATCTTCGACTGCTACGATGTTACGTGACAGCACTCCTAGGACGAGTAGTTCTAGGCCTGATACTACTCGCTCGTCCAGCATTCCTCCTGTTGACGAAATCATGGAGACAGATGAGCATATAGCGAAGGTTGAGATGACGTCGTCCCAGCGTCAACTAGATCCTCCATGCACACCTCCATACGAGACGAGGACGGAGATTTGGGCCGACGGTACAAAGTAAGTCAATTAGATGGTTTAACATCATATATATCGTGTATTTCTTTATTCATCATATATTGACTTTTTCGATAAAAATAATTATCTCTGTATAGATAACATCCTTCGTCGGTACAGAGACCTCTGGGCCACTTTCTGAGGTACAACTATTGTGGCCCTTGGATCAACTACTCTGATGCTTCGGATGGGAGAAAGACATTATGTTTTGCGCACTTCAAGGTAAAAGTATATTATTTTAATCATTTATGCATATTATATAACTTAATAAATTATTTATTGTTGCAAACGTATTTTTATCCACCGTACCGGGCCGAGTTGATCGAGCAGATATTTTCTGCCGTTGCCGTCAAGCTGATCCGTGATGCTCTGGATGACCAGAAGGCTCGTAATCGCGATGGAAAACTGATCCAAGGTTGGATCACGCCTGAGCAGTGGACGGCGTGAGGGCTAGATTCGATGATCCGAGGTACAAGAAAAGGTTTGAGAAGGCCAAGGTGGCTAGGCAGAAGGCAACAAAGTGGTGTGGTGGCTTGATTCCGATGACGGAATATTTTCATCGTTTGGTATATTTTTATTTCAGATATATTATTTTAATGTAAGTACGATAAAATGGTAGTAGGATAAAATATTTAATTTTAGTACTAAATAATATATTTTTAACAGGTACAGAGGGGTGATAATGTAAACATGGAGACCGTCTTCCTGACAATCCATCGAAAGGACAGAAATCTCATTGATGAGAGGGCCTCGCAGACCTATGTAAGTATTACTTTACTTTGTGTTAATTTTAATATAACTTAGGCAATTATCGAGTATCCAAACTTTTCTAGGACGAGTATCTTAGGCCGCGTGAGCGGGCGACTGCTAGTGCACCTACAACGGGTGATGCTGGAACTTTCTCGCAGCCCTCTCCAGCTCTGTCGCTGGACGAGCTGTGGGTGGCCGCCGCTGGTGGTCTCCTAAGGGGTACGTACTACGGTATGGGATCCTATGGCAGCTTTGTTGTGACGCAGTCATCTAGGGCCTCCACCGCAAGTGTGCATTCCCCACAGCCCTCGCAGTCGTCGGCCCGAGTCCAGGAGGCCGTTGACCGTCAGATTGCATCTTTTCGTGATGAGTTGCTGCGAAGGATGGAGGAGCAGCCCCTATCCCAGCCGCAGGCGGACGATGCGACGCTCATCGCACGATTTGATATACTCGAGCGTAGCATCGTGGAGCTCAGGGATATGACAACTGATCTAAGAGCATCGACAGAGCGCAGCGTGACGGAGCTACAGGCATCACAGCTGTCCATGGGCGAGAGGCTGACGATGATATAGGATTCAATGGTTCATAGCAGTACGAGACTGTTATTTACCATGGATTCATACAACCATCGACTAGCAGAGTTGGAGCAGATCTGTCCTCCTGGTGCGCCTTCATCGACACAGATTCCACCGACGTCACTGCCTTCTCCATCGATATCGGTGTCGATTTCACTAGAGCAGTATGATCTCTTCTTATCCCTGATACGCGCCGATGGTCATCCTCCTGCAAATCCGCAGTAGTCCTAGTTAGGATAATTTATTGATTGTTTGTATTTCAGATCTATGATATTTGATCATTTATGAATATTCTTGATTTTTTAGGCTTTCAGACTTTATTTCTTATATTCTTTACGACGAGGCTTTCAGACTCAGTTGTGTGGATATTTATTGTATTCTTTCCGATAAGATTTTCTCCTGACTCGGTTTGTAATCTCAATATTTCATTTTCTTTAAATTTTACTATATTATTCATATTAAATGTATGTTAATTTATCGGTGTTGAGTGTTCAATCGAAGGGGGTCGGCGAACCCAACAAATTCAATGGAGGGTTGCTCCGGGTCTATTTGTATAAATTGTGAATTCATAAACTGCAGGAAGATTGGTTTGGAAAAAATTGAATATTCATTTTTTTTATTTTTTTACTGAATCTTTAGCGACGTTTAGCGACGTTTATATAAGTCACTAAATACATCGCTGAATACATCGCTGAAAGTCGATAAATACGTCGTTAAAATGTCGCTGAACATAGCTAAAATGCTGATATGGCAATATTGTCAGGTCAATATAACGTCGCTAAATGTGTCGCACAACGTCGTTAAAAAGAAAAAAAAATAGCGACATATAGCGACCAACAACACGCCGCTAATTTAGCAACGTGACATCGCTAAACGTCGCTAATATAGCAACGCATATACGTCGCTAGAAAACGTTAGTATAGCGACATTTTGCGATATTTTTCGAGCTTATTCTTTTATCGAGCTTGCTCATGACATATGTATTATTGGGTGCACACAATGATACAATTGCCTAATCAGAATCGGTGTATTAAGTTAACCTTAGTGCGCTTGGTTCGCTCTTCGCATGACTACTTTACGTGGATTGAGATATATGGTAGTAGATGGATATACTTGCCCCTAGACATGTCTGACACATCGTATCGGTTACATAACTGTACTGATATGAGCATGTAAATATAAAATTACCAAAAATAGGATTTTAATCCACAACTGTCCTGACAACTCTCTTTTCGAATTCTTTAATCTCTTTGAACCTCGTACTTATATTCTATCACCTTCACCTTGAATTCTTTATTATTGCTCTCCGTCTTCCCTTATTTCGGAAAGATGAAACCTCGTGCTTGGTATAAGTTGACACACTGATAGTACTAGATATACCCCATAAGGCTAATCACATAACTTAGTGACTCTCTTTTATAATTGATTAAGGGCATATCATAGATGATATATTTTGTGTTAAAACTTTGAGGATTAAGTAACATAATTAAATAATTTGAGGAATAATTTTCCTAGATATACAACCTTAGATGATAGATGGGTAAATTTTAAGTTCGGTAGATTGTGAACCCCTCACACAAAATTAGACCTACTTGGCTGAGATAGTGAGACTAAGGCTAGATTGATTCCAGTTAGAGATAGAACATGGTATTTTATTTAATTTTGCAATAATTATATCACCTAGCGCACCTTACCGTACTTCGATAATTGGAGCACTACACTAGCCACTGCCTTCTTATAAATTCCATACCCCTATCCTAGACGTGTCCATCTTCCATTTTGACCTTTGTGCAACTCGCAACATCGTCCACTCCTTTAAACCTAGCCTTGTATTTTAAACAATGCAAATCTTATACCATCCTTGACTTTCTATCGTGGCTTAGTTTTAATTTCGAGGACGAAATATTTATAAGTTGGGTAGAATGTAAAACCCCTATTCCTAGAAACCGTATTTACCCTTTTTAATTATTAATTATTAATTTAATTGTAGTAATTAGTGGCTAATTAGGAGAAATAGATTTTTATTAATTTTTATTTTAGGTGTTGGTGAACTTAGGGGATTTTTGGGACCATTAGAAATTTTTCCGAATTTATTTCATGTAGGAGACCCCTTGAGCAGTTGCTAGATTAATGGTGTGCATTAATATAATCCTAGTTTTTTCTATGAGTATATATATATATATATATATATATATATATATATATATATATATATATATATATATATATATATATATATATATATATTAAAATAATATAAAAGAAAAAGATTAGAAAAAGAAAAAAAAGAACAAACCATTACTAAACTACCCAAACTAAACTACCTATTCCCACCCGCCCATGGGAATGTCACAGCAAGCTCGCCCCCTTGTGAGCCAGCCACTTTGCTATTAAGCCAATAGCAAAGCAAACCCAACCCTCTTGTTAGCAACCCCAAGCACAGCATCCCCCGCGAGTGAGCGAACGGATCCCCCCTCTTCCTCTCTTATATACTTATATATATATATATATATATTCAGTTTTCAACCAAACCCTAACCCTAGATCATCCAAACTCTCCCCCTTCCCATCTAGACTTAAGGAGCACCGCCACCACAGCCGGAGAATCCCGCCAGGCCGTCCAAACCGACCCCGACGACCGCGACCCCGCGCACTGCAGATTTTCGCAGTGAGGTACATATTTTCCAGAGTTGTTTTCCGTCGCCTCGCTCAACCAAACGCCACCCCGTCTTCACCGGTATGCTCATCCCTTAACCTTCTTCCATATCTGTGTGATAGTAGACCTCGAACAATGCGTAACCATAGGCAAAAACTGCGCTAAAGTTGGCAGAAATAGACCAATTTCTGGGATCGCAGAAAACTGCGGTGATCACCTATGTTCCCAAATTCGTATCTCCCACCACAGAGATCCGAATTTGATAAATTTTTTGGTATACGTAGACCACTTGAACTTGTTTAATTTTTGTTAAATAACCCTAGATTATTAATTGCTGTAGACAGAATTAAATTCGTTGGAAAACCCCGCGAACACACTTTTCCAGATTTCTAAAAGTTGTGAAATGGAGCGCGTCCCACAAAATGGGACCGTCCCGTCGTATACCAAGTGTACCAAACGGTGCGCACAGCGTAACCGGACACATAAAAGTTCGTGAAAATTGATTCGGACCCATATGCGCGCCAAAATTAGCCCGTATCGACGGACAAATCCCGTGTCACAACTTTTGTGAAAGTCGTGCGCCTTTTGTGCACGCTCGTCAGATTGTGACGAAACTTGCGCCAATGGACTCGTGGTAATACGTTGGTCCTGTGACCCAATTTTTACGCAATTCTAAGACAGTTGATCAAGTGGCCAATTGCCGGGCCCCATAGTTGACTTTTTGGGCAAAATTGTTTTTGGCCCATGGGAATCCACATTTTGGACATACCGTTAGGTTCGTATTAATATTTAGAGTTTGTTTGACCTATAATTTGTCTCATTTAGAGACTATTACCCTTGGCACGCTTTTTGGTGCAAAGTGGGCCACACGTGGACCCCACTTTGACCCAAAATTACTGTTTTGCTCCTGTGTCCAAATTGGACGAAAGGGAAGTGCTTTCTAGCTATTTCGCTTATTCTGGGAACGTTGGTGATGTCTATTTCAGCATCCGGAGACATTTATTCCGAGGCCGCAGCTTCTACCCCTATGCGCGTGACATCTGGACATTACATTTTTTAGCTTTCTTGCCAGGCAAGATACCTTGTCAAATTGCTTACAGTATTTTGTATGCTTAGTATATTTATTGCATTTCTGTATATTTATTGCATGTGTAGTTCCTTTCAGTCATTACTATATATTAAATATGTTGACACACACTTGACACTTAGTATCATGAGAGGACAATCATTCGGCGTATGGGCTTTTAACCACTCTGGTAAACCGTAGTATATAGCTCGCACTACGGGCGTGTGTCGCGCTGGTCGCTACCCCCGCAGTATGTCGATTTTTGGAGTCTCGCTGGTTGCTACCCCGCGGTATGTCGATTTCTGATGTCCATTGACGGGTGTGTAAGTTGTGAGGTAGATCGAGTAGCCTACCCTTGCCCATACGTCGAAAAGTTGTCCTCATTTGCA
Organism: Iris macrosiphon; assembly: GCA_036927795.1. Classification (NCBI taxonomy): domain Eukaryota; kingdom Viridiplantae; phylum Streptophyta; class Magnoliopsida; order Asparagales; family Iridaceae; genus Iris; species Iris macrosiphon. The sequence goes on from JAYESA010000012.1 coordinate 47,080,062, forward strand.
TTCATATAGATTGTCTTGTACAGCATAATTATATATTTTCTACCTATTATGCATGTTTACTGTATTCAAATCGGCTTGCTTCTATGTATCTTGTTACGTCCCTCTGAGGACCTGGTCCCTTTCCAGGCGTATCTGTTCTTGAGTATTTGCAGGAGCGCAGATTCGGATGGTTACATATATTTCGAGGATGTCTTCTCTTCGAGCCCTGTGGTCGTTAGCTGGTATTCTTATATGGTGTTTGTTGTGTTGTACTTATATTGTATTTGCTCTTATATTCTAGTTGGTAGTGGATTTATTTCCATCCAACTATCATCTTTAGATACTTTGTAGTGAGATCAAGTTTCATAGGTACTAGTTATTTATTTATATTTGATTTTTTGTGGATGAAATTTAGATTATACCCTGTGACTTGTGATAGATTTATACCACTTGTGGATTTGATATTCATATTACAGCGTACGTATGGGTTTGGTTTCCATATATTGGAGTTGGCATATCCATGCGGCTGGCATGCTTACGTGTCCTAGTCCTACGTATTTTTGGGACTGGGGCGTGACACACAAAATACTTTCTTTATTGAATACTTGAAGATTTGGATTACAAAGTACTTGCTTGACTGAGTTACAAAAATATGCCTTAGAAGGCTTACAACTCTTTTTACATTCCCAAAACAAGCCACAACGTCCATGAATTATATCCTTTTAGTATGACCTAAATCAAACCATCTAGCAGAAGAGGAGTTTGCCCACAGGAGAGGAATGCTAAGGAAGCAACACAAGCACGGTCCCTCTGGAAGGATAAGCTAACACCGATTCAAAATGCTCTCCAAGCTCTCGCTACCAGAACCTAGAGATTTTCCCACAAACGTGGGTCAGTACTACAACATGTACTGGTGAGCGACCTTGGCCAAACACACCTAGAAATTCACACTAAGTAAGCATGTGAAGCTAGCATTATTAAGTGATCTTTTTAGTTGTCTAGTTTCTTTAACAATTTGCAAGAAAATATAAATAATTGATTGCCAATGCATATTATAATTCTTACCCACGGTCCAGCGGTTATCCCTGCACCAAACACACAAGTTAGCAATAATTTGCATATATTTATATAACTCATGCATCTGTGTTGGCATCAAGTGTCAAGTGTGCATATGAGATGACTTATCATGCGACCTAACTACATGATGGTCCATGGAAAAACCTATTCTCTATAGACGTGAATACCCCCTGATCGCGATGACTTCTTTGCCTCATGGTGTTCCTCTAATCTCCCCAGGGTGAACGATCCCCAGTGCCCCAGAAACCGTTCGTGGGATCTCTTCTTGTGCACAAGTTGTCTAAAGACCGATGCATAGAATGCAACTCTTATCATATAAATCTTACTATGTAGCAGGTTAGACTATAAAAGAACATCTCCATCTATCTTTACTCTATTCTTTGGTAACCTATGTGAGGTTTATATAATCATCTCTATATAGCATATGAGAAAGGAACAGATACACATCTATTTGAACAAGTATTTACAACAGTATGTGTAAAAATCAAGCATGATGTTCATCTCTTTTAGCTTGTTTCATTTAGTGAGGCATCATTTGTATAGGAACAAGTAACTTGTGCAGACTAAAGATCATTTTTATTAAGTTTTATGGACTGAAGGTTACATCGAAGGGACTAAGCCACTCACCGATTGATTCGAGCGAGAGGATGGGAAAGCCTTATGCAACGGTCACTCCTTGGTTATACGTCCTAAAATTGTAACAATACTTAGTTAGCATCCTTCGGTCTCTTTCCCTTACGATTCGAAAAAAATATGCAAGCGAGAAAAGCGAATCATGAAAACCAAGTCATCGAAAGCAAGACAAAACACGAAGCAACACAAAACCAAGAAGCAAAACAACCAACGAAAACTCTTAGACTTATTTTAATAGAAGCCGTTCCATCAATTTGAAGGGTTCATTGAATTTCGTCCGTGTTGATTTGGCGGTAAGGTTTCCCCGAGACTCAATTATAAACCGAGTCAAAGTAACAAGTGTTCCATAAGTATCCTTTAAGAGCGGAGCATTACATTGTTGCAATTTCAGGATGCATAAGTAAGGAGTGATTGTTGCATAAGGCTTCCCCATCCTCTCATTGATTCAATCGGTGAGTGGCTTTGTCCCTTCGATGAATCGTTTAGTCTGCACGTCTTAATAAAGAATCTCTAGTTCACTAAAATGAATGTTGCCTCACTAACAAGATAAACTAATAAGAAACATTATTTCATGTTTCAAGTATAGAACTGCTATCTTACTAGTTTCATCATGAATGCTTACCTGCCCCTGGTTATTTTGCTGCCTATTGAGAAACACTGCTGGAAACTTCTTGACTTGATCTTGAAACAAGAAAAGAGATGGACTTCCTTGTTTATTGTTCATCAGTTGCATGATAGTATTTTATCTGATAGAAACTTGCATTCATGCATTGGTCTGACAACTTGTGCACAAGGTTTATCTCTCGAGCGGTTCCTGGGGCACGGGGGATCGTTCGGCCTGGGAGGGATCTTGTTACCCTGAGGCATAGATTCCTTGATTTACGAGAAGGATAATAAGTCATTAACAAGCATGGGCATGAAGTTTCACTTGTTGATCCCGGGGATCCAACACTCAGGGACAATCATGTAACTCAGCCAAGCAAGTACTTTGTAATCCAAATCTTCAAGCTTTCAATAAATAAAGTATTTTGTGTTTCTATCAAATGTGTTTAACTTTTATTTTCTGTATTTTGAATTATGTGCCTCTATATATGTATATTTTTGTCTACCTTGTGTCTTGTGCAGGTACTATGCCTGGTGCAAGCACAACTTTGGCTAGCACGGTATCGCGTCTAAGCGAGGAGGATCGGTTCCGTAAGGACCAAGCGAGGATGAACGGTCCTTACGGGATCGGGACGTGACACTATGGATGTTTTTAATTTTTTTTTAATTTTTTAATTTACGTCAGAAAGATATATATATATATATAAATAATAATAAATAATCTATCGAAAATGCCCTTGATAGGGTGTTTTCAAATTAGGTCTCTCCTCCCAACAATAAAGTCGAATATAAAATAAATAAAAATAAATAATGAAAACGTCCTTAGAATGGACATCTTCTCTTATTTTGTTTCATATACGCCCCTTAAAACATTATTTTTGGCATATAGGTTCCTCCAGATGTAAAACTATCTTAAAGAAAAAGGCTTTTTCTGAATGAATTTTTTGTTGGCTTTTTGCATATAAATCCCTCCAAACTTTTTACTTATTCCATCATTGTCATAATTAGTTATTCGAGGTGTTTTAGTTATTTTATTTATTAGTTTTTAAGAGAAAATTCTTGAAAACTTCCATAGTAGAGGCATTTTAAAAAAATTTGATAATAAAATAAAATTTGAAAATGCCCTTAACAAGGAGTTTTGGATAGAACAATTTTTTTTATTTTTTAATTGTCTTATCTTCTTCCTAGACAAAAGAAGAAAAATAAAATAAAATTGAAAGTGCCCTTAGTAAAGAATGTTTTTGGTTTAAAATAATTTTAAAATATGGAGAGGAGTTTTAAGTATATTTCTTTTCCTTCAAATAAATAATGATTAACATAGATCCTGCTTTTTCATTGGTACGAAAAAAAGATAAAATAACCTAAATAATGTAATGTGTAAAATGATAAAAGCACAGTAATATATTTAAAAGGTTTCCTAAAACAGCAGGTTTGGTTTCCTAAAACTGACAGGTTTCCTAAACCGCCTAAGAAGTCTTACTCAAACCCTATATAAACAATCATTTCAGCATTCTTGATCCCAAACGTTCACCAGATCGGAGAAAGATGAAGAAGCCATTGGGAAGAAAGATGGGGAAAGAAGTAGCAAATGTTGTAGTAGAAGATGAAGAAGAAGAAGAGATTAGGAGGAGGAAGAAGAAGAACTACTCCCGCCCTTACCGGAGGGTTACGTCTCTCGAGAGGGGGTGGCTGGAGACGTCGGTCCGGATGGGCTTGCGCGTCCCCGTGTTCTGTCTGGACAAGGCGGTAACCAAGAGCGACGCCGACAGGGCCCAGCACCGGTACCAGCTGACCGACAACGACGTCAAGAAGTCCAAGCTGCTGTTCGAACTGGCGGCCCGTGCTACCATTGCGGGATCCGTCAGCGTCAACGTTCTCGATAGGCTCGGCAGGAGGTACAAGATGGACTTCAAGCACCTGACCTGCAACGGGTATTTCCGGTTCATGGGCGACGGCTGGACGGAGTTTCTCGGCAACACCAAGTTGAAGGAGAAGCAGATGATGACCATATGGGCTTTTCCTTGGCTCGAGGAGGAGGAGGACTGGTTTGCTCTTGTTAACAATGATGCGGAGGACACTTTGTTGCTTTCTAGTATGTGAATGCATAATTTTGATCATATGATTCATGCAAGGCTTATATGGTTTCATTAAATTGTATTAATGACGATTTCAGTTATATATATTCTTTAGTTTTATTACTACTTTCTACTTAGTTTTTGTGTCCAAATTAATTACATATTACCTGCAGTTTCATTAAATTTCATAGTCTTAGTTTATTGTTATATTTTACAATAGAAGCATAAAGTCCTATTTATAGGAAAATGATTGACTTCAGAAGCAAGTCAAGTCAATCTAGAAAACCAGATAAAACTGCAAAACAAATCAAAATAAAGTATATACCTATAGTTGAGGAAGGAAATCATAAACAAATATAGGTCTAGTCTAGAAAATAAATTGGAAAAAGTATCTCTCTATTTAATGGATGCAATCTTCATGTAAATATTATTAGTTCATAATAAAATAAAAGTTGGAAATGCCCTTATCAAAGGTTTATTGGATATAATAATTTTTTTATTTTTTTATTTTTAATTTGCTTACCTTCTTTCCAGTCAAAAGAAGAAAAATAAAGTAAAATTGAAAATGCCCTTAGTTAGAATATTTTGGTTTAAAATAATTTTAAAATTTGGAGAGAACTAAAATGTCCTTACTAAGGACGTTTTAGTTCTTTCTTTGCAAATGAATTGAACATTTTTCTTTTTTCGTAATTTACAACGACTTTGATGCTCTATAGTAATTTTTTTTTTGCATAATTTAAGGTTATAGTTATCAACAATGACAAATTGGTCCTCTTGGTAAATTTATACACGTGTTAAGAATTCCAGTTGTTGTAATTGTTCTATTAAAACCATACACTTATAAAGGAGGGTGAAGTTAAAATATACTTAAAACTCATCAGTCATCCTACTTTCGTCAGTAGTGAGAAATAGGTACATAGAGAATAACGTATTACAAAGAATACAAATCATTGGAACCTAGCGGAGCAGTCCTCAGGTCCACCGGCACACTCCCACTTGTACCACCCAAAAACTAGTCTCGTTAGACTCTAGTCTCCCCAGCAGAGCAATCCTCAGGTCTATGTCCATTCTTGGATAGACCACACCCAGCAAATCACTCCTAAGTGAGTTTCTCGGACATTGGTTCACGTCCATATTACCTCTAAACTACTATCCTGACATTCCTCCCCGGCTGAGTTTTACATGTCCATATTACCTTTGATATCGGTTGTCATCTCCATTTATCGCCCGTAATTATCAAGGTATGCCAGCGGTCTTAAGTCCACAAAATCTGTCACGTCCATATCACTTTTGGTAGGGCTTGTTCCAAATCTATTACTTGCACTCTGGTGCGCAAGAAGTAATGGGTCCACATAACCTATCACCTCCATAAATTAAATTAATTTTATCTGATTTTTTTGTTGTTTTTGATCGTTTTTAATATATTTTTTTCTTTTTTTACTTTTTAAATGATTTTAGCTCTCTTTTTATATATTTTTGATCATTTTAAATCATTTTTGATCTTTTTTTATCCTTTTTAGTCTTTTTTTTATCATTTTTTGTTGTTTTTAGTCGTTTTTATCTTTTTTGACGTTTTTAGTCCGTTCTAAGACGTTATTGGTCTTTTTAGTCATTTTAATTATTTTTGGTCTCTTTTTTATATCATTTTTAGTCGTTTTTATCATTTTTGATCGTTTTTAATAGCTTTTGGTCATTTTTTTTATCGTTTTTGATCTTTTTTTTAGTCGTTTTGGTCGTTTATCGTTTTTTTTTTTTGCTTTTTTTTGTTTTTGATCTTGTTATATATTTTTTTGTTTTATTGGTCTGTTCATTTTTGTTTTTGATTTTTCGTTTTTGATCTTTTTTTTGTCTTTTTTTGGTTTTTTTCATTTTTGTCGTTTTGTCGTTCTTTTTTTCTTTTCTTTTTTTTTAGTTTCTTTTTTTGTTTTGTTGTTTTTTTTAGTTTCTTTTTTTTAATTTCCAAACTTCGCCACGACCTTCTTCTATCCTCCCTCTATCTAGAAGATGATGAAGCCACTAGGAATTTAGATGGAAAAAGAACTAGCAATTGTAGTAGTAGGAGATGGCTGGACGGAGTTTCTCAGCAACACGAAGTTGAAGGAGAAGCAGAGGAGGACTAGTTTGCTCTCGTCGGAAGACACATTGTTGCTTTCTAGTATGTGAATGCATATGATCATATGATGTAAGCATATATGGTTTCATAAAATTGTATTAAAGAGCAATATTCAATTATATGTATTATTTTCTTTTATTACTATTAATTTTCAAGTTATTTCTTGTGTCCAAATTAATTAATTATTTAATACCTGCAGTTTCTTTAAATTTCATCTAGTCTTAATTTTAGAATGGTAGATTTTAAAATTTAAATTTATAATAAAATTAAAATTAAAAAATTTTGGGTAATTAATATTTGGGTTTAAAATTTGTCATGTTAGTTGCCTTGTTAGATACCACATAATATTATTTAACATGCCACGTTAGCTGCCACACGTAATGAGGGATAGATTAGAGGAAGAGTTTGGAGATGCAAATAGCATTACAAATTACAATATATGTATCAAATTATATTTAGGCTAAATTGCAACTTGATACCCTCAACTATCATTCTTTGACAACTTGATACCCTCAACTTTTAAAATAGGTAACTTGATATCCTAAAAATAAAATACCAAAATGCCCCCACCCTCTTCCACAGTAACCCCCCTCCCCCCTCTCCTCCCCCATGGCCACCCCACCTCGCGCCTCGTCCACAGCCTCTCGCAGCCTGCGACACTCCTCCTGCGGCCACCCCTCGGCTAAGGCCGCGTGCAGCCCGCGCCTCGCCCGTGGCTGTGCGTGCCTCGCTCGCACGCGCTGCCCCGCTTGCCGCTGCCCCCCACGGGAGAGAGTTACATATTCAATAGTTGATGGTATCAAGTTATATATTTTGAAAGGTTAGGGTATCAAGTTGCCAAATTAGGGTATCAAGTTGCCAAAGATGGATATTTTAGGGTAGATATTTGAGGGTATTAACTTGCAATTTAGCCTTCTATTTATATAACAAGATTGACTTGAGAATTAAATCAAGTCAATCTAGAAAACCAGATAAAACCTCAAACAAATCAAAATAAAATATATCCCATAATTAAGGGAAAAAATCATAATAAAATATAGGTATAATTCTATAATATAAATTGGAAAAACTCTCTCTCTCTCTATTTATTTGATGCAATCTTCATGTAAAGATTAGTTAAAATATATTGGAAAAACTCCCTCTCTATTTAATGGATGCAATCTTCATGTAATGATTACTTCATAGGTGATTGGTTTCCTCCAACATGTACTACAACATATGTCATGCATGCAAACATTAAGGTGCTTTTAAATAAATAATTCTACTACATTGGTATTATGAGTTCCCACGAGTATGTACATGATGAACAATTGATAAGTTCATAACAGTATTCCTTAATTTCCTACAAGAAGTCTATCATTGGAATTGGAATTGGAATTGAAATTGGAATTGGAATTTGAATGGTATATAATATACATATGGAAAATCTACCGTATTGCATTCACATGAACACATAAAATACATAAACTTTAGTATGGAGGAAAAAAAATTAATTAATTATTGAGAAAGAAAAAAAATTGATAAATCTGTAAAGGGAGAACATAAAATAACCTAAATAATGTAATGTGTAAAATGATAAAAGCACAGTAATATATTTAAAAGGTTTCCTAAAACAGCAGGTTTGGTTTCCTAAAACTGACAGGTTTCCTAAACCGCCTAAGAAGTCTTACTCAAACCCTATATAAACAATCATTTCAGCATTCTTGATCCCAAACGTTCACCAGATCGGAGAAAGATGAAGAAGCCATTGGGAAGAAAGATGGGGAAAGAAGTAGCAAATGTTGTAGTAGAAGATCAAGAAGAAGAAGAGATTAGGAGGAGGAAGAAGAAGAACTACTCCCGCCCTTACCGGAGGGTTACGTCTCTCGAGAGGGGGTGGCTGGAGACGTCGGTCCGGATGGGCTTGCGCGTCCCCGTGTTCTGTCTGGACAAGGCGGTAACCAAGAGCGACGCCGACAGGGCCCAGCACCGGTACCAGCTGACCGACAACGACGTCAAGAAGTCCAAGCTGCTGTTCGAACTGGCGGCCCGTGCTACCATTGCGGGATCCGTCAGCGTCAACGTTCTCGATAGGCTCGGCAGGAGGTACAAGATGGACTTCAAGCACCTGACCTGCAACGGGTATTTCCGGTTCATGGGCGACGGCTGGACGGAGTTTCTCGGCAACACCAAGTTGAAGGAGAAGCAGATGATGACCATATGGGCTTTTCCTTGGCTCGAGGAGGAGGAGGAGGAGGACTGGTTTACTCTTGTTAACAATGATGCGGAGGACACTTTGTTGCTTTCTAGTATGTGAATTCATAATTTTGAACATATGATGCATGCAAGGCTTATATGGTTTCATAAAATTGTATTAATGAGGATTTCTAGTTTGTGAATGCATTTTGTTTCATATGTCCCTTTAAACATTATTTTTTGCATATAGGTGGTTCCTTCAAATGTAAAACTATACTAAAAAAAAACAACTTTTTATGAATGAATTTTTGTTGGCTTTTTGCTTATTAGTCCCTCTAACTTTAATTTATTCCATTATTGTCATAATTAGTTAGATGTTTGTATATTTGAGGTGTTTTAGTTATTTTATTTATTACTTTTTAAGAGAAAATTCTTGAAAACGTCCATAGTAGGGGTATTTTAATTTTTTTCATAATAAAATAAAAGTTGAAAATGCCCTTATCAAAGGTGTATTGGATATAATAATTTTTTTATTTTTTATTTTTATTTTGCTTACCTTCTATTCAGACAAAAAAAAAAAAAAAAAAAAAAAAAAATTAAAAACGCCCTTAGTTAGGATATTTTTGGTTTAAAATAAATTTAAAATCTGGAGAGAACTAAAACGTCCTTACTAAGGACATTTTAGTTATTTCTTTGCAAATGTATCGAACATTTTTCTTTTTTCGTAATTTACTATGACTTTGATGCTCTATACTATTTTTTTTTTTTGCATAATATAAGGTTATAGTTATCAACAATGACAAATTGGTCCTCTTGGTAAATTTATTCACGTGTTAAGAATTCCAGTTGTTTTAATTGTTCTATTAAAACCATACACTAATAAAGGAGAGTGAAGTTAAAATATACTTAAAACTCATCAGTCATCCTACTTTCCTCGGTAATGAGAAATAGGTATGTAGAGAATAACATATTACAAAGAATAGAAATCATTGGAACCTAGCGGAGCAGTCCTCAGGTCCACCGGCACACTCCCGCTTGTACCACCCAAAAACTAGTCTCGTTAGACTCTAGTCTCCCCAGCAGAGCAATCCTCAGGTCTATGTCCATTCTCGGATAGACCACATCCAGCAAATCACTCCTAAGTGAGTTTCTCGGACATTGGTTCACGTCCATATTACCTCTAAACTACTATCCTGACATTCCTCCCCGGCTGAGTTTTTCATGTCCATATTACCTCTGATATCGGTTGTCATCTCCATTTATCACCCGTACTTATCAAGGTACGCCAGCGGTGTTATGTCCACAAAATCTGTCACGTCCATATCACTTTTGGTAGGGCTTGTTCCAAATCTATTACTTGCACTCTGGTGCACAAGAAGTAATGGGTCCACCAAACCTATCATGTCCATAAATTAAATCATTTTTATCGGATTTTTTTTGTTCTTTTTGATCGGTTTTAATATATTTTTTTGTCATTTTTTTGTACTTTTGAAATCGTTTTAGCTCTCTTTTTATATATTTTTGATCATTTTAATCGTTTTTGGTCTTTTTTGATCCTTTTTAGTCTTTTTTTTATCATTTTTGGTTGGTTTTAGTCGTTTTTATTTTTTTTTTGACGTTTTTAGTCCGTTCTAAGCCGTTATTGGTCTTTTTAGTCGTTTTAGTTATTTTTGGTCTCTTTTTTATATCATTTTTAGTCGTTTTTATCATTTTATATCGTTTTTAATCGCTTTAGGTCTTTTCTGATTTTTTTTTCGTTTTGATCTTTTTTTTAGTCGTTTTGGTTCTTTTGTCGTTTTGGTCGTTTTGATCATTTGTCTTTTATTTCGTCGTTTTTTTATCTTCTTTGCTCGTGTTTGATCGTTTTTTGTGGTTTTGGTCGTTTATCGTTTTTTTTTTTTTGCTTTTTTTGTTTTTGATCTTTTTGTTTATTTTTTGTTTTATTGGTTTGTTCAATTTTGTTTTTGATTTTTCGTTTTTGACCTTTTTTGTCTTTTTTGTTTTTTTCATTTTTTGTCGTTTTGTCGTTTTTTTTTCTTTTCGTTTTTTTTTAGTTTCCTTTTTTTTTAGTTTAGTTTTGTTGTTTTTTTTTAGTTTCCAAACTTCGCCACGACCTTCCTCTATCCTCCCTCTATCTAGAAGATGATGAAGCCACTAGGAATTTAGATGGGAAAAGAACTAGTAATTGTAGTAGTAGAAGATGGTTGGACGGAGTTTCTCAGCAACACGAAGTTGAAGGAGAAGCAGAGGAGGACTAGTTTCCTCTCGTTAACAATGATGCGGAAGACATTGTTGCTTTCTAGTATGTGAATGCATATGATAATATGATGTAAGCATATATGGTTTCATAAAATTGTATTAATGAGCAATATTCAATTATTTGTATTATTTTCTGTTGTTACTATTAATTTTCAAGTTATTTCTTGTGTCCAAGTTAATTAATTATTTAATACCTGCAGTTTCTTTAAATTGTCTTAATTTTAGAATGGTAAATTTTAAATTTAAAATTAAAATTAAAATTAAAATTAAAATTAAAATAAAAATAAAAATAAAAAATTTGGGTAATTAATATTTTGGTTTAAAATTTGTCATGTCAGTTACCATGTTAGATACCACATAATATTATTTAACATGCCACGTTAGCTGCCACACATAATGAGGGATAGATTAGAGGAACAATTTGGAGTTGCAAATAGCATTACAAATTACTATATATGTATCAAATTATATTTAGGATAAATTGCAACTTGATACCCTCAACTATCATTCTTTGACAACTTGATACCCTCAACTTTCAAAATAGTTAACTTGATATCCTGAAAATAAAATACCAAAATGCCCCCACTCTCTTCCACATTACCCCCCCCCCCCTCTCCTCCCCCCTAGCCACCCCACCACGCGCCTCGTCCGCAACCTCTCGCAACCTGCGACACTCCTCCCGCGGCTACCCCTGGGCTAAGGCCGCGTGCAGCCCGCGCCTCGCCCGTGGCTGCGCCCGCCTCGCTCGCACGCGCTGCCCCGCTTGCCACTGTTGTCGCTGCTTCCCCCCGCGGGAGAGAGTTACATATTCAATAGTTGATGGTATCAAGTTATATATTTTGAAAGGTTAGGGTGTCAAGTTGCCAAATTAGGGTATCAAGTTCCCAAAGATGGATATTTGAGGGTATTAACTTGCAATTTAGCCATCTATTTATATAACAAGATTGACTTGAGAATTAAATCAAGTCAATCTAGAAAACCAGATAAAACCTCAAACAAATCAAAATAAAATATATCCCATAATTAAGGGAAAAAATCATAATAAAATATAGGTATAATTCTATAATATAAATTGGAAAAACTCTCTCTCTATTTAATTGATGCAATCTTCGTGTAAAGATTAGTTAAAATAAATTGGAAAAACTCCCTCTCTATTTAATGGATGCAATCTTCATGTAGATTAGTTCATAGGTGATTGGTTTCCTCCAACATGTACTACAACATATGTCATGCATGCAAACATTAAGGTGCTTTTAAATAAATAATTCTACTGCGTTGGTATTATGAGTTCCCACGAGCATGTACATAATGAACAATTGATAAGTTTATAACAGTATTCCTTAATTTCCTACAAGAAGTCCATCATTGGAATTGGAATTGGAATTGGAATGGTATATAATATACATATGGAAAATCTACCGTATTGCATTTACATGAACACATAAAATACAGAAACTTTAGTATAGAGGAAAAAAATTTAATTAATTATTGAGAAAGGAAAAAAAATTATAAATCTGTAAAGGGGGAACATAAACGTCCTTATTAAGGATGTTTTGGTTCTCTCCGAATATAAAAATAATACAAAGTCTAAAATATCTTTACTAAGTGTAATGCCCCGCTCCTAGCGGGTTACTTAAGGAATACTTGTTACTTTGACTCGGTTGAGAATCGAGCCTCAGGAAAAACTTACTACCAAATTAACACGAACGAAATACAATGAACCATTGAAACTGATGGAACGGTTACTATTGAAATGAGTACAAGAAATTTCGTTAGTTATTTTGCTGCTTGATTTTGTGTTGCTTTGTGTTTTGTCTTGTTTTCGATGACTTGGTTTTTATGATTCATTTTTCTCGCTTGCGCATTCTTTAGAATCGTAAGAGAAAGAGATCGAAGGATGTTAACCAAATGTTATTGCAATTTTAGGACGCATAAGCAAGGAGTGGTCGTTGTATAAGACTTCCCCATCCTCTCGTTGATTCAATCGATGAGCGGCTTTGACCCTTCGATGAATCCTTTAGTCTGCACGTCTTAATAAAGAATCTCTAGTTCACAAAAATTAATGTTGTCTTACTAATAGGATAAGCTAGTAAGAAACATTATTGCATGCTTCAAGTATAGAAATTCTATCTTACTAGTTTCATCATGAAAGTTTACATGCCCCTGTTTATTTTGCTGCCTATTGAGGAACACTGCTGGAAACCTCTTGACTTGATCTTGAAACGAGAAAAGATATGGACTAGCTTGTTCATCGTTCATCAGTTGCATAATAGTATTTTATCTGATAGGAACTTGCATTCATGCATTGGTCTGACAACTTGGGCACAAGATTTATCTTTTGAGCAGTTCCTGATTCACTGGGGATCGTTCAGCCTGAGAGAGATCTGGATACCCTGAGGCATAGAGTCCTTGATTTACGAAAAGGGTAATAAGTCATTAACAAGCATGGGCATGAAGTTCCAATTGTTGATCCCGGGGATCCAACGCTCAGGAACCATCATATAGTTAGGTCGCATGCTAGATTTTTCTTTCTTGTAAGCCTAACCGTTTGATACAAATGATAGATACATGAGTTTATACACATATGCATATTATTGCTAACTTGTGTGTCTGTTGTAGGAATAACCATTCGGCCGTGGGTAAAAAATTATTATATGCATTATTTAATCTATCATTTATGTTTATTAGCATAAATCGTTAAAAAGAAACTAGACAACTAGAAATATCATACAATATTACTGCAAGTTTCACTTGTATATTTAGTGTGAATTTCTATGTAAGTTTGGCCACGATCACTCACCAGTATATGTTGTAGTACTGACCCACGTTTGTGGGCAAATCTCCAGGTTCTGGTAACGAGAGCTTGGCGAGCATTTTAAACCAGTACTAGCACATCCATCCAGCAGAATCGTGCTCGTGCTGCTTCCTTGGCTTTCATCTCTTTGTGCAAGTTCTTCTTCTACTAGGTATTTTATTTTGGTCCTACTAAAAGGATATGATATGTGGGCGTTGTAGCTAGTTTTGGGTTTGTAAAAAAGGATGTAGCCATCTATGGCATATTTTATAACTCAGCCAAGAAAGTACTTTGTAATCCAAATCTTCAAGCATTCAATAAAGAAAGTATTTTGTGTTCCTATCAAATGTGTTCAACTTTGGTTCTCTGCATTTTCAATTATGTGCCTCTATTTATGTATATTTTTGTTTAACTTGTGTCTTGTGCAAGTACTATGCCTGGTGCAAGCGCAACTTAGGCTTGCACAGCATCGCATCCGAGCGAGGACGATCGGTTCCGTAAGGACCAAGCGAGGACAATCGGCCCTTACGGGACTGGGGCGTTATAGGTGGTATCAGAGTACGGGTTTACATCCTTTGCCTCTTCAAATATCATTTTTAAAAATGATATAAGTTTTCAAGTGATTTCAAAAGTCACGGATTTCAAAAATGGATGTGAATCTATATAAGTAAATCAAAGGTGTTTAACAGGTAAGTCCATAATACGTTATGGGACTAATGCAAGCTACTCTCTTTTGCAGCAAGATGACTATAACATGTAATCAAGGGACATCGCGACAGCGAGCGTGAGTGATGACAAAGTCGATAGGCTGATTGCTATGTTCAAAATTAGAATGATCGACATGAGGCCAAACAAAAATGGTTCGAAGCTCAGCAGCAAGGAGCTGATGCTAGAGCCTTGGCACAACAACATCATCTTGACTCATTGACTCAACTAGTAACAACACTAGTAGGAAATAGTGGTTCGTTGGGAACCGTCGCGACACCTGTGACAGCCGCAACTGTGCCTCAGGGAGCAGGCTTAGGAAAAACTGATAAGCCTCAATGGGCGCCCAGGAAGTCTACCTTTAGGGGTATTGAGTTTCTCAAGTTGAACCCTCCGGAGTTCGATGGCTGGACCGCGCCGGATAAGGTGATAGACTGGATCAAAAAGTTAGAGGGATTGTTTGAATTTGCTTCGATACCTACGAACAAGAGGGTGACGTGTGCCGTCATGCAGCTGCGGTTACGTATACACGACTGGTGGCAGATCAAGAAGCTAGATCTTGCCACAAAGTATCAGGATGGTAGAATCTCTTGGTGGATGTTTAAAGATGCTATCCTTGCACAATATCTTCTGCCATCTGTCAAGAAAAGAAAAGAAGATGAGTTTACCGAACTTAAGCAAGGGAGCATGTCCATCGAAGACTATGAGTCTGAATTCTCCAAGCTTACTAAGTTCGCTAGCTCGATGATTCCTAACGAGATAGCCCATACACGATCAGTTCATATGAGGCCTGAATGATGACCTCAGAAAGGATATAATGAATCGTGAATGCACTTCTTACATTAAGGCCTTTGAGGCAGCAGTGCAGACTGAGCAGTTCATACCACGAAGGGCCCCCGAGAAGACGCCGACTGCTTGAAACCCTCCTACCAAAAGGAACCAGGATGGAGAAAGAAAGGTTGATACCGAGAAGAAGGCCGACACTGAGAAGAACAATGGGATTGAATGCAGTTATTATGGCAAAATAGGCCACACCAAAGAGGTATGTCGTTTTGCCAAGGGCGAGTGCTTCCACTGTGGACAAAAGGGGCATCGTGCTTTCCTCTGCCAGAACAAAAGTGTTTTGCTCCTATACCACAAAGTGAATGTCGGACGTGGCCAGGATAAGAATCTCGTGCCAGCTCAAGCTCAAGCTCAAGCTCAGGCTAATGGATAAAATGATCAAACAAGATGGGCTAGAGTGTATTAGCTGAATATTAAACGTGATGCGAGCGAGCATGATGTTGGTGAGTCTGATTCCTTTGACCTCTTGATGCTTTGATCTTTGACTCCCTGATCTCTTAGGTTTCGAGGACAAAACTTCTTCTCAGTGGGGTATTATGTAATGCCCCGCTCCTAGCGGGTTACTTAAGGAACACTTGTTACTTTGACTCGGTTGAGAATCGAGTCTCGGGGAAATCTTACCGCCAAATCAACATGGATGAAATACAATAAACCCTTCAAATTGATGGAACGGTTTCTATTAAAATAAGTCCAAGAGTTTTCATTGGTTGTTTTGCTGCTTGGTTGTCACTACCACATTCTAAAATATAGGTAATTTTGTTATTTTATTTATTATAAGTATTGTGTGTATTTATTTTAAATAATTGTATGATATGTGTATATATATATTATATATATAGTGTTCTTTAATGCATGTGTTAGTAGACTAGACCTAGAAGCCCACTAGATGAACCCTTGACCAAATTATAGGGTTATGGATTTTAATTACCATTTTGGGGAATTAATTTTTGGGGATTATATTTATTATTGTGATTTTATTTATTGTTGTGTCTTACCGTTACTTCGATATTTGGAGCGCTACCCTAGCTTTGTCTTCCAACCAGTTTTACACCCTTGTCCTAGATGTGCCCGTCTTCCATTCTGACCTTTGTGCAACTCATAAATATGCTCACTTGTGCTTCATTTTAGTCGCACAATATTCGTCGCGGACGTTTATTTTTAATTCTAAATAAATCTAACTTTGTATCATTGTGCGTTCCAATCGAAATTGGAGACACAATCTTGACCCATTTTGTGCAACCCAAATTATGATAATATTCTATTCTTAGCCTTCTATGTCCATGACACTTGTGTCCTACCATACTTTAGTCACATGTACTTCCAATTAATTTTAGAACACCATTTACAACAATTTTAATTAAATTGGTGTAAGGACCCAACTTAATCCAAAACTAGACCCAACACTAAACCAAATCCTCATTCACACCCTCAAGACTCATACTAAACACCACACACCCTTTTTAGCCACTACATCACCCCAAACATGGTGTTTTCCCTCATTAAATCCAAAAACCCACTTTTTGTGCAATTTTCCAACTGTTGAGGACTTTTATGCAAAAGTGCAATGATGTATCAGAATCCTATTGGTCAAGGCACATGAAGAACCAACCCCCTCCCTCATTGATCGGTCCACTCTTCTCTCTCTCTCTCTCTCTCTCTCTCTCTCTCTCTCTCTCTCTCTCTCTCTCTCTCTTTTTGTTGTGCACTTTCCTTCATGTGTAATCATGGCCATCCATTTAAATGGAGCAACATCCTCACCATACAACACCCTCTCCTATATATATATATAGCCTAACCCCTTTCCCAATGCCAACCCCATCCCAAGGCACAATCGGCCCTAATCCCTAGGATATCACCATCACCCTCATCTCCCTCATGCAAACCTCTCATTTCCTCCATTATTTTCTACATCACCCTCCCTCTTCAAAACTACAAAACCTAAACCCTAAACTATAAACCATCACCTCCTCACCTCTTCCCGGCCTTCCACCTCCGGTGATCACCCTCGTCCCGACCGCCGGAGCCGTCTGAACTCGACCACCCGCTTGTACCACAACTGGACCAAGGCAGCCACTTCACCTCACGACTACCCCACGGGCAGCACCATAGTCCACTGTCCCGATCATCACCGGCGTCGACACTCCACTTCACCTCGACATCCTCCATCGCTAGATCCTCTACTCCACGGTGTCCCTGAGCTTCTCTTCCCTATGACTTCACCTCTTCCAGTACCTTCATCCCCATCACCCGACCTGCACTCCACCATCTTCCCCAGTGATCACCGGCCGGATCCCCGGTGATCACCTCTCCATCCAACCAAACATCCCGACCTCCTCGACGACATTTCAGACCCCGCTATCAGCCTTCTTCCCAACGGACCACTCTTTTCCGACTTCTCCACCCTCCCTTACCGGATAACCACCACCATTAACACCCTGCACAGCCCTCCTCGCCCGAGCTCTCCTCTCCGGCCATCCCTAGAGCATCATCAACATCATCACCATCATCATCATTATCATCATCATCACCATCATCATCATCATCACCGCGACATCATGATACCATCGACCTCGTGCACAGTCGATCACCCTTGCCAGAGACGACCTGCAGCAGTCTCCCTCGACTCGTGTACGTGCACGCTAATGCGCAGGTTCGACTTGCCTTCATTCATGATTGTGTGTATGTGTACTTATGTGAATGTTAATGTTAGGGATTAGCATATCGTGTCATGATGGTTTAGTTGGTTTATCATAAGACCCTGTGTTGGTGAACCTAGTAACCAGTTGCATGTGCGTGCGCGTGTATAATTATTAGTTTAATATATATATATATATATATATATATATATATATATATATATATATATATATATACGTAGTTGTATATGACCATAAGTGTTAATTATGGATATCCCATATTTATATTTGACTATATGACCCTGAGAATTTGCGAGTTGACTGCCTTGTGTACACCAACGTACTGGCTTAGACATGTGTTAGTGAGTTGACTGTCTGATTTTGCACAGCATTTGAAGACGTGACACCCGTACAGTTAGACGCACATTTGACCCTGCTAGTTGACCAGTGTCACCCCTGGCATAGTCTCCGAGTTTAGTGTATTTATGATTACGTGTTTGCTAGTGTAATGACTGATGCCGTATTATTATTAAATAATGTCTATAGGACTGTTGGATTATTCAGACAAGACTTCGGGAACAGGATATTGGTATTGCCAGCAGAGGGCCAAAGGCGAGTACATTCTCTGACAGTTTTTATTATGTTAATTATGCCTATAATTCTAGTTGTATAGCGTACATGATTCTGACACTATGTATACACGAGTTGACATCATCGAGACCGATCACGAGGAGTCGTGATTTGGAGTCCATCGTGCTAGCTGGGGACGGGGAGATATTAGTAGCTTATGTGATCATACCCAACTCTACATGCATCATAGCTCACCCATACCTTACGTCAGTGCAGCCTGACCATTACATGCCTCATAGCCTGTTATATGTGATTAGCCTGACTATTGCTTGTATCATAGCTATCTGGATGGTTAGCCTGACCTTACATGAATCATAAATAATCATACGTAACAAGCCTAATCAGTCCCATGTCGATCACATGATATGCTGATATTTCACACACTTAATTAGATATTCTATACATGTATCTCTAGTTTATTGAACTAGCATTTCTCTATGTTCTAGTTATTGCTCTAGTATTCACTTATATCCAGTTCATTATTCTAGAATGCACTTGTATTTCCATTCATGGCTAGTTACACCATTGATGATGATATGTTCTCCAGTATTTCTTATTTCTAGTATTTCATTATTCCAGTATTGTTTATTGCCTGTATTTATATCCATCTTGTATTTCTTTACACTGTATTATAGTTTTTGTCAATATATGTGGAACTGCTATTAGTGCTTGTACTTCGCTCCAATCCTGTCACACCCCAGTCCCAAAATGCCGAGGGACTGATCACGTGAGCAATGGCCAGCAGCACGCACCAATGGACAACCCAATTTAATGGATCCATCAGGGCATGCTTAAGCTGTAGTCTATCAGTAATATGTTACAAGTCTCAGGTATTTCTAATCTCATCCACCAAATAAATACAGATTAATTGCCAGAAATAATGCAAAGGAATTAAATATGCAATATCAAATAAGGTTATCTCAGGAAACAATCCGAGAATTATTCTGTTACAATTAAGGAAACATAGACTGGAAATAAAATACTGAAAAGGAAATACTGTGTAGCTGAAGCCGGTGCTCAGGTGAAGTCTTCGGCCACTATCTCGTCCTCAGTTCCGGGTTCTGCTCCAAGGAGTGCTCCTGTACCGTACACCTCGGGGTAGTTCTCTGCGGCTATACCTGGGGACATAGTCCATTCCAGGTCCTCAGGGGACATAACAAGGTACAGAAAATACAAGCCAAAATATATGCAGTGCAGCAACAAGATAAACAGCAGGGTAAATATATAAACCAGCTAGTGATATGCAAGTGAGAGTTTTAGTCATACTCAGGCTGAGACTACTACAGGATCAGTATCGAAGAAACCATAGCAGTATTTTCTCGAAGAGCCAGAACTTGTGCCAAAGCTCTGTATCAGAGACTAAGACACCTCCAGATAACATTATTTATATTATAATCAGCCTTGATATGGTAATACTCTCTCTACCCCATGTAATCTCACGTCACAGTTCCAGAAAATATTAGGTACAAGTCACGCAAGTTTGAACTAATGCAATGAGTCAGGCTAGAATCTAAGCATGTAAACTGGAAATGACATGAAAATATAGCCTATACGGAATCACCAGGTATATCTCAGGCAATTCCGTCACATGAAGAGTGTCAGGTGTCCTGGGTTAAGCAGTTAAACATGTTGCATAAGAATCTACCAGAAATCAAGTAAAATACTATAACCAGGATTATCTGAGAATTGGCAAGCTTTACTTGCCCACTGATGTATAAACAAGTCCAGAAAATAACTAGCAAGCTGCAAGTTTTGGCAAGGTACACTTGCCCACTGATGCTAAATTAAACCAAGAAAATATATAACCAGCTGCAGGGTTTGGCAAGGTACACTTGCCTGTGGTTCCGGCTCGGGTTGCAGTTCTGACTTCGGCTGGATTCGCAGGCGGTATTCCGGTTACTGAAACAAATATCACCATCAGATCCAGAAAATATCAATCAGCTAGAAACGCCTGTCCTTGGGTCCCATTTGGAGACAAAGACAAAATGGCAGTTTCGGGCCAAAACGGGGTCCACCGGTGGGCCCGTTTTGCACCGAAAAACCCGTCCGGGTCAACGGTCTCCAAATTCACCAAACTCAGTGTCAACATGTCAGAAACGCTGATACGAATCCAATAAAACTTTCAGAATTGAATTCCGATGAGCCAATCACAAAATCGCCCGTCGAGCGGGGCCTGTGGGGCCCACGACACGCGATTTCGTCAACGTTCTCAGAATCGAACCAAACTTGGCTCACAGGACCAGCGTATCGCTACGAGTCCGATGGTGCAAGTTTCATTTCAATCCGACGTGTGTACACAAAGTTAGGGTGAATTATCGAAAAGTCAGATACGGAGCGATGTCCGCGGATACGCGTTGATCCTGGTGTGCACGCACACCCGAATCAACTTTTGCGAAATTCTGCACGTCCGTATCGACGACGCGCACGTATCTGTGAAGACCGCGCGCGACCAAGTCGTCCCGTTTGGCGGGGCGTACCCAGTTCCGGGGTGAAACAGGGTCTGGTTTTTCCTGTTTTTGGATCGCGGTGTGCGATCACCACAGGACGCGATGCCCCGAGCGGTTTGTCTGGGCACCGAGAGGGTCATACAGGCTTCGCAATGAAATTTACGGAATAAAAAATAGAGCTACGAGCCAGAAGATACACGCACCTGAACGGGGCCAGAAAACCAGGGTTAAAATCGTGTCCGACACGACACAGGACACGTGTCCTGTGTCCGACACGCGGGGGGGGGGAATTAGGGCTAGGGTTTGGGCTCGGGATCCGGCGAGGGGCGGCGCTGGGCGGCAGGGCTAAGGCGGAGGGGGCCGGGGTGCTGCGGCGGAGGGCGGCGCGGCGCTCGGGCGGAGGCGGCGGCGGCGAGCGGCGTCGACGGCGGCTCGAGGAGCTGCTGCTGCTGGTGCTGCGGCTAGGTGGCCGTCGACGGGGGAAGAGGAGGAGAGGGGCGGCGTCCGGTGGCTCGGGGAGCGGCGCTGGGGTGCTGCGGCTCCGGGCGAAGGTGACGGCGGCGGCGAGTGATGGTTGGCGGTGGTGGAGTGAGGCCGAGAGGGGAAAACAGGGGGGTTTTTATAGGGGCTGGGGGCGGAGGTCGAGCCGAGGGAGGCGGAGAGAAGAGGGGGATCGTGGGGTGAGGTGGCAGCCGGAGCGGGCGGCGCGCCGGGCGGAGCGGCGGTTGCGGGCAGCTGGGCTGGGTCGTGGGGGAGAGAGAGGGGGCCGGGTACGGGCGCGGCGGGTCGGGTTCGGTCGGGCGGACCCGACCCGACCCGATAGGGGATGGGCTGGGTTTGGGTTCGGGCTGGGCCCGGTGGGCCGGGCCCAGTGGGCCAGGGTTATAAAAAGAAAAATAATAATAATAATATCCAGTAATAAATAATAAATAAATAATTAAATAATTAAATAAATAAATTTAGGTGTTTTAAAAATAGGTCCGGGGCCCAATAAATTCCAGAAAAATTGTCCTAAGTCCAGTTTTTCATTTTACACCCAAAAAATATTATTTTTATAATATTTTAATACTGTTTATTATCATTTAAAAATCACTGAAAAATTAAAACCCTGTTTTTAAATAACAGAAAAATCTCAGAAAATTCCAGAAAATTATGAAAAATTCAGTTTTGAAAATCTTGAAAAAATCAGGGGGTTTACAATCTACCCCCTTAAGAGGATTGCGTCCTCGCAATCAAAGAATAACTGGTCAACAGAGATGACGCGGTCACAAGCATCGTTTGAAAATACATCACAAGATATTTAGGAAAATATCGTTTCCCTAACAAGGAAAGTTATGCATTTCCAGAGAAAATCTAGTTAAAGCAAAAGATTACAACTTTTATGAAAACCAGGTTATTATTAACAAGTTACAATTTACTAGGTTGGGGCTGAGGTCACGAACCAATAGGCACGAGCTAAACAAGACTAGAAACAGATAACTACAAATCACTTACTCGCATCAGCTACTCCACGAGTCTGCGCGTTCTCCACTGTCTTCGCTGGAGCTTGTCCGTGTCCTTGAGGTAGATTCCTCGGTTGCTACTGGACCTGCTGGAAGAGTACGGCCTGGGGTATCAAAGGTGGCCTCGGCTGGTTCCCTCCTGGAGCTGGTGATATGACTCCTTCCACTTCCGTTTATGGTGCTCCCAAAGCTGGACAGGCTGGCCTCGGTACTGGCACCACTTGTTGGTTAACCGTTGATGCTTCTCCTCTGTGCATCTTGCAACTTCTGGCTAAATGGTTACTGGATCCGCAAATCAAGCACAGTCCCAACTTACGTCTGTACTTCTTCTCAACATGGCCTACCTTGCCACAATAGTAACAAGTAGGAAGGAATGAGGCTCTGGATGCTGTTCTCGGTGGATTCTTCTGGGGTCGCTTTGCAGCTCTTTCCTGCTGTGCTTGGTCTGGTGCATGCGGCCGCTTCTGGCTGGACTCTATTCTGGTGATGCACTCCATGGCCCGTGCTGCAGTAACAACGTCCGTTGCAACGGAGCTGATTAACTTCCGTAGCTCTGAGCTAAGTCTGCAAATGAACTCCTCCGTTTGGCTTTGTTGTGCCTTCTGATAAGCTTGCATCATCGGGTAGTACATTTGAAATAGCTGTTGTACGTCCATAGCTTGCCCTTGTGGGATGATAGGCATTGGTGGAGCAAACTGCGTCGAGAGTGGAACGTCATCTTGGTGGATTCTTGAGGCAGGCTGGCTTGCTTGACTGCCTTGTGATGATTGGCCTTCACCCACTAGTGTTACATCGTCTTCGTGGGTAACCACAACGGCTTGTGGTGTTTCTGCGTGAGCCTCATTGCTGGCTTGTGGGTCCATTTCCCTGCATCCAAAATAACCGATAAGAGGCGCACAGGAATCAAGGCAAGATGCAAGTCAAAATTAGTTCGAGTACGATACAGATATCAAAAACGATTCAAGCAAGTGGATGAGATCCTAAAAACTTATCCTATTCTTATTGCAGGCCTGTTTGGTTCCTAAGTTGGAACCGAACAATTTAGTCGTTGACCTGCATGGGCCACCACAAAAACCATGTCACGCCCCAGTCCCAAAATGCCGAGGGACTGATCACGTGAGCAATGGCCAGCAGCACGCACCGATGGACAATCCAATTTAATAGATCCATCAGGGCATGCTTAAGCTGTAGTCTATCAGTAATATGCTACAAGTCTCAGGTATTTCTAATCTCATCCACCAAATAAACACAGATTAATTGCCAGAAATAATGCAATGGAATTAAATATGCAATATCAAATAAGGTTATCTCGGGAAACAATCCGAGAATTATTCTGTTACAATTAAGGAAACATAGACTGGAAATAAAATACTGAAAAGGAAATACTGTGTAGTTGAAGCCGGTGCTCAGGTGAAGTCTTCGGCCACTATCTCGTCCTTAGTTTCGGGTTCAGCTCCAAGGAGTGCTCCTGTACCGTACACCTCGGGGTAGTTCTCTGCGGCTATACCTGGGGACATAGTCCATTCCAGGTCCTCAGGGAAAATAACAAGGTACAGAAAATATAAGCCAAAACATATGCAGTGCAGCAACAAGATAAACAGCAGGATAAATATATAAACCAGCTAGTGATATACAAGTGAGAGTTTTAGTCATACTCAGGCTGAGACTACTACAGGATCAGTGTCGAAGAAACCATAGCAGTATTTTCTCGAAGAGCCAGAACTTGTGCCAAAGCTCTGTATCAGAGACTAAGACACCTCCAGATAACATTATTTACATTATAATCAGCCTTGATATGGTGATACTCTCCCCACCCCATGTAATCTCACGTCACAGTTCCAGAAAATATCAGGTACAAGTCACGCAAGTTTGAACTAATGCAATGAGTCAGGCTAGAATCTAAGCATGTAAACTGGAAATGACATAAAAATATAGCCTATACGGAATCACCAGGTATATCTCAGGCAATTCCGTCACATGAAGAGTGTCAGGTGTCCTGGGTTAAGCAGTTAAACATGTTGCATAAGAATCTACCAGAAATCAAGTAAAATACTATAACCAGGATTATCTGAGAATTGGCAAGCTTTACTTGCCCACTGATGTATAAACAAGTCCAGAAAATAACTAGCAAGCTGCAAGTTTTGGCAAGGTACACTTGCCCACTGATGCTAAATTAAACCAAGAAAATATATAACCAGCTGCAGGGTTTGGCAAGGTACACTTGCCTGTGGTTCCGGCTCGGGTTGCAGTTCTGACTTCGGCTGGATTCGCAAGCGGTATTCCGGTTGCTGAAACAAACATCACCATCAGATCCAAAAAATATCAATCAGCTAGAAACGCCTGTCCTTGGGTCCCATTTGGAGACAAAGACAACGGCAGTTTCGGGCCAAAATGGGGTCCACCGGTGGGCCCGCTTTGCACCGAAAAATGTGTCCGGGTCAACGGTCTCCAAATTTTCCAAACTCAGTGTCAACATGTCAGAAATGCTGATACGAATCCAACGGAACTTTCAGAATTGAATTCCGATGAGCCGATCACAAAATTGCCCGTCGAGCGGGGCCTGTGGGGCCCACGACACGCGATTTCGTCAACGTTCTCAGAATCGAACCAAACTTGACTCACAGGACCAGCGTATCGCTACGAGTCCGATGGCACAAGTTTCGTTTTAATCCGACGTGTGTACACAAAGTTAGGATAAATTGCCGAAAAGTCGGATACGGGGCGATGTCCGCGGATACGCGTTGATCCCGGTGTGCACGCACACCCGAATCGACTTTTGCGAAATTTCGCACGTCCGTATCGACGACGCTCACATATCTGTGAAGACCGCGCGCGACCAAGTTGTCCCGTTTGGCGGGGCGTACCCAGTTCCGGGGTAAAACAGGGTCTGATTTTTCCTATTTTTGGATCGCGGTGTGCGATCACCACAGGACGCGATGCCCCGAGCGGTTTGTCCGGGCACCGAGAGGGTCATACAGGCTTCGCAACAAAATTTACGGAATCGAAAACAGAGCTACGAGCCAGAAGATACACGCACCTGAACGGGGCCAGAAAACCAGGGTTAAAATCGTGTCCGACACGACACAGGACACGTATCCTGTGTCCGACACGCGGGGGGGGAATTAGGGCTAGGGTTTGGGCTCGGAATCCGGCGAGAGGCGGCGCTGGGCGGCCGGGCTGAGGCAGAGGGGGCCGGGGTGCTGCTGCGGAGGGCGGCGCGGCGCTCGGGCGGAGGCGGCGAGCGGCGTCGACGGCGGCTCGAGGAGCTGCTGCTGCTGGTGCTGCGGCTGGGTGGCCGTCGACGGGGGAAGAGGAGAAGAGGGGCGGCGTCCGGTGGCTCGGGGAGCGGCGCTGGGGTGCTGCGGGTCCGGGCGGAGGTGACGGCGGTGGCGAGTGGTGGTTGGCGGTGGTGGAGTGAGGCCGAGAGGGGGAAACGGGGGGGTTTTTATAGGGGCTGGGGGCGGAGGTCGAGCCGAGGGGGGCGGAGAGAAGAGGGGGGTCGTGGGGTGAGGTGGCAGCCGGAGCGGGCGGCACGCCGGGCGGAGCAGCGGTTGCGGGCAGCTGGGATGGGTCGTGGGGGAGAGAGAGGGGGCCGGGTACGGGCGCTACGGGTCGGGTTCGGTCGGGCGGACCCGACCCGACCCGATAGGGGATGGGATGGGTTTGGGTTCGGGCTGGGCCCGGTGGGCCGGGCCCAGTGGGCCAGGGTTATAAAAAGAAAAAATAATAATAATAATATCCAGTAATAAATAATAATTAAATAATTAAATAATTAAATAAATAAATTTAGGTGTTTTAAAAATAGGTCCGGGGCCCAATAAATTCCAGAAAAATTGTCCTAAGTCCAGTTTTTCATTTTACACCCAAAAAATATTATTTTCATAATATTTTAATACTGTTTATTATCATTTAAAAATTACTGAAAAATTAAAACTCTGTTTTTAAATTACAGAAAAATCTCAGAAAATTCCAGAAAATTATGAAAAATCCAGTTTTGAAAATCTTGAAAAAATCAGGGGGTTTATAAATCCTGACTGGATATATTTTTTCAGAGGATCTTGAGGACTTATGTCCTACATATTATGGACCAGGTGTAGAGGGAGACTACATACCAAAGAGCTTAGGAGAGTCCCTTCCCTTAGAGGAGACACTACCTGCAGCTATCTAGATAACATTTATTTTATGCATTTGAGGTTTATTTTTAGTTTATGTTGAGATTTATGTTGAGACTTTTGTGGAGACTATTTATGTTGGACAACTAGACTTTAGTTTTATCTCTGTTTTAAGTGGTTGTACTTGACTTACGTCAGTACTTCTTATCTTTTATCGTGCCATTTATTCTTATAGTTATTGTGATTGAGTATACATTATGAGATATTGAGAGATATTTATTTTATTGTACTCCTTATGTAGTTGATATCATTGACTGGTTATATGTTATGTTTAGTATTATTAAGACCTAGACAGAGTTCTACTGCCAATGTTGTGGCGTAGGCTGGACGTACCCACGACTCATGCCCAAATTCGGAGTGCGGGTTGTGACACATTTTTAGTGGTGGCCCATGCAGGTCAGACTTCGCAAGTAGTACGATATCATAGTAGTGCGACGTCTTAGTTGTACTACTGCGTGCCTGTGATAGAATATTGTCACGACCCGATCCCAATAAACTGGGTCCAGTCGGATCATGCCCAGCCTGCACCGTTGTGAGACGGCGGCAGTAAGCTGTATCAATCCGTAGTAACACACAGACATCCAGAACACATGAAGGAAATTCAATTTTTATTGCTAAGTCTGAAAGGAAATTCTCATACAAGCAAAGATCAAACAAAACATGGTCCAGGGTTATTACTTCAACCCTGCTTATTACAATTTGGAAATAAAAGGGGAACAACTAAACATCGGCCTCCTGGCTAGGTTCCGCTAGGGCTTCAGTACTCTGGTCCGGACCATAAAAGGTATCATACGCCTCATCGTCACCGCAATCACCTAAAATTGTTAATCTCCAGTCAGGAGGGAGCAAGAACATATATCCAATTCCAGCATCTTAACGATAATTAAAATGATGCAATGAGATAGTTTTGAACAATATTTATATTTTTGTATGCAACAAATATGAAACAAGAGCAGTAAATGTCGATGAAGCAATGATGACAAACTACAATCACTAAAGGTGTTTTGAGAAAAGTAGCATCCCGTGGCCGGTCTGGGTTGGAGGCAATCTGTGTTCGCGTGAACACGGTGCGGCGTCAGTCCAGTGAGGTTGGACTTCAGCTATCCACAATGAGGCAATAAGGGGGCTTTGACCACGGGTGCTAACTTTTACTCCCCAGTTCCCAAGGCAATAGTCAATGAGTCAATGAGTCAATCAATCAATCAATCAGTCAATCAGTCGGTTCCGTGAAATCAAGTGTCATCTCAATATATCTATATGACATGCAACATATTTAATTACAACTAAAATACCAGTTTTGAATTATATGAAACTTGCCTGGAGTTGGTTTGGTGACGCGAGTGAGAAGTCGCGACGGTCTTAACCTTAGTTACAGGGACCTACAATTATTAATAATCGGATTTTAGAATTAAAACAAAGGGTTTTAATCTGACTTGATTAGTTAACTAAGTTAATGATTCAATCCAACGATCGATTAATAATACTAATAATTTGTAATAGTAATTTAGTAAAACAAAAACCCTTTCAATAATAATAAAACTTATTTATTTTATCGTAGAAAATATTATGTTTTTTTATTTTACGGTAAAATATCGTTTTGTCTTTTAGCAATCAATTTATTTCTAATAAACTAGGCTTAGGGGAAAATATTACTTAATTTTTTATTTTGGTAATATATTACAAATCAATTTGTACGAGAATAATATTTTTGGAAACTTATTTAAATACTAACGTATTATATGAAAATTATTTCATAATTATATTAAATGATTACTAATTAGTATTTAAATACTAAAATCATTTCGGAAATTATCTATTAAATACTTACTAATTTACGTAATATTTAATAAGGTTTTTATTTTATTATATATATAAAATTAATATACGTAGTGAGGATCGTTGTATTAAATCGTAAATTAGTTAACAATCAAAACTAACAATCATTAATCTACTAACTAATTATGAACTATCAAATTCTAAGTTATCCCGGGATTGACAGAGCTTTATTCTGTCAGTCCCGGTCGGACAGGGAAGCGGTTTTGGAAGGGACATTGCATTCTGATAGGGGCACCTACCGGGAAGCTGATGGAGGAGCACCGAGGGGAGGCCTCGGACTCGGGATCGGGGTTTTTCGAGTCCGACACGCGGTTCTGCGTCCTGGACGCGTGTCCAGTGCGTTCGGGCGGTGCCCTGCGTATCCTGTGCTGTGTCCGGGGCTCGGGGAAGCTGGCCGTCGGTCGAGGCGTCGCTGGGGGAGACCGGGTGACAGGGGCGGGCTAGCGGGTGCGGGTCGGGCGGCGGGCCGACCCGACCCGACCCGGGGGAGCGGGCTGGGCTCGCAGCAACTGGGCTCGGCCCACTGGGCCGGGCCCAAAACCAAAAATCGATAATAATGAAATAATAATAATAATAATAATAATAATAATAAATATAAAAACAGAAATAATTAATTAATTATAAAAATAGTTTTTAGGCTTTTAAAAATAGGTCTGAGGCCCAATAAAATCCCAGAAAATTACCCCAAGTCCAGTTTTCTATTTTACACCCAAAAATATTATTTTCATGATATTTTAATATTATTTATTAATTAATAAAAATCCTTTATTAATTGAAAACCTTGAATTTAATTACAGAAAATTCCCGAAAAATTCCAGAAAATTGGGAAAAATCCCAGATTTAAAAATTTGAAAAATTCAGGGGTTTACAACCTACCCAACTTATAAAAATTTCGTCCTCGAAATTACTACAATTGAAGGGAGAACAAAGGGTAAACATGCCTTAAAACAGATGAGGGTACTTCTGCCTCATCTCAGCCTCTCGTTCCCAGGTGGATTCGCCTGGGGAGTGGTGGAGCCACTGAACCTTGACCAGGGGAATCACGGTGTTCCGCAACTGCTTTTCCATACGGTCTATGATCCTTACTGGCTGCTCTGGTACCGTAAGACTTGGCCCAATCTCCAACTCTGAATGATCCAGGATGTGGCTCGGGTCCGGAATGTAACGCCTCAGCTGCGATACATGGAAAACGTTGTGTACGCCTTCAAGATTAGGTGGTAATGCCACTCTGTATGCCACCTCTCCAACTCTGCTCAATATCTCGAATGGGCCGATATACCTGGGACTCAGTTTTCCAGCTCTGCCAAAACGGATAGTTCCTCTGGTGGGGGAGATCTTGACGAAGACACTATCACCTGTTTCGAACTCCACAAGTCGGCGACGGCTGTCCGCCCAATGTTTCTGACGATCTTGAGCCACCCGAAGTCTGTCTCTGATCACCTTGACTTTTTCCGCCGCATCTGTAATCATCTCAGGTCCCAGCATGACTCGTTCTCCTATGTCGTCCCAAGCCAAGGGAGTGCGGCAGCGACGTCCATACAGAGCCTCAAAAGGAGTCATGCCGATGCTGGCCTGGTAGCTGTTGTTGTAAGCAAACTCTACCAAGTGTAGGTGGTCTTCCCATGATCCTCCAAAATCCAGGACGCAAGATCTTAGCATATCCTCTAACGTCTGGATGGTTCTCTCTGACTGTCCGTCGGTCTGTGGGTGATAGGCAGTGCTGAACTTCAGTTGGGTCCCCAGACTCTCTTGCAAGCTCTTCCAGAAGTGAGAAGTAAAGCGGCTGTCTCGGTCTGATACAATGCTCACAGGAACTCCATGTATCCGGACGATTTGCCTCATGTATAGGGCAGCTAGCTTCTCGGTGGATAAACCAACCTTGAAGGGAATGAAGTGGGCAGACTTAGTCAATCTGTCTACGATCACCCAAATAGCGTCCTTCCCTCCTTGGGATCGAGGCAATCCTGACACAAAATCCATAGTGATGTGCTCCCATTTCCATTCTGGAATGGGCAGTGGCTGAAGAAGTCCTGCTGGTCTTTGTCTATCTGCTTTCACCTGCTGGCAGATCAAGCATTTGGCAACGAATTTTGAGACATCCTTCTTCATTCCATACCACCATACGTGCTCCCGTATATCTCGGTACATCTTATTTGCTCCAGGGTGGATGGAATACTGTGAGTGATGCGCTTCCTGCATCAGCTGTTCCCTCAATTCACCAGCAGGTACACAAAGTCTGGTGCCATTCCTCAGTGTTCCGTCGTCTGAAATAGAGAATCCCTCCAGTGTGCCAGCTAACACTTGGTCCCTGAGCTTGCACAATGCTCCGTCCTCGAATTGAGTCTCCTTGATTTTGTCCATCAAGCTAGACTGCACTTGCAAATGCATCATGGGGAAGTCAGCGCCGGGTACTATTGCTTCCCGTCCAAGCTTTTTCATTTCCTCTGCAGGCAATACGAGTTCTAAACCCAGCTTCTCCATGTCCTCCAGTAGGTACCGATCGGTCGTCAAGAACATCGCCATCGGATATCGACTAAGTGCGTCGGCGACCACATTAGCCTTTCCGGGATGGTACTGCAGGCTGATATCAAAGTCCTTCATGAGCTCCAACCATCGTCTCTGACGCATGTTGAGCTCCTTCTGTGTAAAGACATACTTGAGACTTTTGTGGTCCGTGTATATCTCTACTCTTTCGCCGTACAGGTAGTGCTTCCACAGCTTCAAGGCGAAGATGACTGCTGCTAGCTCCAGGTCATGCGTCGGGTAGTTCTTCTCATGAGTCCGTAATTGCCGGGAAGCATAAGCAATTACCTTTCCATGTTGCTGGAGCACACATCCTAATCCTTTGCCGGACGCGTCGCTATAAATTGAGAATCCTCCTGATCCTGAGGGTAGCGACAAAATTGGTGCTGTTGTTAGCCTTCTCTTCAGCTCTTCAAATGACGCCTGGCACGCTTCGGTCCAGACGAACTCTTCATTCTTCCTGGTTAGTTTGGTCATGGGCTCAGCAATCTTTGCAAAGTCCTTCACGAATTTTCTGTAATATCCAGCTAAGCCCAAGAAGCTTCTGATCTCTGCAACTGACCTGGGAGTATTCCATGTTTCCACGGCAGCTATCTTCTTGGGGTCCACTGATATGCCTTCTCCTGTGACAACGTGGCCGAGAAAGTCCACCTTGTCTAAGAAGAATTCACACTTGGACAATTTTCCATATAGCTTCTCCTTTCTGAGGGTTTCCAAAACTATCCTCAAATGCTGCTCGTGTTCTTCCTTGGTCTTCGAATAGATCAGAATGTCATCAATGAAGACAACGACAAACTGGTCCAGGTATTTGTGGAAGACCTTGTTCATGAGATTCATGAACACTGCTGGGGCATTGGTAAGACCAAAGGGCATGACCAAGAATTCAAATTGTCCATACTTGGTGTTGAATGCCGTCTTTGGAATATCTTCCTTCCTCACCTTGATTTGATGGTAACCCGATCTGAGGTCTATCTTCGAGAAAACCTTAGCTCCACTCAGCTGGTCGAAGAGATCGTCGATCCGGGGCAGCGGGTACTTGTTCTTGATAGTGATGTTGTTCAATGCCCGGTAGTCTATGCACATTCTGACTGTCCCATCCTTCTTGGGTACAAACAAGACTGGTGCACCCCAGGGTGAGGCACCGGTCCTGATGAATCCTTGCGCCTGAAGCTCGTCAATCTGGTCTTTCATTTCCTTGGACTCCTTGGGATTCACTCGGTAGCAGCGTTGGGAGATTGGTGCTGCGCCAGGTATAAGATCGATCAAGAATTCCACATCTCGATCAGGGGGTAGCCCTGGAAGATTGTCTGGGAAGACGTCTATAAATTCCGCTATGAGAGGATGAGGGGGTCCGGTTTCTTCAGTGATGGATGTGTAAGACACACACTCCACTCCTTCAGGTGCTCGAATCACTTTGAGTTTAGGTCCTCCAGGTGGATCTAGAGTTACGCAGCCTTCTCGACAGTTTATCAGAGCATGATGTTGACTAAGCCAATCCATGCCCAAGACTACGTCATAGTTTGGCAGAGGCATTATTAGGAACTGAGTCTGAAACTCATGTCCTGAGATAGTGACTGGGCAGCTACACGTCTCACTAATGGGTATTGGTCCTCCACCAGTCATAACTCTACAGATTATCTTACTTATGCCAGTAACTAGATGGTGTGCAGAAATGAAGTTTGCAGATATAAAACTGTGTGATGCTCCAGAATCAAATAATGCTAAGGCAGGGTGCGAATGAAGTAGAATGGAACCTGCGATGACATCTCCTTCCGTCTCGGGTTCAGCTTCTGGCTCTTCCACAGTCAAGGCAAAAGCTTGCCCGGCTCTGTGCTGGTTGTAGCGCTGCTGCTGGGTAGGCAGTGGACCTCTCTGCGGTCCAGCTCCAGTTTTGTTGTATGCCGTGGGGCAGTCCTTCACTTGATGGGTGGCAGATCCACAAGCAAGGCAGTGTCCCAATTTCTTCCGGCAGATCTCGGCGGTATGACCTGGCCTTTTGCAGTAGACGCAGTTGACCGCCTTTGGTTGGTTGTACTGATGCGCTTTGTTGGCCGCTGCTGGCTGTTGTTGCTGGGACTGCTGGGGATAGGAGGGCCTATTGTTGTTGTTGCTGTGCCTCTTGTTGTTGCCCTGATAGCTGTTGCTTGACCCGGGATGCTCCCTCTTGGGTCGAGCAGGTGTACTGGCCTCTACATCTTGGGCCACCTTCAACATCTTGTCATAAGTCTTCGCACCGTTAGCAGCTACTAAGGTGCGGATCTCTTCACGTAGTCCGTGCCGGAACTTCTTAGCACGTTCTACAGGGTTGTCCACCAGGTGGCTTGCAAACCTGCCAAGCCTGTTGAACTCAGCCGCATATTCTTCAATTGTGCGGTCTCCTTGCTTCAGATCTTGAAACTGCCTTCCCATAGCTTCGAGGGCAGCCTCTGGAAAGAACTTCCGCTTGAACTGCTTCTTGAATAGCCGCCAGGAAATCCCTCCAGCTCGAAATCTTGGCTCGTTGCGGTACCAAATGTTGGCCAAGTCTCTCAGCTGGAGTGCTACGGCCTCAACCATGAGGTCGTCTGGGAGTCGAGCGACGCTGAGGAGTCGCTCCATATCATCTAGCCACTCGTCTGCGTAGATGATGCCTTCGGTCCCCTTGAAGGGACGCGGGTCCAACTTCTTAAAGTTTTCCACAGTTCCAACCTTTACCTGGATAACAGGTTTGTGGTTAGACTAGAAATTCATTAATGGAATCCAAGCTTCTAAATTCTCAATTACCTTGGCAGGCTCTTGTTCTGACCGGGATGTTCCTAGCGCTGCCATGGCTACATTATGGGCGTTCTCCATGCCCTCTCTCATAATCGCGGTCTGCTCGCGATTTGCTTCAGCTTGGGCCCTCTGGGCTTCAAGAACTCCTCGTAGCAGGCCTACGAGTTCAGCGGGGTCCACTGGCACAGGTGGTGCAACAGGAGGAGTCACATCGGCTGGAATCGATGTGGTCCTGGGAGGAATGGGTGGAGCTGCATGCACTACTGAAGTGTAGGCAGCTCGGGGAGCTCTTGCAGCATGGGGGCGATCTGTGAGCTGCAACGGAGAGGGGTCTGACTGAGCTTGAGTTGGGGTGTGCTCAGAAGACGAAGCCTCATCTTCGGCTGGGCCGGAACGGGTTGTCTTTCCTCGTGCCATCTTCTGGAAGGTTTAGGAAGCAAACATAAGCAAGGTAACCTATGTTCTATAAGCAAGCAAAAATAATTGTACATATGTATAGATAGAAGAATTTGGTCCTATGATGTGACAGTTTGAAAAAAAAAAAATTTCAAGAATTCTAAGTGTTCTAATTGTTTCTAGAGTCTGTTTTCCTAAAGTCATACTAAACCTAAAGTCAAAGGCAAGTCGGTTTGTTTGGCTAGCCTAAGTTGACTAGACCAAAAATTGTAAACTGACCTGCATGGGCCACCACTGAAAACATGTCACGACCCGATCCCAATAAACTGGGTCCAGTCGGATCATGCCCAGCCTGCACCGTTGTGAGACGGCGGCAGTAAGCTGTATCAATCCGTAGTAACACACAGACATCCAGAACACATGAAGGAAATTCAATTTTTATTGCTAAGTCTGAAAGGAAATTCTCATACAAGCAAAGATCAAACAAAACATGGTCCAGGGTTATTACTTCAACCCTGCTTATTACAATTTGGAAATAAAAGGGGAACAACTAAACATCGGCCTCCTGGCTAGGTTCCGCTAGGGCTTCAGTACTCTGGTCCGGACCATAAAAGGTATCATACGCCTCATCGTCACCGCAATCACCTAAAATTGTTAATCTCCAGTCAGGAGGGAGCAAGAACATATATCCAATTCCAGCATCTTAATGATAATTAAAATGATGCAATGAGATAGTTTTGAACAATATTTATATTTTTGTATGCAACAAATATGAAACAAGAGCAGTAAATGTCGATGAAGCAATGATGACAAACTACAATCACTAAAGGTGTTTTGAGAAAAGTAGCATCCCGTGGCCGGTCTGGGTTGGAGGCAATCTGTGTTCGCGTGAACACGGTGCGGCGTCAGTCCAGTGAGGTTGGACTTCAGCTATCCACAATGAGGCAATAAGGGGGCTTTGACCACGGGTGCTAACTTTTACTCCCCAGTTCCCAAGGCAATAGTCAATGAGTCAATGAGTCAATCAATCAATCAATCAGTCAATCAGTCGGTTCCGTGAAATCAAGTGTCATCTCAATATATCTATATGACATGCAACATATTTAATTACAACTAAAATACCAGTTTTGAATTATATGAAACTTGCCTGGAGTTGGTTTGGTGACGCGAGTGAGAAGTCACGACGGTCTTAACCTTAGTTACAGGGACCTACAATTATTAATAATCGGATTTTAGAATTAAAACAAAGGGTTTTAATCTGACTTGATTAGTTAACTAAGTTAATGATTCAATCCAACGATCGATTAATAATACTAATAATTTGTAATAGTAATTTAGTAAAACAAAAACCCTTTCAATAATAATAAAACTTATTTATTTTATCGTAGAAAATATTATGTTTTTTTATTTTACGGTAAAATATCGTTTTGTCTTTTAGCAATCAATTTATTTCTAATAAACTAGGCTTAGGGGAAAATATTACTTAATTTTTTATTTTGGTAATATATTACAAATCAATTTGTACGAGAATAATATTTTTGGAAACTTATTTAAATACTAACGTATTATATGAAAATTATTTCATAATTATATTAAATGATTACTAATTAGTATTTAAATACTAAAATCATTTCGGAAATTATCTATTAAATACTTACTAATTTACGTAATATTTAATAAGGTTTTTATTTTATTATATATATAAAATTAATATACGTAGTGAGGATCGTTGTATTAAATCGTAAATTAGTTAACAATCAAAACTAACAATCATTAATCTACTAACTAATTATGAACTATCAAATTCTAAGTTATCCCGGGATTGACAGAGCTTTATTCTGTCAGTCCCGGTCGGACAGGGAAGCAGTTTTGGAAGGGACATTGCATTCTGATAGGGGCACCTACCGGGAAGCTGATGGAGGAGCACCGAGGGGAGGCCTCGGACTCGGGATCGGGGTTTTTCGAGTCCGACACGCGGTTCTGCGTCCTGGACGCGTGTCCAGTGCGTTCGGGCGGTGCCCTGCGTATCCTGTGCTGTGTCCGGGGCTCGGGGAAGCTGGCCGTCGGTCGAGGCGTCGCTGGGGGAGACCGGGTGACAGGGGCGGGCTAGCGGGTGACAGCGGCGGGCCGACCCGACCCGACCCGGGGGAGCGGGCTGGGCTCGCAGCAACTGGGCTCGGCCCACTGGGCCGGGCCCAAAACCAAAAATCGATAATAATGAAATAATAATAATAATAATAATAATAATAATAAATATAAAAATAGAAATAATTAATTAATTATAAAAATAGTTTTTAGGCTTTTAAAAATAGGTCTGAGTCCCAGTAAAATCCCAGAAAATTACCCCAAGTCCAGTTTTCTATTTTACACCCAAAAATATTATTTTCATGATATTTTAATATTATTTATTAATTAATAAAAATCCTTTATTAATTGAAAACCTTGAATTTAATTACAGAAAATTCCCGAAAAATTCCAGAAAATTGGGAAAAATCCCAGATTTAAAAATTTGAAAAATTCAGGGGTTTACAAATATAGTACATAGGATACTAGGATGAGAGAGGATACTCAATCATAAATTATTTGAGAGATTCCTGGGACGACCCTTGAGAATCTTATTATAATTTCCAATTTAAATATTTTATCTTGTTTTCGTCCGTTTTCACTTGTTGTTATTGAATTTGATTCTTGTTGATCATTTGTTAAATTTAATTCTTGGTGTCATTGTTGAGTTTGATTTCTTATCAAGATATACTTTACGAACTAAAATTTACGGTATCATCTGATGACATATGTTGATGAGAACAGTGAGAAAGGTAAAACGTTTGCTTTGGTTATGGAGCCTGGAAATTATCGCAGCCATATTAGCTGGCGTGTCGTAAACGTAAGTACCTGACTTCGGATGTACATATCTTAGTTATGAGATTTAGAATTTCTCGCAGCTATACTAGTCGACACAGCGAGGATTCTAGACGACATGATTATAGAGTTGCATACCTAAGTTATGGAATATATCGTTTATAGAAGCTATGCTCACTAACGTGGCGAGGATTCTGAGTGTCATGATTTCGGACAGACGTGTATGATTATCAGATTGTATCTTAAATTGGTTCTTAAAGTATCATCTCAATACTTATCTACTTTTGTTATTATAGGATTTTGTTCCATCATTTTCTTTGCTAGCAGTATAGATACCTTCCGTCCTTAGTCCAGATCCTTATAGAGCTTATTTCCATTAGGGTTCCTTGTTAGTGTGATAATTGGTGAGTTGCAATTAGGTCTGTGTCTTGAGTATCAGTGTTGACTGAGTATGGCTTGTGAGTCTGTAAGTGTTTCTTGGTTGGACATGTGAGCAGTAGGCATCAATCTAAAGTTAACCCATAGTGTAGTACATGTTTCTTGCTTTGGTTATGGAGCCTGGAAATATGATAATTATAGAATTTTAAAAAATTTGTGAAATAACAATATGGATTTACATTATGATTATATGGCTTGATAAATTTAAATCTTGATGGTAAAATATAAATAAATAAATAAATAAATACAACTATTGAGGATCTTAAATTTCTAGGACAAAATTTTTTTAAGGAGGGTAGAGTTGTCACTACCACATTCTAAAATAGGGGTAATTTTATCATTTTATTTATTATAGGTAGTGTGTGTATTTATTTTAAATAATTGTATGACATGTGTATATATATATTATACATATAGTGTTATTTAATGCATGAGTTAGTAGACTAGACCTAGAAGCCCACTAGATAAACCCCTAACCAAATTATAGGATTATGGATTTTAATTAGCATTTTGGGGAATTAATTATTTGGGATTATATTTATTATTGTGATTTTATTCATTGTTGTGCCTTACCGTTGCTTCGATATTTGGAGCGCTACCCTAGATTTTGTCTTCCAACAAGTTTTACACCCTTGTCCTAGACGTGCCCGTCTTCCATTCTGACCTTTGTGTAACTCATAAATATGCTCTATTGTGCTTCATTTTAGTCACACAATATTCGTCACGGACGTTTATTTTTAATTCTAAATAAATCTAACTTTGTATCTTTGTGCGTTCCAATCAAAATTATAGACACAATCTTGCCCCATTTTGTGTAATCCAAATTATGATAATATTCTATTCTGAGCCTTCTACGTCCATGACACTTGTGTCCCACCTAATTTTAGTCCCATGTACTTCCAATTAATTTTAGAACATAATTTACATTAATTTTAATTAAATTGGTGTAAGGACCCAACTTAACCCAAAACTAGACCCAACACAAACCAAATCCCCATTCACACCCTCAAGACTCATACTAAATACCATACACCCTTTTTAGCTACTACATCACACCAAACATGGTGTTTTTCCTCATTAAATCCTAAAACCCACTTTTTGTGTAATTTTTCAATTGTTGAGGACTTTTATGCAAAAGTACAATGATATGTCACCATCCTATTGGTAAAGGCACATGAAGAACCAACCCCCTCCCTCATTGACCGGCCCACTCTCTCTCTCTCTCTCTTCCTTTTTGTTGTGCACT
This sequence comes from Iris macrosiphon, assembly GCA_036927795.1. Taxonomy (NCBI): domain Eukaryota; kingdom Viridiplantae; phylum Streptophyta; class Magnoliopsida; order Asparagales; family Iridaceae; genus Iris; species Iris macrosiphon. The sequence goes on from JAYESA010000012.1 coordinate 47,118,757, forward strand.
TTCCTTCATGTGTAATCATGGCCATCCATTTAAATGGAGCAACATCCTCACCACACAACACCCTCTCCTATATATATATATATATATATATATATATTTATATATATATATATATATTTATATATATATATATATTTATATATATATATATATATATATATAGCCTAACCTCTTTCAAAATGCCAACCCCATCCTAAGTCACAGTCGGCCCTAATCCCTAGGATGTCACCATCACCCTCATCTACCTCATACAAACCTCTCCTTTCCTCCATTATTTTCTACATCACCCTCCCTCTTTAAAACTACAAAGCCTAAACCCTAAACTATAAACCATCACTGCCTCACCTCTTTCCGGCCTCCCACCTCCGGTGATCACCCTCGTCCCGACCGCCGGAGCCGTCTGAACTTGACCACCCTCCTATACCACGACTGGACCACGGCAGCCCCTTCACCTCATGACTACCCTGCGGGCAGCACCACAGTCCATCGTCCCAATCATTGTCACGCCCTAGTCCCAAAATACCGTGGGACCAGACACGTGGCAATGGCCAACAGCACACACTGATGGACAAACCCAATATAATGGATCCATCAGGGCATACTTAAGCTGTAAAATTAAGTCTACGACAACATGGCACAACTAATCTCATCCATACAAGAATAAAATATGATCCACAGAATATAAGGAATGTAAATCATCAACCAGTCTCAACAAAGTGCTTCGGGGAACAACCCGATAAAATATAATACAATGATTCAACAGACCAGAATATAAATGACTGAATAAATTAAATACTGAGCATGAATCATGGATGCTCATAAAAAGTCTTCATCTAACACCTCATCCTCGGGTGTCGGTACAGCTCCTGTATCAGCTCCTGCTGCGGTCCCGTATACCTCGGAATAAATCTTGTCTGCAAATCCTGGGGACATAATCCGGATCCAGGTCCTCAGGGGACATGACAAGGTACAGATAATACAAGCCAAAATAAATGCAGTACAACAAATAATGAAATAAATAGGGTAAGTATGTAACCATCTATGTGAAATGCAAGTGAGAGCATCACGAGTACTCATGCTGAGCCACTACAAGCTCTGTGTCAGGGAGCCGGTAGCGGTAATAACCGGTAATGTGTCTAGCTCTGCTCGAGAGTCTACGACCTTACAATAATAGTAGATATATATAAAACAGCCTGTAGCCTGTGTGTCTCTCCCCACCCAATGTAACCACGCATCTCATGACCATAACGTCTCATGTCCATGTCAAGCGGGATCATAGCTAATGCAACCAGTCATATAATATCTATGAATATAATGTCTATGTCATAAACCTGTATCCTATACAGAATCACCATGAATATCTCAGGAAGACTCTGTATCATGAATAGTGTCAAGTGTCCTAGGTCATAGTGTACTTGATAAGACAAGTACGAGAATATAAAGGGTCACGAATGTCCATCTCTAGGTGACAATACACAACACCGCATACGGTATTGGCACCCGACTAATAATCAGACGCTGAGCAAGTCACACAGTCCTAGGTTAAGCATGCACAGCAATATAAATAAAGCAAGGAAAATATGTAACAATACTGCAGAGTTTGGCAAGGTACACTTGCCTGGGGTTTGAATACCAACAGTTGTCCCTGTATCAGTGGATCCTGTAGGTACTCCTCCAAAAGCTGTAATAAACATCACCAACAGTCTCAAAAAATATCAAATAGCTAGAAATGCCTGTCCTTAAGTCCAATTTGGACATAGGGGCAAAAATAATATTTTCGGACCAAAGCGGGGTCCATATGTAGGCCACTTTGCACCAAAAAGTGTGTCAGGGTCAAAGGTCTCCAAATTCGTCAAACATAGTGTCAACAAATCAGAAACAATGATACGAACCCAACGGAACTTCCAGAATTGGATTCCGATGAGCCGATCACAAAATAGTCCGTCAAGTGGAGCTTGTGGGGCCCACGATACGCAATTTTGTCAATGTTCTTAGAATCGAACCAAACTTGGGTCACAGGACCAGCGTATTGCTACGAGTTCAATGGCGTAAGTTTCGTCTCGATTCGACGTGTATACACAAAGTTATAGCGTGTTCCAGAATAGGCGGATACGGGACGTTGTCGGCGGATACGCGTTGATTCCGGTGTGCACGCACATCCAAATCAGCTTCTGCGAAATCCCACACGTCCGTATCAACGACGCGCATATTTTGGTAAAGACTGCGTGCGACCAAGTCGTCCCGTTTGGCGGGGCGCACTCAGTTCTGGGGTAAAACAGGGCATTATTTTTCCTGTTTTTGGATCGCGGTTTGCGATCACCACAGGACGCGACGCACCGAGCAGGTTGCACGGGTATCAAGAGGGTTATACAGTCTATGCGACACAACTAACGAAACAAAAAATGGAATCACGAGGAGAGAGAAAATGCTACCTGAATAGGGCTCCGAGAAGTCTAAATTTTACGTGTCCGAGAGTCCTTGACACGAGCTGTGTCCTGGCCGTGTCTGCTGTACTGTTCGTGTTCGAGTGTCACACCCCAGTCCCAAATACGTAGGACTAGGAATACGTAAGCATGCCAGCTGCATGGATATGGCAACTCTAATATATGGAAACCAAATCCATACGTACGCTGTAATATGAATACAAAATCCACAAGTGGTATAAACATATGTCACAAGTCACAGGGTAAAATCTAAATCTCATCCACTAAAATCATATAGAAATAAATAACCAGTATCTATGAAACTAGATCTCAATAAGAAGTATCTAAGGATGATAGTTGGATGGAAACAAATCCACTACCAACTCGAATATAAGAGCAAATACAATATGAGTACAACACCACAACACAATATAAGAATACCAGCTATCCATCACAGCTCGAAGAGAAGACATCCTCGGATCACATGTAACCATCCAAATCTGTGCTCCTACAAATACTCAAGAAAAGATACACCTGGCAGCGGACCAGGTCCTCAGAGGGACATAACAAGATACTTAAACACATGCCAATAAAGTACTGAAATAAATATCCAAAGGGGTCGCCTAACCGTCTAAAGTGAATGCAGTTAAGAACAACTTTCCCAACGCGTGGGCTATCTGGTTAAAATAGGATTGGCATAGTTCTCTTGGAGATCCAGGGGCCTACAAAGGCACGGCGTCTTTCGAACACCGGAGGCCCGCCTGATAATAATATAATATATAGTGGTCATCATGACCGCGCATCTCCGGCGGAGCGTACGGGTTACACAAGGAAAGTGCAACGGAGCCCACACGTCTTACTTGTTGTTCTTTCCACCCCATGCTCTAAGCATGTCACATCCATGACACGATAATACCTCTAATAACTGCCCAGTCTACTAGCATGCAAAGTTTCTAACAGCAGTTATTCCTAATGCACGGCCCACACGTACAGGAGGCCAACCCTGCACGCAAGTCCGTGATCTATATGAGACTTACAACTCGTGTAACAACTGTGTCACGGCCGATGAACCTAAAGATGCTACATGATGATGGGGTAGTCTCATAAACAAGGTCAATGCAAATACATAAATAAAAACATACCGCGACGATACGTCGCGCACATTTTATATAACAGTTAAAATATATGAAAAGACAAAAAATAAAGATGCATGCAACATATGAAATAAAAATAACAGTACAATGGCAAGGTATACTTGCCTGGCAAGGAAGCTGCAATGTACCAATAACCTGCTCCAGAAATCGCGCAGAATAATCCAATATCCTATGTACACATAAATATAATATAATAGAATCATTAGTCATTACACTAACACATACTCAACCACATTTACACTGAAATCAGGGGGTATACTAGGGGTAACACTAGTCATCTAACACGATCAATTACGCATTGAATTACGTGTGTGTCGCGTCTTCAAGTACTGTACGAAATCAGTCAGTCAACTGACAGGTGTCTATGCCAGTACGTTAGTGTACGCAAGGCAGACAAATTCACAAGTTCTTAGGGTCAACATGGTTAAGGTAAGTATGGGATAGTCCACGATGTCCTAGGGTCATACAGTCTGAATATTTAGTCATAATTATCAATTAGCATTTACTTACATATATATTCATATAACTATATAATAATATAACCATTAATTTATTTTAATTTATTTAATTCTGGAATAATTACTCTAAAATCCTATTTTAATCTTATTATTCTGATTTTTATGTTAATTCCTAAATTTTGTCCAAAGAAACTGAATTTTATCAACTCGAGACTCATGGCACGCAAATCGAGGCAATTTGTTGACCAAAAAGTCAACCGATACAAACTCGACTTTTATGCATGATTTTCTGTAGATTTCAGTATCAAAAATATACTAGAATTTATGGCTCATCTGAATTTAAATTCGTTTGGGAATTATGGCACATACAAATTTTGTATTGTGCACCGATGGTTAAATTCTAACCTAAAAGTTCTACAGAATTAACAGTATGTAAATACTTCGAAATAAATTCTAGGAAAATATATGTTGATGATCTCGACATTAGCTTTCCGAAACTTTAAACGGTTCGTGATTCTGATTCCTGGTTCTCCCGAAATCGTGAAAATATCGAAACACGTCTATTTTCGGACATGCTGTGCTCTATAAATTTTCTAGAATTTAATACTAATAATTAAAAAAACAGTTTATATTATCAGAAAGCTAATCTCATTATCGTTCTAACAAAAAAAACTGGAGCATGTTTGGAGTCCGGAGCTAGGAGATATCGTCTTTTTAATTCGTCATAACTAGTAGAAAATGAGGCTGAATTTATGACGAATTTTGACTATTTTTTTGAACGAAAAAGAGAGAAATTTGGGAAAAAAAAATATGAAGTATGAGGTATTTATAATGGTGGACACTACTTAATTAAATACGAATAGGATTGGTTAATTTGGATAGGATTATGATGAATTTAAATATGGATAGGATATGCATGAAGTTGATTTCCTAGTAGGTTCAGGATTTGAATTAATTTAAAATAGAGTTTGAATTTATCTCAATAATTTATAATCTTAAATATAATTAAAGATAATACAAATAATTTATAAAATTTTATTAATATCTATTAACACTAAATTAGTATCTATCTAATATTAAGACTATATATATCCAAATAAATCCTAAATAATTTTAAAATCTAAATAAATTTCTTAAAATTCTAAATAAATTACAAAAAAATATAATTAAATATTTTAAACTAAAATAAATATTTGGTAGGAACGACATGCAAGTATGGTCGTATAGTAAATCATAAAAGTCCTAAAAATTTATCTTTTCTAAGTTTTAATTACCAAAAATTCTAGAAAAATCTCCAAAAATCTAAAATAACCTAAAATAATTCTAAATGAATATTTATATAAGTAAATATATCAAGAAATTTATTTTCTAATTAACTAAGAGCATATTCTAAATAAATTCAACATATATAATAATATAAAATATACACAAAATATCTATTTTGGGTGAGGGAGTTTACATCGAGAGTGGCTGTGTCCGTGCTAGGGCAGCGGACGGTTGACGAGGCAAGCGGGGAGGTGCTCGCGGACGGCAGCGGCGAGGTCGGCTGCTGCCGCTGCTGCTCGTCGGAGTGGATCGGGGCTGCGAGGGTCCGTTGGCCGTACGGGATCAAGCGGCGGAAGGAGGAGAGGGATCTGATAGGGTGGTGGTGTTCCAGGCGAGGCAGCCGGGTGGAGTTACGGGACGGCGGCGTCGATCGGGTGGTCGGCGGCGGGGGTTGAGCGGGGAAGGGTAGTTCTAACAATCGGGGAAGGGTGTGCTCGGGGCAGTGGATCGCTGGAGGGTCGGCGGCGTCGGGTTCAAGCGGGAAGCGGCGGAGAAGAGGGATCTAGAGAAAGGGGCGGCGGTTAGGGTTTCGGTCGGCTGGTTCTGGGCACGAACGTCGAGGGGGGATTTTATACGGGCGTCGCCGGGTCGGAACAGTGTTTCCGACCCGAATTGGTTTAGGGTTCGGAATCCGGGTTTCGGGTCCGGGTCGGGTTCGATTCGGATCCGACCCGACCCGACCCGTTAGGTCTGGGTTGGCTTGATTTGGTTCAGTCAGCGGTCTGGTTCGGTTCACTGCGGTTTATTTTATTTTAAATAAACCGGGTTTAATTCAGGGTTTGTTTTGGTTTAATTCTACAATAGTTTTTAGGGCTTTAAAAATAATTCCGGAGTCCAATAAATTTGCAAAAAATTACCCTATGTCCGGTTTTCCATTTTACACCATAAAATATTATCTTCATAATATTTTAACATAAATTATCAGTATTTAAAAATCTTTTGATCACAATTACCTTGGTTTTTCATCCAGAAAATACCGAAAATATGGGGGAAATTATATTAAAATTATTCTGAAAAAATTAGGGTGTTTACAATCTAACCCCTTAAGAGGATTGCGTCCTCGCAATCAAAGAATAACTACTAAAGGAAGAACTATGAAAGTTACAAGAATGCTTAGGTTGTATCTGCATCCGCGAATAAGTGAGGATAACGTTGGCGCATACTATCCTCTCGTTCCCAGGTCGATTTGCCAGGAGAATGATGTTTCCAAGCTACACGGACCAGTCTAATTGTCTGTCCTCGCAATGTCTTCTCACTGATGTCGAGGATGCCAACTGGTTGTTCTTCATATCTCAAGCTTGGGCCCACTATGATCTCTGAATGATCGACTACGTGACTTGAGTCGGTCACGTACCTTCTCAGCTGTGAGACGTGGAATACGTCATGCACTCCCTCTAAGGATGGAGGTAATGCAAGACGATAAGCCACCTCACCAATGCACTCTAGAATATCAAACGGCCCAATATACCTTGGGCTCAACTTGCCTCTGCTCCCAAATCTGATAGTACCTCGAGTGGGCGAAATCCTCAAGAATACATGCTCTCCTTCTTTGAACTCTAAGGGACGTTTGTGCGTATCAGCCCAATGCTTCTGTCTGTCCTGAGCTGCTCGAAGATGATTCTGAATCTGTTTTACCTTCTCCACTGTCTGCATTACCAATTCTGGACCCAGTATTTGACATTCACCAACGTCACTCCAACATATTGGCGATCTGCACTTTCTACCGTATAATACCTCGAATGGGGCCATCTGAATGCTGGCCTGATAACTGTTGTTGTAGGAGAACTCCACCAAGTACAAATGATCTTCCCAATATCCTCCAAAGTCTAGCATACACGATCGCAACATATCCTCCAAGGTCTGAATCGTGCGCTCCGATTGACCATCTGTCTGTGGGTGGTAAGCTGTGCTGAATTTGAGTCTGGTGCCAAGACTCTCTTGTATGCTTTGCCAGAAATGAGATGTAAATCTTGAATCTCGATCCGATACAATACTAACCGGTACTCCATGTAATCTGACGATTTGTCGCATATACATGTCGGCTAGTACCTCTGTGGACTGTCCAACTCTAAATGGCAAGAAATGTGCCGATTTAGTGAGTCGATCCACGATAACCCATACCGCATCTCTTCCGCTGGGGCTCCTTGGAAATCCTGTGACAAAATCCATCGTGATATGTTCCCACTTCCATTCTGGTATAGGAAGCGACTGTAACATACCTGCAGTCGTCTGATGCTCGGCCTTTACTTGCTGACATACTAAATATTTAGCCACAAATCTTGCAATCTTTCTTTTTATTCCATGCCACCAATAATACTGCCTCAAGTCTCGGTACATCTTGGTTCCTCCTGGGTGAACAGAGTACATAGAGCTATATGCTTCAGTCATTAACTCCTGTCTCAATTCTCCATTTGGAACATACAGGCGATTCCCAAACCGTAATGTCCCGTCTTCATGTATGCGAAGTCCTGTTTGCATGCCTGCTTCTGTCCTCTCTTCCAGTCTTCGAAATCTATCATCGGTGGACAATGCCTCTTTAATCCTCTCCACAAGTGATGACTTAACTTCGAGATTAGCTAGCATGCCACTCTGTCCTGGTAAAATAACCTCTATCTGAAGCTCTTGTAGATCTCTCAATAACTTGGGCTGCATCGTTAAGAAATAAGCCGTAGGCTTCCTGCTGAGTGCGTCTGCTACGACATTCACCTTTCTCGGATGATACTGCAGATCTATATCAAAGTCTACCATTAACTCCAGCCAACATCTCTGTCTCATATTGAGCTCCTTCTGAGTATATACATACTTCAGACTCTTGTGATCAGTAAAGATTTCTACCTTTTTCCCATATAGATAGTGCCTCCAAATCTTCAGTGCAAATATGACTGCTGCTAGCTCCAGATCGTGTGTTGGGTAGTTCTTCTCGTGGACCTTTAACTGTCTGGATGCATAAGCAATAACATTGCCATGTTGCATCAAAACACATCCTAGTCCACTACCTGATGCATCACTGTAAACAACAAAACCTTCTGACCCTGAAGGAAGAGTCAAGACTGGTGCTGTTGTTAATCTTCTCTTCAATTCTTCAAAAGCCTTCTGGCAGTCTTCTGTCCATGTAAACTCCTGGTCCTTACATGTCAACTTCGTCATAGGCTCTACAATTCTTAAGAAATTTTCTACAAACCTTCGGTAATATCCTGCAAGTCCGAGAAAACTTCTCACCTCTACAATTGATGTGGGTGTAGGCCAAGTCTCTATTGTAGCAACTTTCTCTGGATCAACTGAAAGTCCTTCTCCTGAGATGATATGTCTCAAGAAAGGCACTTTATCTATACAAAATTCACACTTACTGAGTTTTGCGTATAACTTCTCCTGTCTCAAGGTCTCTAACACGATTCTGAGATGCTCCTCGTGCTCTTCGTGGCTCTTGAAATATACTAGAATGTCATCAATAAATACAACCACAAATTTATCCAAGTACTGATGAAAGACTCTGTTCATCAAACTCATAAATACTGCTGGCGCGTTGGTTAAACCAAACGTCATTACCAAGAACTCATAATGTCCATACTTGGTCCTGAAAACTGTCTTCGGTATATCCCCCTTCCTTACTTTGATCTGATGATAGCCGGATCTAAGGTCAATCTTTGAGAATACCCTAGCACCACTCAATTGATTGAATAGATCATCAATGCGTGGTAAGGGATACCTGTTCTTGATGGTCACAGCATTTAGTGCCCTGTAGTCAATGCACAACCGTACTGTTCCATCCTTCTTCGGCACAAATAATATGGGTGCTCCCCAAGGTGAAATACTGGGCCGAATGAAACCCTTCTCCAAAAGATCATCAACTTGTTCCTTCAACTCCACTAACTCCTTAGGTGCTAGCCGATATACTGATGAAGTGATAGGCTCTGCTCCTGGAGTTAAGTCTATTGTGAATTCTATTTTCCGATCAGGCGGTAAACCTGAAAGATCATCAGGAAATACATCTACAAATTCAGATATGACTCTTGGGTAACCTGTCTCCCCTTTTACAGATAGTACCCTAAGAGTAGGCTGAACTCCTTGCTCTACTGCTCCCCGAAGAAACTCAAATTCTGGATGTCCAGGAGGTCTAAATATAACCCGTCCAAGTCGGCAATCAAGAGTCGCATGGTACTGACTTAACCAGTCTATACCAAGTACAACATCATAATCCGGCATAAAAAAGATCAGAAATTGAGCTCGCATCTCTCTTCCACAGACAACTACAGAACATGATCTATAGACGTCACTAACTGGGATAATTCCACCTCCCGTAAGAATTCTCTTTATCTTCAAAAGGGGTGTGGTAGCTACTCTATGAGTGGCTACAAAGCTAGCTGCTATAAATGAATGTGATGCTCCAGAATCAAATAAAGCTATAACTGGTAATGAAGCTACTAAAATAGTACCTGCGATAACCTTCCCTGTAGTGGCTTCCTCCGATCCACGGCCAATGTAAATGCTTGGCCTCGTCCCTGAGCTTGGCCTCTCTGCTACTGATCCTGCTAAAATAGAGCTGCCAGTGGTGCCAGTGGTGGTCTCTGTTGATTTCCTCCTGGAACTGGTGGTCTGACTCCTCCAACTCCTGTCTGCGGTGCTCCTACTACTGGATAAGCTGGTCGTGGTGTAGGTAAAGCTAGTCTCGGTGCTCCGTCTCTGCGTTCAGAACAGTCCCTGGATAGATGCTGGTTGGATCCGCAGCTCAGACATAGTCCCAACTTACGCCTGCACTCTCTTTCAATGTGTCCTACCTTACCGCAGTGGTGACAAGTAGGAAGGGATATGGCCATGTGTGTTGTTCTATCTGGCATACTCCTCTGGGATCATTTTACAGAATCCCCATGTGATGTCCTGGATGGTACTGATGTGATTGGCCTCTTCAGATTTGACTCCCTTCTAGTGACGCGCTCCATGCGTCGTGCTGCTGCTAGGACATCGGTATATGATGTAAGTACCACAGATCCAATCAACCTTTGGAGCTAGAACTTCAGTCCGTCAAATAACTTTTTAGCTTTCTCTTTCTCTGTCGAAATCAAGGTTGGGGCGAAGCGACTCAGACGAATAAATTCTGCGTTGTATTCTTCCACTGACCAATTGCCTTGGATAAGGCGGTTGAACTTGTCTCTGAGCTCCGACCGTGCAACTGCTGGAATATACATCTCTTGGAAGAGTCTGGAGAACTCTTCCCAAGTGACTCGGTCCTGTCCGAGCCTTCTCTCTTCTGATAACCACCAATGATGTGCATTTTCAGTCAACTGCATTATGACCGCAGTCATCCATTTCTCTCTCGGAAGTTCAGCTACTTCCAACTGGTGTTGTATGTTCGTGAGCCATTCGTGAACTTCTGTTGGCCCTTCTTTACAAGAAAAGGTACGAGGCTTGAGCTGGCAAAAATTATTGATAGATCCCGTCGCTGATCGCCTCGCTGGTAGGTTTGCCTGCTCCAATGCGGATACCAGGCTGGTTCTCAAATACTCTACCTCATGACGCTGAGCCTCTTGCTAAACTTGCTGCTGGACTTGCATCATGGCATACATCATCTGAAATATCTGTTGCCCGTCCATGGCTTGTCCTGGCGGGAAAACTGGTATCTGTGGAGTGAACTGTGGCGGAGGTGGGATGTCATCACGCCGGAACCTTGGATTAGGCTGGCCGGTTTGATTTCTTTGCGATGTTTGTCCTCCATTCCCTGGTGTCACTCCGTCTACATAAGTAACCACAGCGTCGTATGGTGTATCCAAGGGATTCTCATCTCCGTTCCTGGGATCCATTACTCTACAACCAAAAGATAAACTATAAGAAGGCTCAGAGGAATCAACACAGGATGCAAATCAAGTAACAATTTTGAGTTCGATATAGAGTTCAAAAATGGTTCAAATAATAGATGAGATCTTATAACTTATCCTATCCTTAGGGCAGGCTTGTTCGGTCCCTAAGTTGAAATCGAACAATTTAGTCGTAGACCTGCATGGGCCACCTCAAAAACTATGTCACGCCCCAGTCCCAAAATATTGTGGGACCAGACACGTGGCAATGGCCAGCAGCACACACTGATGGACAAACCCAATTTAATGGATCCATCAGGGCGTACTTAAGCTGTAAAATCAAGTCTACGATAACATAGCACAACTAACTCATCCATACAAGAATAAAATATGATCTACAGAATATAAGGAATATAAATCATCAACCAGTCTCAACAAAGTGCTTCGGGGAACAACCCGATAAAATCTAATACAATGGTTCAACAGACCAGAATATAAATGACTGAATAAAATAAATACTGAGCATGAATCATGGATGCTCAGGAAAAGTCTTCAGCTAACACCTCATCCTCGGGTGTCGATACAGCGCCTGTATCAGCTCCTGTTGCGGTCCCGTATACCTCGGGATAAATCTCATCTGCAAATCCTGGGGACATAATCCGGATCCAGGTCCTCAGGGGACATAACAAGGTACAGATAATACAAGTCAAAATAAATATAGTACAGTAAATAATGAAATAAATAGGGTAAGTATGTAACCATCTATGTAAAATGTAAGTGAGAGCATCACGAGTACTCAGGCTGAGCCACTACAAGCTCTGTGTCGGGGAGCCGGTAGCGGTAATAACCGGTAATGTGTCTAGCTCTGCTCGAGAGTCTACGACCACACAATAGTAGTAGATATATATAAAATAGCCTGTAGCCTGTGTGTCTCTCCCCACCCAATGTAACCACGCATCTCATGACCATAACGTCTCATGTCCATGTCAAGCGGGATCATAGCTAATACAACCAGTCATATAATATCTATGAATATAATGTCTATGTCATAAACCTGTATCCTATACAGAATCACCATGAATATCTCAGGAAGACTCTGTTTCATGAATAGTGTCAAGTGTCCTGGGTCATAGTGTACATAATAAGACAAGTACGAGAATATAAAGGGTCACGAATGTCCATCTCTAGGTAACAATACACAATACCGCGTACGGTGTTGGCACCCGACTAATAATCGGACGCTGAGCAAGTCACACGGTCCTAGGTTAAGCATGCACAGCAATGTAAATGAAGCAAGGAAAATATGTAACAATACTGCAGAGTTTGGCAAGGTACACTTGCTTGGGGTTTGAATACCAACAGTTGTCCCTGTATCAGTGGATCCTGTAGGTACTCCTCCAAAAGCTGTAATAAATATCACCAACAGTCTCATAAAATATCAAATAGCTAGAAACGCCTGTCCTTAAGTCCAATTTGGACACAGGGGCAAAAATGACATTTCCGGGCCAAAGCGGGGTCCATATGTGTGTCACTTTGCACCGAAAAGTGTGTCAGGGTCAAAGGTCTCCAAATTTGTCAAACATAGTGTCAACAAGTCAGGAACGATGATACAAACCCAAAAGAATTTCCCGAATTGGATTCCGATGAGCCGATCACAAAATTGCCTGTCAAGTGGAGCCTATGGGGCCCACGATACGCGATTTTGTCAATGTTCTCATAATCGAACTAAACTTGGGTCACAGGACCAGCATATTGCTACGAGTCCAATGGCGCAAGTTTCGTCTCGATCCGACATGTATACACAAAGTTACAGCGTATTCCAGAATGGACGAATACGGGACGTTGTCGGCGGATACGCGTTGATTCCGGTGTGCACGCATATCCAAATCAGCTTCTGCGAAATCTCACACGTCCGTATCAACGACGCGCACATTTTGGTAAAGATCGCGTACGACCAAGTCGTCCCATTTGGCGGGACGCAATCAGTTCCGGGGTAAAACAGGGCGTTGTTTTTCCTTTTTTTTATTGCGGTTTGCGATCACCACAGGACGCGACGCACCGAGCGGGTTGCACGGACATCGAGAGGGTTATACAGTCTATGCGACACAACTGAAGGAATGAAAAATAGAATTATGAGGAGAGAGAAAATGCTACCTGAACAGGGCTCCGAAAAGTCTGATTCACGTGTCCGAGAGTCCTTGACACGAGCTGTGTCCTAGCCGTATCCGCTGTACTGTTCGTGTTCGAGAGTGGCTGTGTCCATGCTAGGGCAGTGGACAGTTGACGAGGCAAGCGGGGAGGTGCTCACGGACGGCAGCGGGGAGGCGCTCGCGGACGGCAGCGACGAGGTCGGCTGCTGCCGCTGCTGCTCGTCGGAGTGGATCGGGGCTGCGGGGGTCCGTTGGCCGGACGGGATCAAGCGGCGGAAGGAGGAGAGGGATCTGATGGGGCGGTGGTGTTCCAGGCGAGGCATCCGGGTGGAGTTGGGGGACGGCAGCGTCGATCGGGTGGTCGACGGCGGGGTTGAGCGGGGAAGGGTGGTTCTGACGATCGGGGACGGGTGTGCTCGGGGTGGTGGATCGCTGGAGGGTCGACGGCGTCGGGTTCAAGCGGGAAGCGACAGAGAAGAGGGATTTGGAGAAATGGGAGGTGGCATTTAGGGTTTCGGTCGGCTGGGGCTAGGCACGAACGTCGAGGGGAGGGTTTTATACGGGCGCCGCCGGGTCGGAACAGTGTTTCCGACCCGAATTGGTTTAGGGTTCGGAATTCGGGTTTCGGGTCCGGGTCGGGTTCGATTCGGATCCGACCCGACCCGTTAGGTCTAGGTTGGCTTGATTTGGTTCAGTCAGCGGTCTGGTTCGATTCACTATGGTTTGGTTTATTTCAAATAAACCGGGTTTAATTCAGAGTTTGTTTTGGTTTAATTCTACAATAGTTTTTAGGGCTTTAAAAATGATTTCGGAGTCCAATAAATTCACAAAAAATTACCCTATGTCCGGTTTTCTATTTTACACTATAAAATATTATCTCCATAATATTTTAACATAAATTATTAGCATTTAAAAATATTTTGATCATAATTACCTTGGTTCTTCATCCAGAAAATACCAAAAATATGGGGGAAATTATATTAAAATTATTCTGAAAAAATCAGGGTATTTACAATCATCACCGGTGTCGACACTCCACTTCACCTCGACATCCTCTACCGCCGCATCCTCCACTCCACGGAGTCCCTGAGCTTCTCTTCCCCACGACTTTACCTCCGCCAGCACCTTCATCCCCATCACCCGACCTGCTCTCCACCATCTTCCCCGGTGATCACCCGCCGGATCGCCGGTGATCACCTCTCCATCCAACCGAACATCCCGACCTCCTCGACGAAATTGGAGACCCCGCTGTCAGCATTCTTCCCAGTGGACCACTCTTCCCCGACTTCTCCACTCTTCCTTGCCGGATCACCACCACCATTAACACCCTACACAGCCCTCCTCGCCTGAGCTCTCCTCTCCGGCCATCCCCAGTGCATCATCAACACCATCATCATCATCATCATCATCATCATCATCATCACCGTGACATCACGATCCCGTCGACCTCGTGTACAGTCGATCACCCTCGCCAGAGATGACCTGCAGCAGTTCCCTCGACCTTGTGCACGTGCACGCTAACGCGCATGTTCGATTTGCCTTCATTCATGATTGTGTGTATGTGTACTTGTGTGAATGTTGTTAGGGATTAGCATATCGTGTCATGATGGTTTAGTTGGTTGATCATAAGACCCTGTGTTGGTGAACCTAGTAACCAGTTGCGTGTGCATACGTGTGTATAATTATTAGTTTAATATATATATATATATATATATATATATATATATATATATATATATATATGTATATATATGTATATATATATATATATATATATATATATATATATGTATATATATTCCATGGAAATTGATTACTAGTAGTAGGTATGACTGTAATATATATATACGTAGTTGTATATGACCATAAGTATTAATTATGGATATCCCGTATTTACATTTGACTATATGACCCTGAGAATTTGCGAGTTGACTGCCTTGTTTACACCAACGTACTGGCTTAGACATGTGTTAGTGAGTTGATTTTCTGATTTTGTACAACATTTGAAGATGTGACACCCGTGCAGTTAGACGCACATTCGACCCTGCTAGTTGACCAGTGTCACCCCTAGAGTAGTCTCTAAGTTCAGTGTATTATGATTGCGTATATGCTAGTGTAATGACTGATGTTGTATTATTATTAAATGATGTCTATAGGATTATTGGATTATTCAGACAAGACTTCGGAAATAGGATATTGGTATTGCCAACAGAGGACCACAGGCGAGTACATTCTCTGACAGTTTTCATTATGTTGATTATCTCTATAATTATAGTTCTATAGCGTACATGATTCTGACACTATATATGCATGAGTTGGCATCATCGAGACCGATCACGAGGAGTCGTGATTTGGAATCCATCGTGCTAGCTGGGGACTGGGAGATATTAGTAGCTTATGTAATCATACCCAACTCTACATGCATCATAGCTCACCCATACCTTACGTCGGTGCAGCTTGACCATTATATGCCTCATAGCCTGTTACATGTGATTAGCCTGACTATTGCTCGCATCATAGCTATCCGGATGGTTAGTCTGACCTTACATGAATCATAGCTAATCATATGTAACAAGCATGATCAGTCCCAAGCTGATCACATGATATGCTGATGTTTCACACACTTAGTTAGATATTCTCTACATGTATCTCTAGTTTATTGATCTAGCATTTCTCTATGTTCTAGTTATTGCTCTAGCATTCACTTATATTCCAGTTCATTGTTCTAGTATGCACTTGTATTTCCGTTCATGGCTAGTTGTACCATTGATGATGATATGTTCTCCAGTATTTCTTATTTCCAGTATTTTATTATTCTAGTATTGTTTATTGCCAGTATTTATATCCATCTTGTATTTCTTTACACTGTATTATAGTTTTTGTCAATATATGTGGAACTGCTGTTAGTGCTTGTACTTCGCTCCAATCATGACTGGATATATTTTTTTAGAGGATCTTGAGGACTTATGTCCTATACATTATGGACCAGGTATAGAGGGAGACTACATACCAGAGAGCTTAGAAGAGTCCCTTCCCTTAGAGGAGACACTACCTGCAGCTATCTAGATAGCATTTACTTTATGCATTTGAGGTTTATCTTTAGTTTATATTGATACTTATGTTGAGACTTTTGTGGAGACTATTTATGTTGGACAGCTAGACTTTAGTTTTATCTCTGTTTTGAGTGGTTGTGCTTGACTTATGTCAGTACTTCTAATCTTTTATCATGCCATTTATTCTTATAGTTATTGTGATTGAGTATACATTATGAGATGTTGAGAGATGATTATTTCATTGTACTCCTTATGGAGTTGATATCATTGACAGGTTGTATATTATGTTTAGTAATATTGAGACCTAGACAGCGTTCTACTGTCGATGCTGCGACGTAGGCTGGACGTACCCACGACTCATGGACAAATTCTGGGTGCGGGTCGTGACATTGGTTTTGTGTTCCTTTGTATTTTGTCTTGCTTTGATGACTTGGTTTTCATGATTCGCTTTTATCGCTTGCGCATTCTTTAGAATAATAAGAGAAAGAGATCGAAGGATGCTAACCAAGTGTTGTTGCAATATCAGGACACATAACCAAGAAGTGATCGTTGTATAAGGCTTCCCCATCCTCTCGTTGATTCAATCGGTGAGTGGCTTTGGCCCTTGGATGAATCATTTAGTCTGCACGTCTTAATAAAGAATCTCTAGTTCACTAAAATCAGTGTTACCTCACTAACAGGATAAGCTAATAAGAAATATTATTGCATGCTTCAAGTATAGAACTTCTATCTTACTAGTTTCATCATGAATGCTTACCTGCCCATGGTTATTTTGTTTCCTATTGAGAAACACTGCTGGAAACCTCCTGACTTGATTTTGAAACAAGAAAAGAGATGGACTTGCTTGTTCATCGTTTATCAGTTGCATGATAGTATTTTATCTGATAGGAACTTGCATTCATGCATTGGTCTGACAACTTGTGCACAAGGTTTATCTCTCGAGCGGTTCCTGGGGCACTGGGGATTGTTCGGCCTGGGAGGGATCTTGATACCCTGAGGCATAGAGTCCTTGATTTATGAGAAGGGTAATAAGTCATTAACAAGCATGGGCATAAAGTTTCACTTGTTGATCCCGGGGATCCAACACTCGGGGACAATCATGTAACTCAGCCAAGCAAGTACTTTGTAATCCAAATCTTCAAGCTTTCAATAAATAAAGTATTTTGTGTTTCTATCAAATGTGTTTAACTTTCGTTTTCTGTATTTTGAATTATGTACCTCTATATATGTATATTTTTGTCTAACTTGTGTCTTGTGCAGGTACTATGCCTGGTGTAAGCACAACTTTGGCTTGCATATGAGTAAGGAATAGATACACATCTATTTGAATAAGCATTTACAACAGTTCTATATGTGTAAAAATCAAGCATGATGTTCATCTCTTTTAGCTTGTTTCGTTTAGTGAGGCATCATTTGTATAGGAACAAGTAACTTGTGCAGACTAGAGATCATTTTTATTAAGGTGTATGGACTGAAGGTTACATAGAAGGGACTAAGCCACTCACCGATTGATTCGAGTGAGAGGATGGGGAAGCCTTATGCAACGGTCACTCCTTGGTTATACGTCCTAAAATTGTAACAATACTTAGTTAGCATCCTTCGGTCTCTTTCCCTTACGATTCAAAAAAAATGTGCAAGCGAGAAAAGCGAATCATGAAAACCAAGTCATCGAAAGCAAGACAAAACACAAAGCAACACAAAACCAAGAAGCAAAACAACCAACGAAAACTCTTAGACTTATTTCAATAGAAGCCGTTCCATCAATTTGAAGGGTTCATTGCATTTCGTCCGTATTGATTTGGCGGTAAGGTTTCCCCGAGACTCGATTCTAAACCGAGTCAAAGTAACAAGTGTTCCATAAGTATCCTTTAAGAGCGGGGCATTACATTGTTGCAATTTCAGGATGCATAAGTAAGGAGTGATTGTTGCATAAGGCTTCCCCATCCTCTCATTGATTCAATCGGTGAGTGGCTTTGGCCCTTCGATGAATCATTTAGTCTGAACGTCTTAATAAAGAATCTCTAGTTCACTAAAATGAATGTTGCCTCACTAACAAGATAAGCTAATAAGAAACATTATTGCATGTTTCAAGTATAGAACTGCTATCTTACTAGTTTCATCATGAATGCTTACCTGCCCCTGGTTATTTTGCTGCCTATTGAGAAACACTGCTGGAAACTTCCTGACTTGATCTTGAAACAAGAAAAGAGATGGACTTGCTTGTTTATTGTTTATCAGTTGTATGATAGTATTTTATCTGATAGGAACTTGCATTCATGCATTGGTCTGACAACTTGTGCACAAGATTTATCTCTCGAGCGGTTCCTGGGGCACTGGGGATCGTTTGTCCTGGGAGAGATCTAGATACCCTGAGGCATAGAGTCTTCGATTTACTAGAAAGGTAATAAGTCATTAACAAGCATGGGCATGAAGTTCCACTTGTTGATCCAGGGGATCCAACACTCGGGGACCATCATGTAACTCCGCCAGGCAAGTACTTTATAATCCAAATCTTTAAGCTTTCAATAAATAAAGTTTTTTGTTTTCCTATCAAATGTGTTCAACTTTGGTTCTTTGTATTTTGAATTATGTGCCTCTATATATGTATATTTTTGTCTAACTTGTGTCTTGTGCAGATACTATATCTGGTACAAGCGCAACTTAGGCTTGCACGACATCGTACCCGAGCAAGGGTGATCGGTTCCCTAAGGATCAAGCGAGGACGAACGGTCCTTACGGGACCGGGACATGACACTAAGGACGTTTTTAAAATTCTTTTAACTTTTTATTTACGTCAGAAAAAATATAAAATAATAATAATAATAAATATATAATCTATCGAAAATGTCCTTGGTAGGGTTTTTTCAAATTAGGTCTCTCCTCCCAACAATGAAGCCGGAAAAAAAAAAAAAAAAAACCAAACCGTCCTTAGAATGGACATCTTCTCTTATTTTGTTTCATATATGCCCCTTTAAACATTATTTTTTGCATATACTATCCTAAAGAAAAAGGTTGTTTTCCGAATGAATTTTTTGTTGGCTTTTTGCATATAAATCCCTCCAAACTTTTTATTTATTCCATAATTGTCATAATTAGTTATTCGAGGTGTTTTAGTTATTTTATTTATTAGTTTTTAAGAGAAAATTCTTGAAAACTTCCACAGTAGAGGCATTTCAAATTTTTTCGATAATAAAATAAAATTTGAAAATGCCCTTAATAAGGAGTTTGGGATAGATTTTTTTTTTTTTTTTTACCTTCTTCCCACACAAAAGAAGAAAAATAAAATAAAATTGAAAGTGCCCTTAGTAAAGATGTTTTTGGTTTAAAATAATTTTGAAATATGGAGAGGAGTTTAAGTATTTTTTTTTTTCCTTCAAATAAATAATGATTAACATAGATCCTGCTTTTTCATTGGTACGAAAAAAGATAAAATAACCTAAATAATGTAATGTGTAAAATGATAAAAGCACAGTAATATATTTAAAAGGTTTCCTAAAACAGCAGGTTTGGTTTCCTAAAACTGACAGGTTTCCTAAACCGCCTAAGAAGTCTTACTCAAACCCTATATAAACAATCATTTCAGCATTCTTGATCCCAAACGTTCACCAGATCGGAGAAAGATGAAGAAGCCATTGGGAAGAAAGATGGGGAAAGAAGTAGCAAATGTTGTAGTAGAAGATGAAGAAGAAGAAGAGATTAGGAGGAGGAAGAAGAAGAACTACTCCCGCCCTTACCGGAGGGTTACGTCTCTCGAGAGGGGGTGGCTGGAGACGTCGGTCCGGATGGGCTTGCGCGTCCCCGTGTTCTGTCTGGACAAGGCGGTAACCAAGAGCGACGCCGACAGGGCCCAGCACCGGTACCAGCTGACCGACAACGACGTCAAGAAGTCGAAGCTGCTGTTCGAACTGGCGGCCCGTGCTACCATTGCGGGATCCGTCAGCGTCAACGTTCTCGATAGGCTCGGCAGGAGGTACAAGATGGACTTCAAGCACCTGACCTGCAACGGGTATTTCCGGTTCATGGGCGACGGCTGGACGGAGTTTCTCGGCAACACCAAGTTGAAGGAGAAGCAGATGATGACCATATGGGCTTTTCCTTGGCTCGAGGAGGAGGAGGACTGGTTTGCTCTTGTTAACAATGATGCGGAGGACACTTTGTTGCTTTCTAGTATGTGAATGCATAATTTTGATCATATGATTCATGCAAGGCTTATATGGTTTCATAAAATTGTATTAATGAGGATTTCAGTTATATATATTCTTTAGTTTTATTACTACTTTCTACTTAGTTCTTATGTCCAAATTAATTACTTATTACCTGCAGTTTCATTAAATTTCATAGTCTTAGTTTATTGTTATATTTTACAATAGAAGCATAAGTTCTATTTATAGAAAAATGATTGACTTCAGAAGCAAGTCAAGTCAATCTAGAAAACCAGATAAAACCGCAAAACAAATCAAGATAAAGTATATCAATATAATTAAGGAAGGAAATCATAAACAAATATAGGTCTAGTCTAGAAAATAAATTGAAAAAAGTATCACTCTATTTAATCGATGCAATCTTCATGTAAATATTATTAGTTCATATGTGATTGGTTTCCTCCAACGTATACTACAACACCTGTCATACATGTACCCATTAAGATGCTTTAAAATAAATAATTCTACTATTTTGGTATTAAGAGTTGCGTTGGTATTATGAGTTCCAACGAGTATGTACACGATGAACCAATGACAAGTTCATAACATTATTTCTTAATTTCCTACAAGAAGTCCATCATTGGAATTGGAATTGGAATTGGTATATAATATACATATGGAAAATCCACCATGCACGTGAACACATAAAATACAGAAATTTTAATATAGAGCAAAAAAAAATTAGTTAATTATTTTAGTATAGAGGAATAAAATTTGATAAATTTTTAAAGAGAGAACATAAACGTCCTTATTAAGTATATTTTGGTTCTCTCCGAATATAAAAATAATACAACGTCGAAAATGTCTTTACTAAGAACGTTTTCAATTTTTTTATTTTTTTATTTGCGTTTGAAAAATATACAAAATCAAAAACATATAATAAATCAAAAACATCCTTGATAGGGTGTTTTCAAATTAGGTTTATCCCCCGAACAATGAAGCCAAATATAAAAAAATATAAAAAAAATAATGAGGCCGCTATTTGAAATGGCATCTTCCCTTCTTTTGTTTCAAATGTCCTTTTAAACATTATTTTTTGCATATAGGTGGTTCCTTCAAATGTAAAACTATACTAAAAAAATAACTTTTTATGAATGATTTTTTTTTGGCTTTTTGCTTATAAGTCCCTCTAAACTTTAATTTATTCCATTATTGCCATAATTAGTTAGATGTTATAAGCCCTCTAAACTTTAATTTATTCCATTATTGCCATAATTAGTTAGATGTTTGTATATTTGAGGTGTTTTAGTTATTTTATTTATTACTTTTTAAGAGAAAATTCTTGAAAACATCCATAGTAGGGGTATTTTAATTTTTTTGATAATAAAATAAAAGTTTAAAATGCCCTTATCAAAGGTGTATTGGATATAATAATTTTTTTATTTTTAATTTTTAATTTGCTTACCTTCTTTCCAGACAAAAGAAGAAAAATAAAGTCCAATTGAAAACACCCTTAGTTAGGATATTTTTGGTTTAAAATAAATTTAAAATCTGAAGAGAGAACTAAAACATCCTTACTAAGGACATTTTAGTTCTATCTTTGCAAATGTATCAAACATTTTTCTTTTTTCGTAATTTATTACGACTTTGATGCTCTATACTATTTTTTTTTTTGCATAATATAAGGTTATAGTTATCAACAATGACAAATTGGTCCTTTTGGTAAATTTATACACGTGTTAAGAATTCCAGTTGTTTTAATTGTTCTATTAAAACCATACACTAATAAAGGAGTGTGAAGTTAAAATATACTTAAAACTCATCAGTCATAAGCGACTAGACACGTGGCAATGGCCAGCAGCACACACCGATGGGCAAACCAAATTTAATGGACCCATCAGGATGTACTTAAGCTGTAACACAACAATAAGGTCTATGTCACAATTAAACTCATCCATAGAAGAAAATATGAACAATAACAACAAAATAAAATATAACCATCATCAAGTCTCCATAAAGTAAATCGGGGAACAACCCGATAATAAGTCTGATACAATGGTCAAGAGACAAGAAATAGAAGAAATAACTGAGTATAATAAATCAGATACTCAGGAGAAATTCTCGACGATCACCTCATCTTCTGGTACTGGTACTGCTCCAATGACTGCTCCTGTTCCGTACACCTCGGGGTAGATCTCATCTACTAAACCTGGGAACATAATCCGGATCCAGGTCCTCAGGGGACATAGCAAGGTACAAGAATAACTCAAGCCAAAATAATTGCAGTGCAATAATAAATGAATCAATAGGGTAAACTATATAACCAGCTAAGTGATATGCAATATGAGAGCATTAATCATACTCAGGCTGAGACTACTATAGGCTCTGTGTCGGAGAAACCCATAGCAGCATTTTCTCGAAGGGCCAGTACATGTGTCAAAGCTCTGTGTCAGAGTCTAAGACACATCCAGATAACAATATATATATATATAATATAATCAGCCTTTGATATGGTAATACTCTTTCCACCCAATGTAATCATACATCTCATGTCCACGTCGTCTCATGTCCATGTCACGTAGGATCATGACCTCTAACTGTCGCAACAAGTCATAATGATAGCTAAGCACATGCAATATCTATCTTACGAATCATGTAACCTATACAGAATCACCATGAATATCTTAGAAAGATTCTGCCTCATAAATAGTGTCAGGTGTCCTGTGGTATGACGTACTTGATGATGCAAGCACGAAAAATGTATAGGGTCTCGATATCCATGTCTATGTGACGTTACACAACTCCGCGTACGGCGTTGACACCCGGCTATTATTCGGACGTTAAGTAATGTCACACGTTCCTAGGTTGAACATATATCATATGATTAAATCAAGGGAATAACATAAAGCAATTTACTGCAAGTATGGCAAGGTACACTTGCTTGGGGTTCTGACTCCAACTGCTACTCTGGTATCAGCGGGATTTGCAGGTACTCCTCCGGTTGCTGAAATAAACGATACCATCATGTTTAGAAAATATTAAATAGCTAGAATTGCCTGTCCATAAGTTCAATTTGGACACAAGGGCAAAAATAACAGTTTCTGGTCAAAGCGGGGTCCACATGTGGCCCGCTTCGCACCGAGAAATGTGCCAGAGACAATATTCTCCAAATTTGTCAAACTTAGTGTCTATAAGTCCAGAACGACGATAGGAACCCAACAGAATATCCAGAACTGGATTCCGATAAGCCGATCACAAAATCGTCCGTCAAGTGGAACCGTGGGGCCCACGATACGGAATTTTGTTAACGTTCTCATAATCGAACCAAACTTGGGTCACAGGACCAAAAAAATGTTATGAGTCCGATGGTGTAAGTTTCGTTTCGATACGAGGAGCGTACACAAAGTTACAGCAAGTTTCAGAACATGGCCGATACGGGACGTTGTCGACGGATATGCGTTGATTCCGGTGTGCACGCACATCCAAATCAACTTTCGCAAAATCCCACACATCTGTATTAATGGCGTGCACCTTTCGGTGAAGTCCGCACATGACCAAGTCGTCCCGTTTAGCAGGATGCACCCAGTTTCGGGAAAATTAGGGTATTTAAATAACCAATATTTTGGTCATTTTTACCCTCAAAAATATCACAATCTACAGCACAATAAATTATACTAAGTATGGTTAAAAACTTGATCATATGGTCTAAATAATATTTCAAGCCAATTTTGAAAATATTTCACAGGTTGGTCGCAAAACGGTCGCGAACTGGGGAGTTCGGGACAAATTCTGAATTTTTAGAATTGGGGGTTTATTTTTCTGATTTTGCATCACAGTTTGCGATCACCACAGGACGCGATACCCCGAACTAGTTGCACGGGGTTCGAGAGGGTCATGCAGGGTTCGCACAGGATTCGACAGAACAGAAAATGAGGCGACGAGGAGAGAGAAAACCTCACCTGAACAGGGCATCGGTATCGACTATTCTACGGGTCCACGCGGTGGCTCGACGAAGCTCGGCCGACGGGGTTTGCTGGCGGCGGCTGCTTGGTCAGAGGCGGCTGCGGTGGCTGCTGGTGTTGGCGGCGGGGGAAGCTAGGTCGGCCGGAGCTGGAGAGAAGGAGGGACGATGGCCGGAGAGGCGGTGGAGGATGAAGGGGGCGGTAGAGAATGATGGAGGAAGGGCGGAGGCGGTGGTCGGGCTCTGGTCACGGCGAGGGTGGTCGGTGATGGCGGGGCGGTGGCCGGAGGAGTTCGGCATTGGGCTGGGTCGAGGTGGCAGCGGAGGTGGGTGATGGCGGTGGAGGAGAAGTGGGTCAGATTTTATAGGGGAGGTCGGGGATGTGGGCGACCGGCCTTTACTGGCGGGGAGATGGGAGGCCGGTCGGTAGGGAGGTGGAGTGTAAAACCCCTAATTCTAAAAACTGTATTAATCTTTTAATTAATTATTTAATTAAATTATAGTAATTATGAGCTAAATTAGAGAAAATAGAATTTATTTAATTTTTATTTTAGGTGTTTGTGTATTTAGGGGATTTATGGAGCAATTATAATTTTTTCCTAATTTATTCCATGTAGGAGACTCTATGGACAGTTGATAGATTAATTGTACGCACAAATACAAATTTCTAGAATTATATATATATATATATATATATATATATATAAGTTTATTAATAAAAAAGAAAAGAATAGAATAAAAGAATTAGAAAAAAAATAAGAAAGAAAAAGGAAAAAGGAAATGAATAAGAATTAGTTTATGGATGAAAACCCAAACCACTTGAACCCTAACCCATTTACCTAAGATCCTACCCACAAATCCCAAAACCGCACCCGCTAAGAAACTTCAACAGCAGTCGCGTGTGTTCCCAGACCCGCGAGCATATACGACCCCACCACCAACCCCCCCCCCCCCCCCCCCCGCGCGTAGCAACCCCCATCCTATATAAACTACACCATCCTTCTCAAACCCTAACCCTAGACCGCCTCTTTCCATCTAAACCCTGCGACCGCGCCTCCAGCGAGACGGCCGCCGGACCACCATTCCAGCCGCCGTCAGAGCCCAGCGCCGCCCGTCGACGTCCGCGATTCCAACCCGCGTGACAGAAAATGACTGCAACGTACCTGTGTTCATGCTCCATTTTTCGCGCCCCCGCTCGACCCCGTCTTCACCGGTACGTTCACGACTTAACCCCCTTCCATATCTGTATGTTAGTTGACCTCGAACAGTACGTAAACCTAGGCGAAAATAACGACCAAGTTGGCAGAAAATGATAACTTTTGGGATCGCAGAAAACTGCGGTAACTACCTATGTTTACGGACTTGTATCTCCCACCACAGAGATCCGAATTCGGTTTTTCTTTTTGGTATGCAAAGACCACCTAACCTAGTTTAATTTCTGTCATTTATATTCTTTTATTTGCTGCCGTATGTTAAATTAAATTAGTTAGAAATTCCCAAAAATATACTTTTTCCCAAATTCTAAAAATTGCGATACGGAGCGCACCACGCCAAACGGGACCGCGTGTACTAATTATACCAAAAGGTGCACATAGTATATCCAGATATGAGAGCTTTTGCGGAAACTGATTTGGACGCGTGTGCGTGTCAAAATCCACCCGTATCCGCAGAAAGTTCCCCGTATCGTAACTTTTGCAAAACCCCACGCCATTTAGTGCACGCTCGTCAGATTGCGACGAAACTTGTGCCACTGGACTCGTGGTATCGTGCTGGTCCTGTGACCCAATTTTTACGCAATTCTGAGGTAGTTGACCAACTCGCCAATTGGCGGGCCCCACTGTTGACTTTTGGGGCAAAATTGTGTTCAGCTCATCGGAATCCACATTTGGATATACCGTTGAGTTTGTACTGACTTTTAGAGTTCGTTTGACCTATAATTTGTCCCATTTAGAGACTGTTACCCTTGGCACATTTTTCGGTGCAAAGTGGGCCACACGTGGACCCCACTTTGACCCGAAATTACCGTTTTGCTCCTGTGTCCAAATTGGACGAAAGGATAGTAATTTCTAGCTATCTCGCTGATTCCGGAAATGTTGGTGATATTTATTTCAGCATCCGGAGACGTTTGATCGGAGCCATTAGTTTCTGATTCCGTGTCTTTGACATTTGTATGCTTACACCATACAGATCTGCTATATCAACAGTAAATAATCATGCAATAAAAGGTAATAATGGGAGAACAATAAACAAGGATTATTAGAAATACTTGGATCTTGAAGAAACAACTCATCAACTACCCTACAGATGGAGCTCAACATAACCTAAAAGAAAATTAGGTTCTCAGAGGGATCTAGTGTAACCTCCATATCCTGAAATTCGTACTTAAATATTGTTATTAGGTTAATTTTGGGCTATTAGGATTTTTCCATAATTTTTAGTTAATTAAAAACTAGTAATCCGAATTTTCTAGGAATTTCAAGAATTTATTTTAGGGTCAAATATAATTAAAAATATCCCAAACTTTTATTTTAGGTTCTAAATAATAAAATATATTTTCTAGAATTTTTTGGGAATTTTCTGATTATTTTTAGCATTTATTTTGAGTTAATTATGAAAAACTGAATTAAAAACTAATTTCTGAAAAAGAAAACCCAAAAAGTAATTATTTCTGCCCAGTCAGCAAACAGGGGGCCCACCTGTCCGCCTTCCGCAGTGAACAGTACCGGGCCCGCCTGTCAATGACCGCGGGATGGGTGCGAGCCGAGCCGAGCCGAGCCGACCTCGAGCCGAGCCGAGTCAGAGTTCGACTCGGACTCAGCTGAGCCGAGCCGCGTGGATCTGTGACCATCCGATTTGGGCGGGCAGCTTTGAATGGCGGCCACGTGTCAAGATCTGAGCCATGGATTCTTTCTCTCTCCTATATATATATATATATATATATATATATATATATATATATATATATATATATATATATATATATATATATATATATATATATATATATATTAGTTTAGTTATTTATTTTTAGGGTTTTTCTTTAGCCGAATTTTAGAGAATTGCCATCTAGGGTTCCTTCATCTTCCAGAAGCCATTGCGCATAGCGGACTCCAAAAGAGTCCTAGTTTTTTGTGTTAGAACAATATTGAGGTTAGCTTTCTGATTATATAAATTGTTTTACGTAATTATGAGTATTAAATTCTGAAAAATTCGTAGAGCACAGCATGTCCGAAAATAGATGTGTTTCGATATTTTTGTGATTTCGGGAAAACCAGGAATCAGAATCATGAACCATTTATTGTTTCGGAAAGCTAATGTCGAGATCATTGACATATGTTTTTCCTAGAATTTAATTCGAAGTATTTACATACTGTTAATTCTGTAGAACTTCTAGGTTATAATTTAACCATCGGTGCACGATACGAAATTTGTATTTGTCATAGTTCCCAAACGAATTTGAATTCGGACGAGCCATAAATTCTAGCATATTTTTGATGCTGAAATATACAAGAAATCATGCGTGAAAGTCGAGTTTGTGTCAGTTGACTTTTTGGTCAACAGATTGTCTCGATTTGTGTGCCATGAGTCTCGAGTCGATAAAATTCAGTTCAGTTGGACAAAATTTAGGAATTAACATAAAAATCAGAATAATAAGATTAAAATAGGATTTTAGAGTAATTATTCCAGAATTAAATAAATTAAAATAAATTATCTTTTGACATGGTAAATTATAATACATAGGCTATTTGGACTGTGACTTGGAGTATGATTCATACCAGCAGCAGGACCCCAGGCGAGTACATTCTCTGACAGTTTTCATTATATTGATTATCTCTATAACTCTTGTTGTATAGCGTACATGACTCTGACACTGTTCTTTACACGAGTTGGCATCATTGAGACCTGTCACGAGGAGTCGTGATTGGAATCCATCGTGCTAGCTGGAGAAAATAGGGAAATATTAGTAGCTTATGTGATCATATATAACCTTACATGCATCATAGCTCACCCACATCTCACGTTAGTACAGCCTGACCATTACATGCCTCATAGCCTGTTACATGTGATTAGCCTGACTATTGCTCGCATCATAGCTATCCGGATGGTTAGCCTGACCCTACATGAATCATAGCTAATTATATGTAACAAGCCTGATCAGTCCCAAGTCGATCACATGATATACTAATATTTCACACACTTGGTTAGAGGATCATTGACATGCATCTCTAGTATATTGATCTAGCATCTCTACATGTTCTAGTTGTTGTTCTTGTACACATTTATATACCAGTTCATTGTTCTTGCGTGTACTTGGATTTCTATTTCATTACTAAATGTACATTGATGATGACATGCTCCAGTATTCCATTTATTCCAGTATTTTTATTTTCAGTATATCCATGCTCGTCAGTATTTCTTATTGCTAGTTATCCATATCTGTCTTGTATTTCTTTACATTGTATTATAGTTTTTGTCAATATATGTGGAACTGCTGTTAGAGGTGTATTTCGTTCCAATTCTGACTGGATATTTTTTCCAGACTATGACCTAGAAGACTTGTTTCCAACATACTTGGAGATTGGATGTTATTGATTGCAGGTTAGACTATTTATTGTTGTTTAGACTTGTCTTGTACTTTATTCGTTTGCTTCGATATCTCATCGTGCTTTAGCTTATGTGATTGAGTATATTCCATATTATATTATGATATATGTGTCTCCTTATGGAGTTGGATATTCATGTGAGAGTGATTAGCTAGTATTGTGACCTAGACAGCGTTCTACCGCCGATGCTGCGGCGTAGGCTGGACGTACCCACGCACTCGTGTCCCTATACTGGGTGCGAGTCATGACATCTAGCCAGATATACACAATATACATGCTGATATGAAGTTCAGTAAATAACATGCGAAAGAATAAATAGGAAATACATGTAAGACTGCGAACAATCAATCTAACCAATATATGTGATATGCAAATGAGGATAATGTTCGCACGCATGAGCTATTGGATAATAGCGTACTACCAGCTGAGTGTGCTCTGTCGAGGCACTAGCTTATCAAGCTTAGAACACATGCATAAATCATGTGAGCAACAAGAAGATGTACAAAGGAGCTCGGGCGCTTAGTAACTGTCCTTCCCACCCATTACTATTGTCCGGGTCGCATCCACCATACGTCAAGTCTGACTCTAACTAGTAGGTCTAGTCTAATATGTACTCAAGGCTATTAGATATACACGAATAAGCAAGTGACTATCACAAGACGAATATAGGTCAAGCCTAATAATTCTTGTTATGAATATGATAGAACACATATTTTTGTTATATATTTTTCACCACATCAATGATTACAATTGAGCTATGATTTATAGAAAGGTAGAATAGGATGAGGTTAAGAGTGCCAATAGAAAGATATTAAGAGGTTACATGAGATTAGGAGAAGAAACCATGTTTTGTTGAGATTTGTTATTTTCTTCTTGAAGGTCTGTGTTTTATTGAGATTTGGTATTCTTCTCTTGAAGGTTAGAACGGGCTCTAATACCCCCTTTCAAACCAAACAAGCACTGACGAAGTAAAAGTTTGTGAAGTAGAAACCTAAAGCGCACAGTGGAGAGGAGCTTTGTGAATATATCAGCATTCTGATCCTTGGTGCAAAGGTACTTGAGGGTGATATGCTAATAAAATAAAAATTGATCTCAACATGCTTGGTTCTTGCATAAAAAATCAAATTTGTAGCAAGAGCAAGAGCGCCCATATTGTCACAGTGGAGAATTAGAGTTGGTATAGTACAAGGTTAAGGTCACGAATGTCATGCCCCGATCTCCCGCAGGAATCGGTCGTCCCTGCTAGACACGAACCACCACACCAGCGCTCCCGCAGGACGATCGTTCCCATCTGGACGTGATGTCGTACGAGCACAAGCTGCGCCCGTGCAAGGCCATGAATCGAATAGGCGAAGAAATATCTAAGCCACAGAGTTGTACAGATAGTCTGAATATAGTGGAATAGAAACAAACAGACGATTGGTAACAAGTTCACAGAGTCGTCATAGCGGAAGCATTGAAATGAACATAAGTATAGATATAAAATAAGCACTTTATTGATATTTAATCAGTATTACAAGCGGTGCTAGGCCGAGATTACAAGTCGCTTGAGCCCTCTCTCTCGAAACAATAAAAGCGTTACAAGTGGCTTATAATATGAAATGATACATAGGCGATATTCCAATATTATGTCTTATATATGTGCTTCAGCTCCGGACGCAACGCTCCAAGGCTCCAGAGCCAACTCCATGCCTTAACTCGCATAAGGGGGTTTCCGTACCGAACGAGGTTCTCCCGCACCCTGCAAGCAATCTAGTGGGTTATCAGTACATGAATGCACTGGTAGGGAGGCTTCTCGCCCACTCGACAAACCCAATTAACGTTATATAGGTTCCGTGCACCATCTATTAAGTTATCTTTCTAGTCATGCCTTAGGATCAGTTTTATAGCAATGATGCAAAGCCTAACTCGTGTGGCAGTGCGTCGTACGATATAAAAAGGAACACGGCGATACTTACCAACTTACCATTTGTCCTTCCTTGTCTAAGGTAAACCAAGTTAAATCAAGCACGAGTATATACATATGAAATCCAAAAAAATTGCATAAGATAATACGAGTGTCACACACGGGTTCTGATTCGGATGCACGAGTTACACGGATACTCAAGTGTGTTGCAGAAGATGTTCAAGCATTCAATTATGTACAAGTGTGCACATATGTCTAATGCTCATATCCGTTCAGGTGTTCCAGATTACTATATGCAATGCAATGACTCACACGAGGATTGCCGCTAAGAGAGGATGACTTATCTATATGAATATGAGTCATTGGCATAGCTATAAAGGATGAGTTATAGTCTAGGGGTGATATTAAATACGTGAGGTAGGAGTCGCTGCACGCCACCTTCGCCCGAGATGGTATGGGGTGTAACGCAAGGCAAAGGGGGCATTTCACTCCATGTCGCCCACTACCATGCGACTATCGTGAAGTTTCGTCCTGATCGGATCGGCCCCGGTGCCCCAATAGCTTGTGCACAAGTTGTCTGCGATATGCAAGTCTTGGGTCTTCCAGATTTACGACATGGCATGATATTTTTTTATTCTTGTTCTAAATGAGTATTGCTCCACGAGGTATGATTCTTGCTTCTTAACATGATGCAATCCCTTAATTCGAGGAAATGCCGTCTCGCCCCAATGGTCCCAGATACTTTCAGGTTCATACTTGCACGGAACAACTATTAAATAGTCTTCCAGTGAATTGGATGAATGCAAGACATGAATCGTGTTACTCGATTGTGGCATAAATTATGTGACAAACATTAAAATGAGGTAAATGAGTACAAGTTAGAATGAAAGCAGGCAAGCATTGCATTCATTTGAAACATAAGCATAGAAAACATAATATATAGTCTACATTAGAATACAAGCATTTACGTTAACACGGGTCTAAGGGGTAGTGCGAGGAGTAAAATTGTACAGGGACATATCGGATGTCATAATCTACGAGATGAGCAGTGTAACATGTAAAGCAGTGTACTACAAAGAGTATATAATGATCTTACACGAAACATAAGCGAAGTCTACTTGCACGAAGCTAATGTAGCATGCGAGGGTCCAACTATAAGCCAAGTTTTATTTCCATGTTCAACACAAGCAATACAAGATAGGATTATTCCCTTAGCTAGGTGCGTTGTATTCTTTATTAGCATGCAAGGGGTTATAGCCTGGTGACAAGCATGTATTGTCCATATTTTTAAGTGTGCAGGCGAAGCAAAGACAGGTTCATCGTATCCACCCACCTTAGCGATGATTCACATCGATCGAGCGATACTCCAAGCGCGCCTTTGAAAGTCTAAGTCTGAAATCCTGAAGGGCCAAGTCTGCAATCATTTGCCTCAAGCGAGTTATCTCGCTGAGCAAAGTGGGTCGGGTCATTGAACTAGTACCATTTGAATCGGCTCTCCGCTTGAGCAGAATGGGTCATTACATTATACACCACTCAGAAAAAGTCTCGTCCTCGAGACTTCCTGAGCGTAAACCGTTCTATCACAAACTATCAAATCTATCTCAAGTATATCAATCCATATCACTAGATCCGTTCGAACATAACTTCCTACTCGTTCCTTATACCGTGTCATATGTATGCTGGTTCTGTTTCAATGAATGACTCTATCATTCAATCCAAGCTCTGACTCGGTCTCTAATGGGCCTTAGCGCGGAACATATATCGCTTAACGCGGGATACGGTATGATCCATCTTGAATGACGATCTAAGGCTGAGGCAAACTTATTGAAATCGTTATACTCGTCCATGCGAATCTAACATATTTACTTACACTAGCATTCGAGATCAGTATATCGTGAGTCTTGATTGTACACATATTCAAGGTATCCCTCAAACATATGCATGTCAACCAACTTAGCGATAACGAAGTCTTTGCACTCGAGTTCAACATATCACTATGTCTTGGATCGTGCACACATTCAAGGCGTCCCTCAAATATATGCATTCAACCAAACTTAGTGATAGTGAAGACAGACAAGCTACTTGCAAAAATCTCTAGGGTTCTCGCTTATGGTTCACCATGATTCCTCCAATAGGGTCAATCAAAATCCAAGTCATTCCAATCCTACTCAAACCAAGCATTTCACTACCGTCAAGCACGATCTACCGACTAGGGTCCATGTCCTATTATCCATTCCATTGGTGTCAAACATAGCACACACTTACCATTTCCAGTCTAACACTAAGTCTTGCTGCCCCAGTTCTATGGCTTGCTCAAACAATACTCTAAAGTCGGTCACACAAGTTCTTTCACTCGGCATAGGGACATCTGCCTAATTTTTAGGTCAGCTCACAAGGGCATAGGTATAGTTCATGCTCACGACTCATTGTACAAATTTGTCGCACGATTCTCGTCCCAATTCCTAAGGTCAAACAATTGTTCATTTGTACGGGACCCAAGCTCGTTTACTCAGATTTCCAAACATCGAGCATAGATCATCCTACTCACTTAACACGCTCGTTTGTACAGGATCCGAGTCCGTTCAGTCAAATACATGATATATCCATGTCGCATATCAAGTCTAGCAATTTATATAGTCTATCTTCTCAAATATGTTTGATAGAACTCATCTATCCATTATAAGTCTAGACCACCAAGCCATGATTAAATTTTAAATCTTCGATCTCAATCATAACTTTAAGTCGTCCAACCAGATTCATGTATTCGTTCAAGAAACCATCAAGCGTGTCTTACTCCAAGTTCTAGACTAACTCATCCATGAAATACTTCTGATTCACTTGTATTCTCAAACTCATCTTATTGTATCGAACCATAAGTCAAGATGATCCTTCAATTTTCATGCTCCGGTCTCCCGCAAGTTTGATCATCCTCGTTGGACGTGAGATCACCACGCTAATTCTCCCCCTGGATGATCATCCAAATCCTGGTATGACGTGTGTACGAGCATGGAGTTACGCTCGCACAAGACAAGAACGTCAAATATTATGGTTATCATCGAAACGATCGAGATACCTTATCATTACATTTTTCTCCATCCAACTTATATATATACCAAGTTATGTTCATCCATGCCCTGATCAAATTTATCTAGCCCAAATCGTCCAACTTCAATGTTACCATTCCATCAATCTATAGTCTACTTCTAGCATTCCTCAAACAGCTAAGTTCAAATCCATAAGCCAATATCTATCCACCTTCGATACGTTCCATTTATCGAGTTCATTTGAATAATCATCGAACATGTTTTCGTGAGTTCGATCATCCCCGTCGGACGTAAAATTACCACGTCAGCGCTCCCGCGAGATAATCGTTCTCAGACGGGCCTGATTGTCGAGGGTTATCTTTTGAACTAGATTCAAGATCGTTCTTCCAAACTCTAGATCGAATCCGTTATTGCTTACCTCTTTCATCGAACCACAATATTCCTTTACTTATATCAATAAGTGCTATCTTCCAACTATCGATACCATATCAAGTCGATTAATTTGAAACCATAATATACATACTCAAGTTCAATCTATTTTGATTCAATTCAAAATTGCACGTACGATCCATCAAGTTTCCACCAAGTTTTCTCGACCAAGATATTGATTCTGTTACCTTGAATCCCTATTTGATATAAGTCTTATCACTTGTTCAAGACATTCTTAATCGTTCAATCCAACTATCATACGAAATTTATGAATTTGCTCGAACATTTCTAAAATGATCCATACACTACTCAGGAATTGAGTCATCCAAATAAATCTTCAATCGTGTTCGCATCGCTCACTCGCATATCCAATTTATTCCTTAGAACTCATGTGCGACACCTAAGCATCTCTACGATAAATCTTAGTCATTATATATTTCTATTGATAGTAATCCAAGTAAACCATATTTGATTTGTACATACCGACACAAAATACCGTTCGAGCTATTTCTTAAAATCCAAGCACGATCTCCTATATTCGCCTTAGAAATAATCTGATAATGTTTCTATCGGTTGCCATTCTAAGTCTGACTTATCCTTATCTGAATGATATCTCAATCAAGCTCACAAACTAGATCACACCAAAGGGACTTGGTGCGTGATACTCAACACAACTTAGCCAAAAGGCTGTGTGCATAGCTAACCGTCCGAACAATGTTCTATCTCGCACACTAACCGGCTTGGAAATCATGTATAGGTATTCGGGTTCGTATATAACTTGCAAATTCTAGCATGATTCTATTCCCACAAAGTCTAACATAGGTCGAAATAAGGGTCTTCACATAACTATCTAGTTCAAGCAATCATATCAATCACATACAATTTTTGAAATTATTTAGACTCAATGTATAGAACATTCCAACGGTTCAACGAGAGAGAGCGTATGCACATAACCCACGAACAAGCTTTCAAAATTAAAAAAATTGATACGAAGTCCAAAGACGTAAAGCCGATGCTCTGATACCAATATGTCACGTCCCGATCTTCCGCCGAATAGGCCGTCCCTACTAGGTACGAATCATCGCGCTAGCGCACCCACAGGACGATTGTTCCCATTTGGATATAATATCGCAGCGAGCACAAGCTGCGCCCGTACAAGTCTATGAATCAAACAGACGAAGAAATATCTAAACCACAGAGTCGCACAGATAGTCTGAATGCATCAAAATAAAAACGAACAGGCAATTGGTAACAAATTTACAGAGTCGTCATAGCGGAAGCATTGAAATAAACATAAGTATATATGTAAAATAAGCACTTTATTGATATTGAATCAGTATTACAAGCGGCGCTAGGCCAAGATTACAAGTCGCTCGAGCCCTCTCTCTCAAAATAATAAAGGCGTGCCAAGTGGCTTACAACATGAAATAATACATAGGCGATGTTCCAATATTATATCTTGTATATGTGCTTCTAGCTCCGAACGCAATGCTCCAAGGCTCCAGAGCAAACTCCACGGCATAGCTCGCACGAAGGGTTTTTTATACCGAACGAGGTTCTCCCCTACCCTGCAAGCAATCTGGTGGGTTATCATTACATGAATGTACTGGTGGGTGTCACGCCCGATCTCCCGCAGGCAATCGGCTATCCCCGCTAGGCACGAATTATCGTGCCAGCGCTCCCGCGGGACGATCGCTTGACCCATCTGGGCGTAATGTCGCACGAGCGTAAGCCGCACCCGTGCAAGGCCATGGTCCATGTAGGCGATAAGAGGTCTAAGCCACAGAGTCACACAGATTGTCCGAGTGCAGCAAAATAATAAATACATAGGCGATTGGTAACAAGTTCACAGAGTCGTCATTAGCGGAAGCATTGAATAACACAAGTATAGAAGTAAAGTAAACTCTTATTGATATTGAACAAGTGTTACAAGCGGCGCTTGGCTAAGATTATAAATCGCTCAAGCATCTCTATCTGAAATAATAAAAGCATGCCAAGTGGCTATATTTATGGAATGATGTATGGGCGATGTTCCAACATTATGTCTTGTATATGTGCTTCAATTCCGGACACAATGTTCCAAGGTTTCACAGTGAACTCCACGTCTTTGTACACACGTAGGAGGCATCCGCATCGAACGAGGTTCTCACGTACCCTGCAAGCAATCTGGTGGATTATCAGTATATGAATACACTGGTGGGGAGGCTTCTCGCCCGTTCGACAAATCCAAATACGTTATATAGGTTCCGTGCACCATCTATTAAGTTATCTTTCTATTATTGCCTTAGGATCAGTTTTATGGCAATGATGAATAGCCTAACTCATGTGGCAGTGTGCCATATGATATAAGAAATATGACGAAACTTACCAACTTACCATCCGTCCTTCCCTGTCCAAGCAAAACCAAGTTAAATCAAGCACGAGCATATATATATGAAATCCAGGAGAAAATAGCATATATAAACACAAGTAACGTGAGCGAGGTTATGTTTCGGTGCACGATTACACGAATTATTAGGTGTGTTGCATAAGATATTCAAGTGCTCTATATGTACAGTTGTGTTATACTCATGATCATTCAGGTGTTTCAGCTTATTGGATGCGATGCAATGACTCGTATGCGGATTACCGCTAAGCGAGGATAACTTATCTATATGAACATGAGTCGCTGGCATAGCTATAAAGGATGGTTTATAGTCATGAACGAGGATTGTGTGCAACATAAGGTACATGAGGAGCTACACGCCATCCCGTCCTGTATATGAGACTATCAATCTTAGAACGAGAATGGCGCAGCGTGAAGCGCACACGCCATCCCACTTATACATGAAAAAGATTTTTAAGTGAGTTTCATCCGGATCGGATCAGCCCTGGTGCCCCGGAGATCGTCCGTGGAACTATGACCTTGTTTCCAAGTTGTCCGCGACATGCAAGTCTCTAAGGTCTTCTAGATTCACAACTTGACATGATAATCCATGACTCTTGTTCTGAACGAGCATTGCTCCATGAGCTGTGATTCTTGATTTGTTGACATGATTCTCGTTCAGAGTTCAACTTGCCTTGATACATTCCTCTGGTTCGGGGACTGCCTTGGCGACCTAACGGTTCCGGATACTTGTAGGTTCATATTGCACAGAAGAGCTATTTGATAGTCTTCTGGCTAACTAGATGTATGCACGATACGGATAGTATTACTTGATTTATGGCATAAGTTTTATTGTGGCAAACATTGGAACGAGGCAACGAGTATAAGTTAACATATAAGCAAGCAAGCATACATTCTATGAAATATAGGCATTTATGTTTGGCGCGGGCCTAAGGGTAAAGCGAGGAGTAAAACCGTAAAGGGGCATATCGAGCGACATAGTCTATGGGAGTGCAGTGTGAACCAGTGAACAGTGCACTACGAAGAGCATATATCGTTCTACTTGAGGCATAGCGTGGTCTAGTTGCACAAGGCAAAGGTAGCATGCGAGGGTCTATTTATAAGCAAAGTTTTATTTCCATATTCTAACACAAGCAATACAAGTTGGAATTATTCTCTTAGCTAGGTGCGTTGTATTCTTTATTAGCATGCAAGGGTGATTCACCTAGCGACTACCATGTATCATCCATATTTTAAGTGTGCTGGCTAAGCAAAGATAAGTTCATCGTAGCCACCCACCTTAGCGATAATTCGCCTCGGTCGAGGGAAACTTCGAACGAGCCTCTGAAAGTCTAAGCCGGAACTCCTGAAGGGCCAAGTCTGAAAATTTCTTTGCCTCAAACGATATTCTCGCTGAGCACAGCGGGTCGGGTCATTGCACTTTTGTCGCTTGAATCGACTATCCACTAGAACGGAATGGGTCGTCATAGTGGGGAGGCTTCTCGCCCGCTCGACAAATCCAATTAACGTTATATAGGTTCGGTGCACCATCTATTAAATTATCTTTCTAGTCTTGCCTTAGGATCAGTTTTATGGAATTAATATAAATACTAACTCGTGTGGCAGTGCGTCGTACGATATGAAAAGAAACACGACAATACTTACCAACTTACCATTTTTCCTTCCATGTCCAAGGTAAACCAAATTAAATCAAACACGAGTATATACATATAAAATCCAAGGAAATTGCATAAGCAAACACGAGTGTTATGCGCGAGTTCGGATTCGAGTGCACGAGTTACACGGATACCTAGGTGTATTGTAGAAGATGTTCAAGCTTTCAATTATGTACAAGTGTGCACAGATGTCTAATGCTTATATCCGTTTAGGTATTCCAGATTACTAGATGCAATGCAATAACTCACACGCGAATTGCCGCTAAGTGAGGATGGCTTATCTATATAAACAGGAGTCACTGGCATAGCCATAAAGGACGAGTTATAGTCTCGGGACAATATTAGATGCATGAGGTAGGAGTCGCTATACGCCACCTTCGCCCAGGATGGTATAGGGTGCAACACAAGGCCAAGGGGGCATTCACTCCATGCTGCCCACTACCATGCGACTATCATGAAGTTCCGTCTGGATCGGATCGGCCCTGGTGCCCCGACGACCGTCCGCAGGAACCTGAACATGAATTCCTTATGCACAAGTTGTCCGTGATATGCAAGTCTTAGGTCTTCCATATTTATGATATGACATGATAATTCTTGATTCTTGTTCTGAACGAGTATTGCTCTATGAGCTATGATTCTTGCTTCTTGACATGATATAATTCCTTAATTCGGGAAAATATCTTGGCGACCCAACAGTTCCGGATACTTTCAGGTTCATACTTGCACATAATGACTATTAGATAGTCTTTCGGTGAATTGGATGAATGCAATACACAAATCATGTTACTCGATTATGGCATAAATTATGTGACAAGCATTAAAATGAGGCAAATAAGTACAAGTTATAATATAAGCAGGCAAGCATTGCATT
Organism: Iris macrosiphon; assembly: GCA_036927795.1. Lineage (NCBI taxonomy): Eukaryota > Viridiplantae > Streptophyta > Magnoliopsida > Asparagales > Iridaceae > Iris > Iris macrosiphon. The sequence goes on from JAYESA010000012.1 coordinate 47,158,108, forward strand.
CATTTGAAATATAAGCATAAGGAAACATAGTCTACTTTAGAACATAAGCCTTTACTTTAGCACGGGTCTAAGGGGTAGTGCGAGGAGTAAAACCGTACAGGGATATATCGGGCATCCTAATCTACGAGACGAGCTTTCACACCTGATTCCATATTTAGTATTTCTTGAATTTCTAGAATTTATTTTTTTTGATAATGTATTCCTATTGTATTTCTTATGTTGGTTCCTCTCATTTTATTTATTGTTTTATTTTTCCCATTGTTGAGAGAGACTACCCGAGACCAGTAAAATACCCATTGGCATTACCATAAGACCCGGTTTAGGAACCGCATGTAGAATGGATACTTGGTTCGGTTCATTTTGGGTGAACCCATGACTAAACCCTCTTTCCTCCTTGTATATATATGAGCTTTTTTCTCTCTCCTCTCTTTCTTCTTCTTTATTTTATTTTCCTCCTTCCCCTCTCCCTCAAGCTCCCTATAACCCTAACCCTAAGGGCAAGTTGCTATGACTTGGAACGCGAAAGGTAGAGGCTAGGAGCCACCCAAGGCAAGTACATCTTGCTCAATGGTGAAGTCATAAATTTTTAGATTTTTATATATGTTGTTGTTTTAAAAAATTTATTTAATGAAAAATGTTCTCCTTGAGTTCTTGATCATGTTTAGTTCTTAGAGTTTTGGATTTTGATGTATAAATTTTTGTAGATCTGAGTTTCAAGTTTAAGATTTCTATGTGTTCCATGAGTTTTCCTTGGTTTTGATCTATTAAAACTTAATATTTTCGAAAACTAATGATTCCTTATGTTAGAGCATTTTATTTCGTGCAATTTAGCTTTTGTTTCACTTAATTTGGAGTTTAAATGAAGTTTTTATGAATAAAATATTTTTTTGGTTTTTTTGGAGCTTTCGGCCATTCTAATGAACGCGGAACCCTCCTTGCCCCGTTCTTTGCTATAAGGAATTTTTTTGTCTATTCGCTTACCTAAAAGCAAAAGGCCGGCCAGATCTGGGAAATCCTCGTTGTCTTTTGGAGGTGGATCTACGTTGTTGGCTGACGTCTACGCGGGTTCAACTCTACTAAGTTTCTCCTACAATGGCTAAACCTGCTGTTGGAGAATACTAATTCTTTATGCAGCCAGCGAGCTATGCGACCGAGAGTGTTATTCGGACTGAGAGGGTTATGCGACCTAAACTCTTGCCGCATACTGACAGCATATGTCCATCTTGTTGGATGCATGACTGTATATTTACACAAGTATCCTTGAATACCTTGTGCTTTCACTCGCTGAATGAATAAAAAATTTGCTGAGTCCATGTGGCCAGAGAATCCATGCGGCCAGTGGGTGCATGCCACCAGAGAGCCCATGCGGCCAATGGGTGCATGCGACCACGAGCTATTTTTCTTGAACTCATGACTCTGAACTGTTTAGCACATCTTTTTATGATTCTTGTCTTTTCTCCTTGACACACTTTTTGGCCTGTCACATCAATCACTTTATGTCACTTCACTGACACTTCATTTATTGACCCATCACTCAGCGCTTGCCCCTAAGAGTATACTTTAACCCTGAGCATGCGGCTAATGAGTCCATACGGTAATTGGGTGCATGCTGCCAGTGAGTTCATGCCACAATTAGGTATATGCGGCCAGCAGGTGCATGCGGCAAGTGAGTCCATGCGACTAGTGGGCACATGCGGCCAGAAATTCTTGTGTGCATTTTGTGTTCCCAGTTGTTATGTTCTTTTAGTAATTTCTTTTAGTGATTATTGTTGTATGCTTCATTATGTCGATGCAAGTTTATGATACCAGACAAGTTTTGCATGTCAGTTCACAAGACAAGTTTATGTACAAGTTCACCATCCTCACGACACCGTGGAAATGTTTATGTATGAAAATCTATTGCATTTGGCATCGGGCAATCAAGTGTGAGTATTGTTCAGTGTATCGCGTGTCGCGAATACGATAACTCATGAAAAGCTCGTACTCGCGACTCATCATTTTAGGGAGTTCTCAAGTGTCCACGACTCGAGAACTTGAAATAATTTAGTAATGATTAAACAAGATAAGATTTACCTAGAACATTGGAAGAAAAGAATATTGCGCTACCAGCTACCCCGGTCCCCAAGGGCCCCATGCGGCATGGAACAACTCTGCTAGGCAAGGGCTCCATGACTGACCAAGTTTACGCGTGCTACGGCACTTACAAGACAAGTTTATATACAAGTTTTATGTTGGTAAAGCAAGTTTATGATTACAAGTTCCAGTTTATGCTTTTGAGTTCATTTTCTGTTTGTGAATAGTAACAAGTTATGTTATTGAATGGTTAAATATGCATTTAATTTACTAGACAAGCATACCCTTGGCCATCCGAGTTAACTGCAATGTCGGTGGTAGCAATATTCTTAAAATATGCATTTAGTAATTAATGTTGTGACAACCCTAGCTAGTTAATCGTAGCAAGCCATAAAGTTGTTTAGTCGTTCGATGAATGATGTTACTTTTATTATATCTCGCTCTTCTAGTTTTATTTTCTTCTGACGCGTGGTTAGGGTACTAATTTCTGCTCGGGTGAAGGTCTGCAACCCCGGTCCTTATTTGATTTAAGGGTTATGGTTCTGATCCAGAGTAGTTCCTATGCTCTCTTGTCGCTCGTCGCCTTACTTTCATTTTTGCACTTATTATCAGTTCTTCCAGTATTGTTCTTAATACAAGTACGTTGGTACCGTACAAGTCTCGATTTGCATTTATTTCTTATGTCTTTTTTTTGCTTATGTGTGATATGGTTGGTCTATCACCTCGATCTCCTTTGTGGTACTTGTTGCTTGGGGTTCTGACACCACTGGCTTTGCATGGCCAAGTTACCCCGAAGAGAACCAGGATCCACCGCACTTCCAGCAAGATAGCTCTCACTCGTAGGACTACGGCCGAAGCTCGCGAGTGGGTTTTCTTCTTCCACCCCTCGTCTTGATTATTTTTTGTGGTGTTTAACAAGGGGCAGAGTTAGCTCCTTATATTTTTGAGTCTGCAGTCAAAATGATGTATATATTGGACCATGGCTAGTATATTTGATCATGTATTATTAAACTCTACCAGTGCGGCATTTTGTATTCACTAGATTCATGATCATATGTGACATATAATTTGGGACACCACTTTACTTTCATGTATGATATACTCTTGTACTTGTGTTGTTGGATTGAGATTATGGGATTTGTCGGCCTTAGGACTGATGTCATAACATGCTAGAGTTTACCCATCTATCTTCTAGACAATCTTAACACATTACGGCTTACTTTGGTATTCTACAATATGCGGTTGGCCATGTCAGTCCCCGTATTTATCCAGTATTCTGGGAGCGGGACGTGACACGAGCAGTGTAACATATGAAGTAGTGTACTACGAAGAGTATATAATGATCTTACATGAAGCATAAGCGGAGTCTACTTGCACGAAGCTAAGGTAGCATGCGAGGGTCCAACTATAAGCCAAGTTTTATTTCCATGTTCTAACACAAGCAATAAAAGATGGGATTATTCCCTTAGCTAGGTGCGTTGTATTCTTTATTAGCATGCAAGTTGCTATAGCCTGGAGACTAGCATGTATTGTTCATATTTTTAAGTGTGCAGGCTAAGCAAAGACAGGTTCATCGTAGCTACCCACCTTAGCGATAATTTGCCTCGTTCGAGCGATACTTCGAGCGCGCCTTTGAAAGTCTAAGTCTGAACTCCTGAAGGGCCAAGTCTGGAATCCTTTGCCTCAAGCGAGTATTCTAGTTGAGCAAAGTGGGTCAGATCATTGCACTAGCATCGCCTGAATAGGCTCTCCGCTTGAGTGGAATGGGTCATTATAATGAAGCAGGTAGGTGATCTAACAGATTTTTGCTGCTATAGTGGCCAAACTACGATATTCAGCTTCAGTAGAACTACGAGCTACCGTTGTTGGTTTCTTGGCACTCCAGGAGATGGGATTCGAACCAAGATATATGTAGTAACCAAAGGTGGATTGGCGATCATCAAGTGAGCCTGCCTAGTCTGAGTCACTAAAAGCATGGAGCTGAAGAGAGTTGCAAGTATAGAACAAACCAAGGCAAATAGAGCCCTTTAAGTACATGAGAATTCGTTTGACATCAGTCATATTGATATCTGTACGGGATTGTATGTGCTAACTGTTACGTCCTAGTCCCAAAATACCGTGGGACCGGACGCGTGATAATGGCCAGCAGCACACACCGACGGACAAACCCAATTTAATGGATCCATCAGGGCATGCTTAAGCTGTAGTCTAACAATAATTGGAACCAATGATACAGGTCACAGTCTATACTAATCTCATCCACAAACAGATAATCACAGATCAAATGTCAGAATAATGCAAATAGAAATAAACTAGCATATCTCAATAAAGGTGTCTCGGAGAATAATCCGAGAATAAGTCTGATACATCAATAAAATAGACTGGAAAGAAAATAACTAGAAACAGAAATAAATGAATATCTCACGCCAATACTCAGGAGAAGTCCTCTGGTATGACCTCGTCCTCAGATGTCGGTACAGCTTCTATAACTGCTCCTGATAATGCTCCTGTATCTGCTCCTGATAATGCTTCTGTATCTGCTCCTGATAATGCTCCTGTACTGCTCCTGATATTGCTCTTGTACTGTATAACTCGAGGTGGATCTCCTCTGCTAGTCCTGGGGACAAAGTCCGGATCCAGGTCCTCAGGGGACAGCAAGGTACAGAAAATACAAGCCAAAATAAATGCAGTGCAGCAGAAAATGCAATAAATAGGGAAAGCTATATAACCATCTATGTGAAAATGCAAGTGAGAGCATCACTAGTGCTCAGGCCGAAGCCACTATAAGCTTTGTGTCGGGGAGCCGGTAGCGGTAATAACCGGTAGTGGGCCAAGCTCGGCTTCCGAGTCTTGTGCTCTCAATAATAGGGGTTATATATATATATCAGCCTGTAGCCTGTGTGTCTCTTCCCACCCAATGTAACCACGCATATCATGACCACAACGTCTCATGTCCATGTCAAGCGGGATCATAGCTAATGCAACCAGTCATACTATATCTAATAATATAATGTCCATGTCCTGTATCCTATACAGAATTACCACGAATATCTCGGGAAAATCCTGTCTCATGAATAGTGTCAAGTGTCCTGGGTCATAGTGTACTTGGTAAGACAAGTACGAGAGTATAAAGTGTCACGTATGTCCATCTCTAGATGACAGTACCCAACGCTGCGTACAGTGTTGGCACCCGACTGATAATCGGACGCTAAGTACTTCACACGGTCCTAGGTTAAGCATGCACAACAATATAATGAAGCAAGGAAAATATATAACAATACTGCAGAGTTTGGCAAGGTACACTTGCCTGGGGTCATGGCTCCAACTGTAGCTCTGGTCTCAGGGTGATCTGCTGCTACTACTCCGGTTGCTGAAATAAATATCACTATTAGATTCAGAAAATATCAAATAGCTAGAAACGCCTGTCCTTGAGTCCAATTTAGAGACAAGGACAAAAACGATATTTCCGGGTCAAAGCGGGGTCCACACGTAGGCCATTTTGCACCAAAAAGCGTGTTAGGGTCAAAGGTCTCCAAATTCCTCAAACTCAGTGTCTACAAGTCAGAAACGACGATACGAACCCAACGGAACTTCCAGAATTGGATTCTGATGAGCCGATCACAAAATCGCCCGTCAAGTGGAGCCTGTGGGGCCCACGATACGCGATTTTGTCAACGTTCTCAGAATCGAACCAAACTTGGGTCACAGGACCATCGTATTGCTACGAGTCCGATGGCGCAAGTTTTGTCTCGATCCGACGTGTGTATATAAAGTTACAGCGCATTCCAGAACTGACGGATACGGGACGGTGTCCGTGGATACGCGTTGATTCCGGTGTGCACGCACATCCAAATCAACTGCTGCGAAATCTCACACGTCCGTATCAACGTCGCGCACGTATCGTTGAAGACCGCACGTGACCAAGTCGTCCCGTTTGGCGGGGCGTACTCAGTTCCGGGGTGGAACAGGGCATTATTTTTCCTGTTTTTGGATCGCGTTGTGCCATCACCACAGGACGCGATGCACCGAGCGGGTTGCACGGGCACCGAGAGGGTCATACAGTCTACGCGACGTAACTGACGGAATTGAAAACGGAATTACGAGGAGAGAGATACGGGTACCTGAACAGGGCTCCGAAAACTGAATTTTCTCCGTGTCCGCGTGTCTCTTGACACTGTGCTGTATCCTGTGTCTGGCTACTATTGCCGTGTCCAATCTAGGGCATCAGTGCTCGGCCGCTGGGAGTGGGGGTTCGGGTCGGCGGAGGAGAGCAGGAGGAGGGTGGTTGACGGAGAGTGGCTCGTCGGCTGAGCTGAGAGGGGAGTCGTCGGCAAGGCGGAGCGGAGGGGTCAGCGGCGTGGAGTCGTCGAGAGGTCGTGCAGAGGGAGACGGCGGCCGCGGGTCGCTGGGGTAATGGCGAAGTCGAGGGAGACGGCGGCCGCGGGTCGGGGCTGGACTCGGCGGCAGAGAGTCGTGCAGAGGGCTCGGGTCGGGCGGCGGGTCGCTGGGGTGATGGCGAAGTCGAGGGAGACGGGGGCTGCTGGGGGAGGGGAGGTCGGCTGCTCCGGCGGGGGTAGCCGACGGCTAGGTTAGGGTTAGGGTTAGGGTTTGGGGAAAAATTAGGATTTTCTTTCCTTTTTTTCTTTTTCTTTTTCTTTGTAGAGAAAACTTAGGGAAATATATATTTATACATACAGAAATTGGAATAGGGTTTGACCTAGGATTTGGGCTGGGTCAACGCTCCTTGGGCTTGGCGTCGTCTCTCATGGGGTGTTGGGCGTTTGGCACGGGTTAAATTCGGTTTAATTCTACATCGGTTCCCAGGACTTTAAACGGGTTTCCGGAGTCCAATAAATTCACAGAAAATTACCCTATGTCCGATTTTCCATTTTACACTATAAAATATTATTTCCATAATATATTAATATTAATTAAAAGCAATTAAAAATCATTTAATTACCAAAGGCCTAGTTTTAATTACAGTAAAATCCCAAAAATTCTGGAAAAATTGTGAAAAGTCCAAATTAATAATTCCTGAAAATCAGGGGGCTTACAATCTACCCAACTTATAAAAATTTTGTCCTCGAAATTAAAATATGGTAGGGTTCTCTCTATCAAATCTCACTTGATTATAGTCTAAAGGATTCCTCTCAAGTGTACATTGCGGTCTCTACCCAACTTAGAATTTACCCATCTATCATCTAAGACTATACATCTAATAAAGCTATGTCCCAACTTATTTAATCATGGTATTGAATCCTCAAGTCTTTAACACCAAACATATCACCTATGATATGCCCTTAATCATATATAAAAGGGTCATCAATAATGCGACCGGCCGAGGGGTATATCTAGTACTGTCTATATATAAAACTTATACCAAGCACGAGGTTTCGTCTTTCCGAATTAAGGAAGACGAAGATCCATAATAAAGAGTTCAAGGGTGAGGTAATAGAATAGAAGTATCAGGATCAAGGCGTTTAACGAATTCAAATAGGATTTATCAAGACAATTGTGGATTGAAATCCTATTCTGGTAATCCTTTGTTCGTATGCTCGTATTAGTACAGTTATGTAACTGATACGATATGCTCAGACATATCTAGAGGGCAAGTATACTAGTCAACTATTTATCCCCATCCACGTGAAGTAGTCGTGCGAAGAGCGAATCAAAATGCACTAAGGTTGATCAGACCGTAATACACTGATTCTGAATAGACAACTGTATTAGTGTACATGTCCACTAATACATATGTCATGAACAAGCTTGATAAAGAATAAGCTTACAAAACTAGGCCATAGAATAGCAGCATAAGTCAAGGTAGTACAACAAATACAAGTACGCTAGATGATGATGAAAAGGAGGTACAACTTAATTTAAGTTCATCAAACAACACAAAATAAGCATAATAACAAAAGGCTCTATAATCTCTATAGTTATCAGTTATAAGCAAGTTCAAAATTACATAGGTTAAGGCTGAGGTCACGAACCAATAGGCATGAGATAAAATAAATCTATAAACAGGTAACTACGAGGAATTACGCGCTTTAGCTATTCCAATGGTCTGTGCGTCTTCCAAAGTCATCGATGGAGCTTGTTCACGTTCTTGCAGTTGGTTCTTCTGCTGCTGTTGAGCCTGCTGGAAAAGTGTTGTTTGTGGTGCCAAGGGTGGCCTCGGCTGATTCCCTCCTGGGGCTGATGGTCTGACTCCTTGAACTCACGTTTGCGGTGCTTTCGATGCTGGAGAGGTTGGCCTTGGTGCTGGTGACATTAGCGCTCTTTCTCGACGTTCGGGGCATTCCTTTATTAAATGCTGACTGGATCCACAAGCTAAACATACTTTTCTTTTTGGTCTGCACTCGTTCTCTACATGGCCTCGCCTACGACAATATGGACAGACAGGTATTTCTTGAAGAGGTGCTTCTGGTGGCTGATGCATGTGTGACTTCCTTGCAATTTCTTCCTGTGATGCTCCGGCTGGTGCTGATGTGGCTGGTTGTTGAATCATTAATGCTTTCTCTCGATGCTGAGAACAGTCCTTAGCTAAGTGTTGACTGGTTCCGCAAATCAAGCATAATCCTAACTTGCGTCTGCATTCTTTTTCAATATAGCCTATCTTGCCACAATAGTAACAAGTAGGAAGGAATGAGGCTCTGGGTGCTGCTCTTGGTGGTGGATTAATCTGTGGTCGCTTTGTAACTCTTTCTTGTTGTGCTTGGTCTAATGCTGATGCATACGGTCGCTTCTGGCTGGACCCTATCCTTGCGTTGCACTCCATGGCCTGTGCTGTAGTAAGAATATCCTCGTCTAAGGTAGTTGCAGCGGGGCTGATTAACTTCCGTAACTCTGAGCTGAATCTATCGATGAACTTTTCCACTTGGATCTGCTGAGCTTCTTTCTGAACCTTCTGATGGGCTTGCATCATCGCGTAGAACATTCGAAACATTTGTTGTTCGTCCATATTCTGCCCTTGTGGAACGGTAGGCATTGGTGGAGCCAACTGCGCCGATGGTGGAACGTCATCTTCCTGGATTCTCGAGGCATGCTGACTTGCTTGCTGTGATGATGGTCCTCCACTAACTGGTGTCACTTCATCTTCGTCGGTAACCACAATACCTTGTGGTGTTCCTGGATGAGTCTCTTCGCCGACTTGGGGATTCATTTCTCTGTAACCAAAATAAACTATAAGGGCGTTCAGGAATCAAGGCAGGATACGAGTCAAGAAATTAATTTGAATCCGATATAGATATCAATAACGTTTCAAGCAAGTGGATGAGATCCTAAAAACTTATCCTTTTCTTATTGCAGGCTTGCTCGGTCCCTAAGTTGAAACCGAACAATTTAGTCGTTGACCTGCATGGGCCACCACAAAAATTATGTCACGCCCCAGTCCCAAAATACCGTAGGACCGGACGCGTGATAATAGCCAGCAGCACACACCGACGGACAAACCCAATTTAATGGATCCATCAGGGCATGCTTAAGCTGTAGTATAACAATAATTGGAACCAATGATACAGGTCACAGTCTATACTAATTTCATCCACAAACAGATAATCACAGATCAAATGTCAGAATAATACAAATAGAAATAAACTAGCATATTTCAATAAAGGTGTCTCGGAGAACAATCCGAGAATAAGTTTGATACATCAATGAAATAGACTGGAAAGAAAATAACTAGAAACAGAAATAAATGAATATCTCACGCCAATACTCAGGAGAAGTCCTCTGGTATGACCTCGTCCTCAGATGTCGGTACAGCTCCTATAACTGCTCCTGATAATGCTCCTGTATCTGCTCCTGATAATGCTCCTGTATCTGCTCCTGATAATGCTCCTGTACTGCTCCTGATATTCCTCCTGTACTGTATAACTCTAGGTGGATCTCCTCTGCTAGTCCTGGGGACAAAGTCCGGATCCAGGTCCTCAGGGGACAGCAAGGTACAGAAAATACAAGCCAAAATAAATGCAGTGCAGCAGAAAATGCAATAAATAGGGAAAGTTATATAACCATCTATGTGAAAATGCAAGTGAGAGCATCACTAGTGCTCAGGCCGAAGCCACTACAAGCTCTGTGTCGGGGAGCCGGTAGCGGTAATAACCGGTAGTGGGCCAAGCTCGGCTTTCGAGTCTTGTGCCTCTCAATAATAGGGGTTTTATATATATATATCAGCCTGTAGCCTGTGTGTCTCTCCCCACCCAATGTAACCACGCATATCATGACCACAACGTCTCATGTCCATGTCAAGCGGGATCATAGCTAATACAACCAGTCATACTATATCTAATAACATAATGTCCATGTCCTGTATCCTATACAGAATTACCACGAATATCTCGAGAAAATTCTGTCTCATGAATAGTGTCAAGTGTCCTGGGTCATAGTGTACTTGGTAAGACAAGTACGAGAGTATAAAGTGTCACGTATGTCCATCTCTAGATGACAGTACCCAACGCTGCGTACAGTGTTGGCACCCGACTGATAATCGGACGCTAAGTACTTCACACGGTTCTAGGTTAAGCATGCATAGCAATATAATGAAGCAAGAAAAATATATAACAATACTGCAGAGTTTGGCAAGGTACACTTGCCTGGGGTCCTGGCTCCAACTGTAGCTCTGGTCTCAGGGTGATCTGCTGCTACTACTCCGGTTGCTAAAATAAACATCACTATTAGATTCAAAAAATATCAAATAGTTAGAAACGCCTGTCATTGAGTCCAATTTGGAGACAAGGACAAAAATGACATTTCCGGGTCAAAGCGGGGTCCACACGTGGGCCACTTGCACCGAAAAGCGTGTCAGGGTCAAAGGTCTCCAAATTTCTCAAACTCAGTGTCTACAAGTCAAGAACGACGATACGAACCCAACGGAACTTCCAGAATTGGATTCTGATGAGCCGATCACAAAATCGCCCGTCAAGTGGAGCCTGTGGGGCCCACGATACGCGATTTTGTCAACGTTCTCAGAATCGAACCAAACTTAGGTCACAGGACCATCGTATTGCTACGAGTCCGATGGCACAAGTTTCGTCTCGATCCGACGTGTGTATACAAAGTTACAGCGCATTCCAGAACTGACGGATACGGGACGGTGTCCGTGGATACGCGTTGATTCTGGTGTGCACGCACATCCAAATCAACTGCTGCGAAATCTCACACGTCCGTATCAACGTCCCGCACGTATCGGTGAAGACCGCACGCGACCAAGTCGTCCCGTTTGGCGGGACATACTCAGTTCCGGGGTGGAACAGGGCGTTATTTTTCCTATTTTTGGATTGCGGTGTGCGATCACCACAGGACGCGATGTACCGAGCGGGTTGTACGAGCATCGAGAGGGTCATACAGTCTACGCGACGCAGCTGACGGAATTGAAAACGGAGTTACGAGGAGAGAGATACGGGTACCTGAACAGGGCTCCGGAAACTAAATTTTCTCTGTGTCCGCGTGTCTCTTGACACTGTGCTGTGTCCTGTGTCCGGCTACTATTGCCGTGTCCGATCTAGGGCATCAGTGCTCGGCCGCTGGGAGTGGGGGTTCGGGTTGGCGGAGGAGAGCATGAGGAGGGTGGTTGACGGAGAGTGGCTCGTCGACTGAGCTGAGAGGGGAGTCGTCGGCAAGGCGGAGCGGAGGGGTCAGCGGCGTGGAGTCGTCGAGAGGTCGTGCAGAGGGAGACGGCGGCCGCGGGTCACTGGGGTGATGGCGAAGTCGAGGGAGACGGCGGCCGCGGGTCGGGGGCTGGACTCGGCGGCAGAGAGTCGTGCAGAGGGCTCGGGTCGGGCGGCGGGTCGCTGGGGTGATGGCGAAGTCGAGGAAGACGGGGGCTGCTGGGGGAGGGGAGGTCGGCTGCTCCGGCGGGGGTAGCCGACGGCTAGGTTAGGGTTAGGGTTAGGGTTTGGGGAAAAATTAGGATTTTCTTTCCTTTTTTTTTCTTTTTCTTTGTAGAGAAAACTTAGGGAAATATATATTTATACATACAGAAATTGGAATAGGGTTTGACCTAGGATTTGGGCTGGGTCAACGCTCTTTGGGCTTGGCGTCGGCTCTCATGGGGTGTTGGGCGTTTGGCACGGGTTAAATTTGGTTTAATTCTACATCGGTTCCCAGGGCTTTAAACGGGTTTCCGGAGTCCAATAAATTCACGGAAAATTACCCTATGTCCGGTTTTCCATTTTACACCATAAAATATTATTTCCATAATATATTAATATTAATTAACAGCAATTAAAAATCATTTAATTACCAAAGGCCTGGGTTTTAATTACAGTAAAATCCCGAAAATTCCGGAAAAATTGTGAAAAGTCCAAATTAATAATTCCTGAAAATCAGGGGGCTTACACTAATAGACTTTGTTCACAACGAAGGATATATCAGGACGTATCCAGGTTAAGTATTGCAGTGCACTAACTAAGGACCGATACTCCGAGGGATCTAACAGAGGGTCGCCTGAAGTCCGAATAGACTGAGAGCTAGTAGAGATTGGGTTAGAAGCAGGTTTAGCATCAGTCATCTTAGCTCTTTGGAGAAGATCCTAAATGTATTTGGTTTGGCATATAGTAAGACCGTCATCGGTGCGAGTTATCTCAAGTCCCAGAAAGTATTTGGCATCACCCAAATTTTTAACAGGAACGTTGAGACTTAAGGCTTGAACTAGTTCATTGCACATAACTTACGAGGATCCAGTGAGAAGCATGTCATCAACGTAGACAAGAACTATTTGAATATATCTTTCAGAGAATTTTATAAACAAAGATGTGTCCAAGGTCGATGATACAAATCCCAAATGAAGAAGTGAGCAACGCAGACGATCAAACCAAGCCTTTGGAGCCTGTTCTAATCCATATAAGGATTTGGTCAATTTGCAAACATTGGTAGGCTTGTCGAGGTCTTCAAATCCAGGAGGTTGAGACATATATATTGGTTCAGATAAAAAAACCATGGAGAAAGGCATTATTGATGTCCACATGTTTTAGTGGCCAATGAAAGTGAGCAGCAACAGCAAGAGTAAGCATGATGGTTGTTGCTTTGGCAACATGACTAAAAGTCTCAATATAATTGATACCATATTGCTGAGTGAAGCACGAGCAACTAACCGTGCTTTGTGGCGATCAATTGTGCCATCAATATTTTGTTTAATTTGAAAGAGCCACTTGCATGAAACAATGTTATGATTAATAGGGGCCGGCACCAAAATTCAAGTTTGAGCATCAATTAATGCAGATAACTCTTCTGCCATGGTTGACGCCACTGAGGATCTTTTAGAGCTTGTGTCACACATATAGGAGCGGCCAGTATATTTGAGGTAAGAAGGCATAGTGGTAGTGGATGAGTAGTTGTAAGGTATGTTTTAGGTTTGAAAATCTCGTCTTTGGAACGAGTTTGCATGTGATGGGTTTTAATAGTAGATGTATTTGTAGAGATGGGAGAAGGAATAATGTTTGTGGATGTAGGAAGATTATTTGTAGATGTAGTGTGAATTTTATTGGGTGTGGTTGTAGGAGCTGCATGCTCAGATGTAGTAGGTCTATTTTTGCAGAGTGATTATGTGAATGAGGAGGTGAATGTGGAGGTCTAACCTGAGGATGTGGAATGAGTGATGTCGAAGAAAAAAACAACAGGGTTGGGTTTTTGGGGACACGGTAGACAAGTTCAAGTGCCATCATGAGATAGAAGAGGGAAGACATTTTCATCAAAAGTGACATGCCGTGAAAGGTAAACTCGCCCAGTTTTTGTATCCATACATCTATAACCTTTAGAATATGAACCATATCCAAGAAAAATGCAAGGCACACTCCTGTTCTGAAACTTGTTCTCAACAAGAGGCTTGATCCAAGGGAAGCATAAACATCCAAAAACTCTAAGAGAGCTATAGTTAGGAGGTGTGTGAAATAGAATGTGGTATGGAGAAATGTTATTGAGTGAAGGAGAAGGCAATCTATTGATCAGATAGACTGCATTTTGCATAATGTCAACCTAATAGTGATGAGAAAGACCAGGTTGAGCAAATAATGTTCTCGTCATGTTCAAGATATGTCTATATTTACTTTCAGAGACTCCATTTTGCTTTGGAGTGTACGGATAACTATATTGATGTGTGATTCCCTTAGAAGTGAGAAATGACTCAAATACTTTACTAGTATACTCTCCTCCCCCATCAGTTCGGAGAATGGAAACACGAGAGTTAAAGAAAAGTTCAATTTTATTGATAAGATCCATAAAAATAAGTAGTAAATCACTTTTCTTGACATAGGAAGTATCCAGGAATACTTAGAACAGTCATCCATAAAGACACTACCAGAAAAAGTCTAATTAGCGATGTCTAAAAACGTCGCTAAATAACAAAAAATTGTCGCTAATTTGGTTTAGCGACGTAATTAGCGACGTTATAAAGTTGTCGAAAAAACTCAAGTCGCAAAAAAAAATGTCGCTAAACGTCGCTATACCGACGTTTTTAGCGACGTTACTGTGTCGCAAATTTTTGCGACGTTTAGTGACTCCAAGTCACTAAATAGCGACATTTATTAAAGTCGCTAAAGGTCGCTGATTAGCGACGTCGATAGCGACGTTATACCGACGTCTAAAATGACCTGGCTATACTGCCATGTCAGCAATTGGCGACGTATAGCGACGTCATTAGCGACGTAATTAGCGACGTAATTAGCGGGGGGGATTTTGTTTCTTTTTAAAATTTTAACAAATGGGGAAAAATGAAACTAAGCCCTAATTAACCAAATTTTAGCGATGTTTAGCGACGTCCAATAAAAACGTCGCTAAATTAAATTTTAGCGACGTCAAGGATGTCGCTAAACACGTTGCTAAATATTTTTAATATAAAGGTCGCTATATACGTCGCTAAACATCGGTAAATTAGACATATTAGCGACGTTTAGCGACCTTAATTGAACTTATAGTGACTTATCTTTTAAAATCTTAATAAAAGTCGCTAAACGTCGCTAAATGTCGCCATTTAGCGACGTCTAGCGACGTTTTTATAAGGAGTCGCTAATTTATATATTATTAGCGACGTTTATTTTGACGTCGCTAAAATACGTCGCTAATCCCACTTTTTCTAGTAGTGAGATAACATAGTATTAAAAACCAGAAATAGAAGAAACAAGAGAAGGTCCCCAAACATCTGAGTGTAGCACCTGCAGTGGTCTGGTGGAGGAAGTTTGTGACTGTTAGAAGGGGAGTTTGGTGCTTTGACCAAGCTGACAAGCAACACATAACCAAGGAGAATGAGTGGTAACTCTTGGAGAGTGGAAATCGGGAAGTTGAGCACAAAGTTTATGAAGAGTGGCTGAAGACGGATGACCCAACCTGCGATACCAAATAGTGGATGTGTCAACCGCAAATAGACTCAGAACATAAGGATTGTTTGGAAAGACAAACAAACCATTTTTAATGGACCCCTGATAAAGAACTCTCTCCGTTTGTTTGTCCTTGATTGTGAAGGAGGTGGCATCAAATAGAACAGAAACATTATTGTCAGTAATGAATTTGTTTATGGATAGAAGATTATGCTTAAGAGAAGGCACGTGTAAGATATTGTTTAGCTAAAAATCTTTGTGTCATGTGTGAAGGGTTGAAGCACCAATAAAAGAGATTGGGAGGTGCATTCCATTGCCTACAACCACAGATCTTGTACCTGAAAAGTCAGATCGAACAAACATGTAGGACAGATCTTTTGTCATGTGTTGAGTGGCTCATGTATCAGCAATCCATGGTTCAGAATCATAAGATTGAGCAACCATGGCAGTAAGTCGTTGAGGAGGAATACGTCCTTGATACGTATAATTCATGCGCTGAGGACAGTCAAGCCCAGAGTGCCCATATTCCCCACATATCTGACATTGTAGGCTAGGCGATGTAAAATTGGGAGGGTTGGTGGGTCAAGCATGGTTCGAGTGAGTGGTATTGTAAGTGTTGTGCTTATGATGACGAGGCCCAGTATTGGAAGTAGAGTTGGAGGCGCTGTTGTTTTTGTGGAATAGGGCAAGGAGGAAGATTTGGGACGTGTATTTGTAGTTTGGGTCATAGTTGCTAAGTTTCCCTTTGTAGTTTGGATTTATCCGAAATGGCTTGTTGTTGGTGTTTGTGGCAGAGTATAAAGCATGAGGTGCAGAGTCATGGCAGAGGAGAGATTTTGTATGTTCAGTGACAATCAAATCCTCAGCCATTATCTGATTATGAAGAACATATGAAGAGATTTCATCAGATCGATTCCTGATGGTAGTGACAAAAGCTGCAAATTTTGATGGCAGTCCACGCAACATGTAGTGAACAAGATCATCGTCCGGAACAATATTGCCAGCTTCAGCGAGCTGGTCTGATATTTCTTGAATAGATTCAAGGTAAATTGGGATAGTTTTGTCACCCTTGGTGACTTTTGGAGCCGAGCTTTCAGATGTAAGATATGAGAATGAGAGATTTTGGCATACCTTTGTTTTAGAGTCTTCCATAACTCCATAGAAGATTTACAAGGTATGGATACTGGAAGCACAGTTGGATCTAGAGTTGCATTTATCCACATCATAATGGTACGATCTAGATTACGCCATTCAAGGTATTTGGGATTGACTATAGAGACAGATTCACCTTTGGCAACATAGAGGTATTGTGGTGGTGGAGTGATTGTGCCATCAACATAGCCCATGAGATCATGGGCCTCAAGAACTGGTTGGAATACATTTATCCATAGAGAGTAGTTATCGTGCGTCAGTTTTACGGTAACACAGTGGGCAGTATTGGTGATGGAGATTGGAAGAGCCATGGAGAAGGTAGGTGGAGGTTGGGAGAAGAAGTGGTCATTAGACCTTTCAATGCTTTGATACCATAATAATTCTTATTATGAATATGATAGAACACATATTTTTGTTATATATTTTTTATCACATCAATTATTATAATTGAGATATGATTTATAGAAAGGTAGAAGAGGATGAGGTTAAGAGTGCCAACAGTAAGCTGTTGAGAGGTTACATGAGATTGGAAGAAGAAACTGTGTTATGTTGAGATTTGTTATTTTTTTCTTGAAGGTCTCTGTTCTGTTGAGATTTGGTATTCTCTTCTTGAAGGTTAGAACTGGCTCTAATAAAGCCTAGCATGTATTTTACAAGAATCTATGTTTCGCTCCCAAGGAATACATGTAATGACAAGTAATATGAATGAAACATATGATACAAGTAGCAAGTGTATCAAAAAACAACTGATAAAAGGTATATAGTATAATATACTATAATCAAATTGATAAGGTATAGTTGCTTGAGATTTTGTCTAAGTCCACTTCGCTAAGGTCACGACACCCCGGCTTAGTCTCAAACCTAAATTTATCAAATAAATTTATAAGATATAGTATTATTAAATTAGGTTATACCTATGAGTTCTCAAAGTGAATTTCCTATTATGCATTTGGACGAGTGGTTCTGGAGGTCGCCGAAAACTGAATGGAGGGGAAGGTATTGGCGGTGGTTCAGGGTTGGCGTAGGAGCATATGGTTGGTTGGAGATGACGTCAGGAATGGAGGGGAGGTTCGGGCGGACATGGTTAAGACTGCTCTCGATGGTAAGAGACTGTCAAGAATGGTTGATCGGTCGGGATAGGAGAAATTGTCACGACCCGCACCCGAAAATTCGGGCACGAGTGCGTGGGTACGTCCAGCCTACGCCGCAGTGTCGGCGGTAGTACGCTGTCTAGGGCATGATCACAGGTGATAAATCTAGCTCATTCACAATATATTAAATAGGCAAGGAAAAATAGCAGAAAAAGAATGCTAAGATTTTATAACCAGAATATGATAATCAGATCCAGAGTTTATTACAGAACCATAGATTATATCGGGGACAAACCCGATTACTGAGATGAAAGGAAATAAACAACTAATGCTAACTACTCAGCAGGAGTAGTCTCCTGGGTGGGAACCGGCTCTGCAACTGTATCACCTGCTGTCTCATAGGGGCCATAATAAGTAGGGGCAAGATCCTCATCATCGCCTAAATCAACAGATCCAATCAGGAAAGGAGCAAAGTACACAGTGCACAACAAGATTAAAACTAAATATTCGTGACAGGTAGAAAATAACTGACTAAGCATTATGTTGAGAAATACGTAAGTAAGTAGTGAAATTAACTGAGAAATAATGTTATAAAATAAGACTAGAAGTAAAGTATGATTAATTGCTATAAACCAAAAATACGAGTAAAACAGGAAAAATGTGACAGGAAATGTAACTGTAACAAGACAACAAGAACTGCAACAAGACAGGAACTATGTGCGTGAACTTGTGTATTTAGAATACATAGTTGGCATGTAGGGGTTTATAAGGCTAATAAGGCCATCATAGACGACTAGTGACTAGGAACAATCAAGTATAAGGCTGATGGTACAGTCGCGTACCAACAGCTAGTAACAGGACCTGGGGGAAGGGTAAACTACATGCCTCCTAGTATTCTCCCACCCGACACGGAAAGCAAGACATAAAATCCCGTATTCAGGACATGAAATCCAGAATTCTAACACTACATGTAATCATCAAGAATACTAGTAGAGCAGAAAATTAATTATCACAATATAAAGATTAACTTGAGGTGCAGGTACTTGCCTGTTGTTTGGATCTGATTAATTTAGTTCTTGGGGGAAAAGTCCAGAGATGAGTCCAAAAGCTGAAATAGACAATACCATCACGCTCAGAAGATGTCAAATAGCTAGAAACGCCTGTCCTTGGGTCCAATTTGGAGACAAGGACAAAAACGGCAGTTTCGGGTCAAAACGGGGTCCGCCGGTGGGCCCGCTTTGTACCGAAAAACGTGTCCGGGTCAAAGGTCTCCAAATTCACCAAACTTAGTGTCAACAGGTCAGGAATGCTGATACGAACCCAACGGAACTTCCAGATTTGGATTCCGATGAGCCGAACACAAAATTGCACGTCGAGCGGGGCTTGTGGGGCCCACGACACGCGATTTCGTCAACGTTCTCAGAATCGAACCAAACTTGACCCACAGGACCAGCGTATCGCTACGAGTCCGATGGCGTAAGTTTCGTCTCGATCTGACGAGTGTGCACGAAGTTAGGGTGAATTACAGAAAAGGCGAATACGGGGCGATGTCCGCGGATACGCGTTGATTCCGGTGTGCACGCACACCCAAATCAGCTTCCACGAAAACTCACACGTCCGTATCGACGATGCGTACGTATCTGTGAAGACCGCACGCGACCAAGTCATCCCGTTTGGCGGGGCGGACTCAGTTCCGGGGTGAAACAGGGTCTGATTTTTCCTGTTTTTGGATCGCGGTGTGCGATCACCACAGGACGCGATGCCCCGAACAGTTTGTCCGGACACCGAGAGGGTCATACAGGCTTCACAACGCAATTTACGGAAACGAAAACGGAGCTACGAGCAAAAAGATACACGCACCTGAAGGGGACCCGAAAACCGGGTCGAGACGTGTCCGACTCGTGTCGGACACGAAAATTGGGAAATTAGGGCTAGGGTTAGGGTTTCGTCGGAAAACGGCCGTGGACGGCGGAGGGCGGCTGCTGGGCGGCCGGCGAGGGCGGGGGACTGTTCGTCGAGGGGCGGCGCGGCGTCCACGGGCGGAGCGGCGGCTCCGGGCGGCCGGCAGCGGCGGTGGGAAGCTGCTTGCTGCTGCTGCGGCTGTTGCTGCGGGAGGCGGAGGGAGGAGGAAGTCAGCGGAGGGGCTGGCGAGGCGAGCCGCGATGGAGGAGGCGGTGCTAGGTGGTGGCGTGGTGGTCGGTGGCGAGGGCGACGGCGGTGGGTGTCTGACGGTGGCCGGAGGGAGAATGGGGGAGGGTTTTATAGGCGGGGGAAGGCTGAGGATGGCCGGAAATGGCGGGGAGAGGGGGTGGTCGTGGCGGCGTGGGAGGGCGAAGCGAAGCGGAGCGGGCCGGAGGACGCGGCGGGCGGCGCGGCGGACGGCGGAAGAAGCGGGCACGGCGTCGTGGGGGAGACGGGTCGGTGGCGGGTTAGCGGTGCGGGTCGGGTTCGGCAGACCCGACCCGACCCGATAAGGTGACGGGCCGCGGGTTGGGCCGCAGGCCGGGCTGGGCCGGATGGGCCAGAAATAAACGATAATAATAATAATAATAATAATTATAATTAATAATTAATAATTAATAATAATTAATTAAATAAATAAATAGTTTTTAGGCATTTAAAAATAGGTCCGAGGTCCAATAAATTCCAGAAAAATTGTCCTAAGTCCAGTTTTTCATTTTACACCCAAAAATATTATTTTTATAATATTTTAATGTTGTTTAATATCAATTAAAAATCATGTAATAATTCAAAACTTTGATTTTAATTTCAGAAAATTCCCAGGAAATTCCAGAAAATTGTGAAAAATCCCAATTTTAGTATTTTTGAAAAATCAGGGGCTTACAATCTACCCAACTTATAAAATTTTGTCCTCGAAATTTAAATTATGGCAGGGTTCTCTATGTCTACTCTCACTTGATTACAGTCTAACGGCTTCTCTCAGGTGAACATTGCAGTCGCTACCCAACTTAGAATTCTACCCATATATCCTCTAAGGTTGTACGACTAGTAAAGCTAGGTCCCAACTTAATAAATCATGATATTGAATCTTAAGTCTGCAACACAAAACACAGCACATAGGGTCTTGTCTTAGTCATGAAGGGTTATCATCAATTCGACCGGTCTGAGGGGTATGTCTAGCACTACAAATCAACTTATATCAAACACAGGATTTTGTCTTTCCGAAGTAAGGGAAGACGAGGATCAATAATAAAGAGTTTAAGGGCGAGGTGGTAGAACAGAGGTATAGGGATCAAGGCGTTTAAAGAATTCTAATCGGGATTGTCAGGCGGTTATGGATTGAGATTCTATTCTGGTAATCATTTATTCGCATGCTCGTATTAGTACGGTTATGTAACTGATACGATATGCTCGGACATGTTTAGGGGCAAGTATACTAGTCACTATATCTCTCAATCCACGTAAAGTAGTCGTGCGAAGTGCAAATCAGAATGCACTAAGGTTGATCAGACCGTAGTACACTGATTCTGAATAGACACTTGCATTAGTGGGGTTGATCAGGCCTCAATAATACATGTGTCATGAACAAGCCCGATAAAGGGTAAGCTTGCAAAACTAAGCTATAAAATAGCAGCATATGTCAAGTTCAGCAAAATTTAAGTGCGCTAGATGATGATGAAAAGGAGGTACAAATTATTGAAGTTCACAAAACACATATAAGCACAATAGCAAAAGCCTCTAAAAACTCTACAGTTATCAAAATTAAAAAGCATACTAGGTTATTTAGCAAGTTCAAAATGACTAAGTTGGGGCTGAGGTCACGAACCAATAGGCACGAAAACAATACTAGAAAAAGTATCTACGAATCACTTACGCGCATTAGCTGCTCCCAAAGTTTGCGCGTTCTCCACGGTCATCACGTAAGCTTGTCCGCGTCCTGGAGCAGTGGGGCAGTCCCTCACTCGATGTTCTGTTGATCCACAATATAGACAGGCACCTAGTCTCATCCTACAAACTTGCCAGGTGTGACCTTGTTTTCGACAAAAGCCACAAGTGGGAACTCGTTGGGTCTGCCCTTGAGCTTGATGTTGGGGTGCTGGAGCTCGAGGGAGAGGACGCTGGGCTTGCTGCGGGGATCTCTGCTGTTGTTGTTGTTGAAAAGGGCGTTTGTTGGGTCCCGCATTTCCGGTATCTCTTTCTCGCTTTAGCTTATGCCCCATGTCTCGCTCAACGTCTTGTGCCACATTTAAGATTTCCTCATAAGTGCAAGCTCGGCTGGTGGTGACAGCAAGGCGAATATCCGGAGACAGCCCCTTCTTGAATCTACGGGCTCTGTCCTCCGGGGTACGAACCATGTACTCCGCAAAGTGGCTTAACCTGCTAAATTCAGCAGTATACTCATCAACAGTCAGGTTACCTTGTTCCAGTCTCTCGAATTGGCTTTCGAGTCCCGAGCCACTTCAGGGTAAAATTTCTCCTTGAATAGCCTCTTAAAATCTTCCCAGGTGATGTCAGGAGCAGATAGTTGGGGTTCATCTCTGAACCAGGTCCGAGCTATGTTGAACAGTTGCAGGCTTGCGGACTCCACTTTGAGATCATCAGGGACCCGAGCAGTCTTCAGGAGTCGCTCTACGTTCTCTATCCATTCGTCGGCATAGAGGATGCCTTCAGTTCCATAGAATTCCAGGGGTCTAAGATTCTTGAAGTCTTTGGCACTTCCTGGCCTCTTGAGTGGCGACTCCTGGGACTTAATAGCTTCTGAGAGGCTGGTCCGCAGAAGTACAGTCTGTTCTTTCTGGGATTCTACTAGTCCCTGGAACACTCCAAGTAGTTGTGCCCCATCTAAAGTAACTGCCGGAGTAGATGGAGGTGGAGGGAGTGCAAGAGTTTCGGGCACAGTCTGCTCAGCTGGTTCTGATGAGCCTCCTACTGTGTTCCTTGTCTGAACCATTCTGAAAGATGAAGGGATAGGGAGATCAGAATAGATTACTTGGAAATCAAAGGCGATAGGATAATTGAGCAGAAATGATATCAAGAATTGAAATAAGGACCCTATACTGTGAATGAGTTTTATCCTAAAATCCTCAATCTTATTGCAGGCCTGTTCGGTCCCTAAGTTGAAACCGAACAATTTAGTCGTTGGACCTGCATGGGCCACCACTAAAACGTGTCACGACCCGCACCCGGAAATTCGGGCACGAGTGCGTGGGTACGTCCAGCCTACGCCGCAGTGTCGGCGGTAGTACGCTGTCTAGGGCATGATCACAGGTGATAAATCTAGCTCATTCACAATATATTAAATAGGCAAGGAAAAATAGCAGAAAAAGAATGCTAAGATTTTATAACCAGAATATGATAATCAGATCCAGAGTTTATTACAGAACCATAGATTATATCGGGGACAAACCCGATTACTGAGATGAAAGGAAATAAACAACTAATGCTAACTACTCTGCAGGAGTAGTCTCCTGGGTGGGAACCGGCTCTGCAACTGTATCACCTGCTGTCTCATAGGGGCCATAATAAGTAGGGGCAAGATCCTCATCATCGCCTAAATCAACAGATCCAATCAGGAAAGGAGCAAAGTACACAGTGCACAACAAGATTAAAACTAAATATTCATGACAGGTAGAAAATAACTGACTAAGCATTATGTTGAGAAATGCGTAAGTAAGTAATGAAATTAACTGAGAAATAATGTTATAAAACAAGACTAGAAGTAAAGTATGATTAATTGCTATAAACCAGAAATACGAGTAAAACAGGAAAAATGTGACAGGAAATGTAACTGTAACAAGACAACAAGAACTGCAACAAGACAGGAACTATGTGCGTGAACTTGTGTATTTAGAATACATAGTTGGCATGTAGGGGTTTATAAGGCTAATAAGGCCGTCATAGATGACTAGTGACTAGGAACAATCAAGTATAAGGCTGATGGTACAGTCGCGTACCAACAGCTAGTAACAGGACCTGGGAGAAGGGTAAACTACATGCCTCCTAGTATTCTCCCACCCGACACGGAAAGCAAGACATGAAATCCCGTATTCAGGACATAAAATCCAGAATTCTAACACTACGTGTAATCATCAAGAATACTAGTAGAGCAGGAAATTAATTATCATAATATAAAGATTAACTTGAGGTGCAGGTACTTGCCTGTTGTTTGGATCTGATTAATTTAGTTCTTGGGGGAAAAGTCCAGAGATGAGTCCAAAAGCTGAAATAGACATTACCATCACGCTCAGAAGATGTCAAATAGCTAGAAACGCCTGTCCTTGGGTCCAATTTGGAGACAAGGACAAAAACGACAGTATCGGGTCAAAACGGGATCCGCCGGTGGGCCCGCTTTGTACCGAAAAATGTGTCCGGGTCAAAGGTCTCCAAATTCACCAAAATTAGTGTCAACAGGTCAGGAATGCTGATACGAACCCAACGGAACTTCCAGATTTGGATTCCGATGAGCCGAACACAAAATCGCCCGTCGAGCGGGGTCTGTGGGGCCCACGACACGCGATTTCGTCAACGTTCTCAGAATCGAACCAAACTTGATCCACAGGACCAGCGTATCGCTACGAGTCCGATGGAGCAAGTTTCGTCTCGATCTGACGAGTGTGCACGAAGTTAGGGTAAATTACAGAAAAGGCGGATACGGGGCGATGTCCGCGGATACGCGTTGATTCCGGTGTGCACGCACACCCAAATCAGCTTCCACAAAAACTCACACGTCCGTATCGACGATGCGTACGTATCTGTGAAGACCGCACGCGACCAAGTCCTCCCGTTTGGCGGGGCGGACTCAGTTCCGGGGTGAAACAGGGTCTGGTTTTTCCTGTTTTTGGATCGCGGTGTGCGATCACCACAGGACGCGATGCCCCGAACAGTTTATCCGGACACCGAGAGGGTCATACAGGCTTCATAACGCAATTTACGGAAACGAAAACGGAGCTACGAGCAAAAAGATACACGCACCTGAAGGGGACCCGAAAACCGGGTCGAGACGTGTCCGACTCGTGTCGGACACAAAAATTGGGAAATTAGGGCTAGGGTTAGGGTTTCGTCGGAAAACGGCCGTGGACGGCGGAGGGCGGCTGCTGGGCGGCCGGCGAGGGCGGGGGACTGTTCGCCGAGGGGCGGCGCGGCGTCCACGGGCGGAGCGGCGGCTCCGGGCGGCCGGCAGCGGCGGTGGGAAGCTGCTTGCTGCTGCTGCGGCTGTTGCTGCGGGAGGCGGAGGGAGGAGGAAGTCGGCGGAGGGGCTGGCGAGGCGAGCCGCGGCGGGGGAGGCGGTGCTAGGTGGTGGCGTGGTGGTCGGTGGCGAGGGCGACGGCGGTGGGTGTCTGACGGTGGCCGGAGGGAGAATGGGGGAGGGTTTTATAGGCGGGGGAAGGCTGGGGATGGCCGGAAATGGCGGGGAGAGGGGGTGGTCGTGGCGGCGTGGGCGGGCGGAGCGGAGCGGAGCGGGCCGGAGGACGCGGCGGGCGGCGCGGCTGACGGCGGAAGAAGCGGGCACGGCGTCGTGGGGGAGACGGGTCGGTGGCGGGTTAGCGGTGCGGGTCGGGTTCGGCAGACCCGACCCGACCCGATAAGGTGACGGGCCGCGGGTTGGGCCGCAGGCCGGGCTGGGCCGGATGGGCCGGAAATAAACGATAATAATAATAATAATAATAATTATAATTAATAATTAATAATTAATAATAATTAATTAAATAAATAAATAGTTTTTAGGCATTTAAAAATAGGTCCGAGGTCCAATAAATTCCAGAAAAATTGCCCTAAGTCCAGTTTTTTATTTTACACCCAAAAATATTATTTTTATAATATTTTAATGTTGTTTAATATCAATTAAAAATCATGTAATAATTCAAAACTCTGATTTTAATTTCAGAAAATTCCCAGGAAATTCCAGAAAATTGTGAAAAATCCCAATTTTAGTATTTTTGAAAAATCAGGGGCTTACAGAAATGGTGGTGTTTCATCATAATTCAACAGTGATGAAGGAAAGGAAAGAAAATGAAAGAAGAAGAATGAATGAATATGTGGCTGAATGAATGTTATAGCTGGAAGGGGGTACCGAACTCAACTGCCTCTTGTGGTCAGTGAGAATAAGTATAACCTCCCTGGCAAGGCGGATGGTCTCGGGATCAAACCGCGGGGGAGGTGTGGGGGCAGTGGGCCCAAATGATATGCAAAGCAGCATGCATAAAGTTCCGTGAGTATCGTCGGGCATCTAAAAAAAAAAGGTAGGAGGGGGTGGGGTTTAGGGTTTTGCTTTTGTCTTGTTCCCCAAAGGCATGAATTTGTGTTTACAAAAGAATGGGAAGGGAAGAAATGGAACTTTCTTATTTTACTAGAAAATATTTAGGGCCTAATTATTTAGTTTTTTAAATACTTAGGAAAAAGAAATTAGGAGGAGGTTTCTAACTTAATTCTCAATAATTTTCCTTTGAATTTCATTTCTTATTTAATTTAAAGTTTATTGTTAAATTCTAAAAGGATTTGATTTTGTTCAAGAAAAAAATAAAAAATAAAAAAACGTAAATACGTAAATACGTAAAAAAATGATTAAAAAATGTTAACTGTTATGGATTTTCAGGTTAGGGCAACTAAAAACATCATGGTTCATGATTCTATCTTTCGTTTGATTCTTTTTTATGCATAGTTTTCATTCATATACTTTTGGTCATTCTCTTCCATAGATTATGGTATAGTCTAGATGATAGATATTTTCTTTGGATATTATTGTATTGTTTAGTAACTTATAGACATAGACATCATATTATTGTCAATATTGTGGTGTAGAATGAACGTACTCATGTACCTGTATCCCAAAAAGTAGGAGCTGGACGTCATACTGTGAGATTTCTCTATTGTGCGGTGCTACTCCATTCGAAGAATATGCTCCATTTTGCTAGACTACTCCATTCGGCGGAGGTGCTCCATTCCGTGGGGCTTCTCCATTTTATGGACGTCTCCCTTTGTTGGGCTGCTTATTCCGCGGGGTTGCTTTATTCGGCGAAGTTGAAGACTTAACCAATTGTGATTATTGCTTCAAGCGATATTGTGACGTTGTTAGCCTAGCACACAACAAGGCTGGATGAAAGTTAATAGCGTTAGGGACACTGGTTTTTGAGAGCCATTACTAACTAATTGATCTAGAATGATTTATTGAATGTCGTCGCTAGCTGAAAGATCAAAATATCTTAAATGAAAGTCATTCCTTGCTGATAAATCAGAAGATCTTATATGAAAGCCATTTTTGGTTGATAGATCAGAAGATCTTAAATAAAAGTCATTTATGGCTAGTAGATCAAAAGATAATTTCTTTAGAGAAAAAAACTTCATTTCATCTATTAAGAAGATTTTTTTTTTTTGATAATGTTATTTCCACTTTCCCTTATTTTGTTTTTAATTAGTGTTACCCCCCCCCCCCCCCCCCCCCCCCCTCTCCCCCAGTTCTAAAAATTAGGCAATATTTTTTTTGGGGTAACTACAATTACAATTATCATATTATGAATGATTGGTGGGGGAGGGGGGGGGGGGGTAACACTAGTTAAAAAAAATTGGGGGAGGGGGGGAGGGCTAGTGAAGTTCTCATTATCAATTGGGGGTGGGGGTGTGGGTGTGGGTGTGTGTGGGGGGGGGGGGGGACGGTAAATACAAATAACTCGAAAAAAAATTAGATCATAAAGCTTTTAGATCATACTTGTATCGTTCGAGGATGATCGCACGATCGTGCCTTAGCATGGTAAAGCTACGTAATGATAACATATTGTAGTCTAATTTATTGAACTAAGAGATGAGAGAGATTAATTCTCAAGTAGCTGAACCCTCAGAGTTTTTCCATAAATATTTATTTATCTTCCATTATATAAAGCGGCTTCTAGATGGCTAAAAAGTGAGCCGTCTAAACCGTAAGTAAATGCTCAACCAATTAAAATTTAAAAAATTACTTACGGTAGATAAATAAAACCTTAAACTAACTTCTATCTTATCCGTCCAAACACTTAATAAATATTCAACCAATTTAATTAACAAAAAAATAAAATAACGGAAGATTAAAAAAAAAATCTAAAACAAACTTCTTTCTCATCATCCGTAACCCACTGTTTTCTTCCATCATACCTAAATACTAATTTTAAAATCGTTTAAATACTAAATTTAAAAGAAAAATAAGAAAAATATTAAAATTATTTTACAAATTTTAATTCAAATATATTTAAATATTTGAACTAAGTACATGGTATTATCTGACTCAGATATCAAAAACTGTAAAAATATATCTATAACAAATTCTACTTAAAATATATTTCAATTATATTTTAAATATTTTAAAATAATTTAAATTTTTATATAATTTTTTAATAATTTTGTTTTTACATGCAATGTACGTGATGGTAACTAGTAATAATACGATGACTTAATAACTCAATACAATAATGTCTTTAGATTACAAAGAGAAAAGATATCTCTGTATGTTGGTTGAGCGCAATCAACCGGTTAGTTAGTTTTACTAGGCTTAACGGATCGATACCGATTTTGGATTTGGGTTCGGGTTCGCACGCGAGCTAAGCTTTTGGGTTGATGGTATAAAATCTAGCCCATGACCTGGTTCGTGGGCCACCCGGGCCACGATGCACCTCAACCTAAAATGCTTAATAACTCGTCTCCACTCCTCGAGACTCAAATAAAAGCTAGCCAGCGGTAGCAAAAGCTTCGACGGCTCACTCGATCAATCTCTGGTATGTTAGGGTTAGGGTTAGGGTTAGGGTTGGGCTTTCGCTTCACCTCTTTTTCCTCCTCTCGATCGAGAAAAGTAAAATAATAATAATTAGGGTTTCGTTTTCCTAATCTATTATAGTTCTATAAATGTTTGTGCCTACAGAAGATTTGCGGAAGTGATCGAGAATGTATCTCCAGTTCTATATCAACGACAATGGCGACAAGGTCTACACCACCAAGGTCCTTTTTTCCCCTTTCTATTTCTGGAATCGTTTCATTGTTCTCTGTTATTTATCTATTATTAAACGGGTATTTATTTCCTCTTATTCTCAATAAGAGCCGAACTTACATTGGTTATCCGTGTTGATTAAATGGGCTATACTAAAATACAACCATGGGCTGTTTGTTGTTTCTATGTATATTTTTGTAACTCTTGCGGAATTTCCTTGCTAAATAAGAAATCGTATCTTCACCAAAATGAGGACTAAAAGGTTTAACTGTGTTGCACATGCCCGAACACAACACGATGCGATACACGGACCATGGTTGTGAAAAACGCTAGACGCTAGTCGGACGGACACCTGCCTAGGTGGGTAAAAAAAAAAAAAATCCAAAAAGCCTGCTGAAAATTGCAAAAACAAAGTCCTTAAAACCCCAAAACATGTATAGTCGGTCGTCGGAGGGGACTAGACAGGCGCCTAGGCTGCCATCGGGCGGGCACTAGGCGTCTAGCGCCAAGGCACCACCTAGACCACCTTTTAGAACAGTGGCACGGACCAATTTTAGTGCATTCTAGTGCATTTTGGAGTTTTTGTGTCGGGTCTAATACGGGCCCAGTGTTGTTAATGGCGGATGTCAGATTATGGCGGCAAGCCAAAAATCCGCCATGTAAATATGGCGGATGGCGTGGCGGCCTATGACGGAAGTCATGGCGGACATTATATATATATATATATATATATATATATATATATATATATAATAAAAAACTACAGAAATAAATAAAATACCTAAAAAACTTAAAAACATATGTCAAGAACCATATAATTAATTGATAGAAAATATCAATGCTCAATGTCATAAACTACTAACAACCACAAGCTTGTGCTGAAGCCATTGTCGAAAAGCTATAAAAATGGACAGAAAAACAGAAGCAAAGGAAGCAAGAAAAAAAAATATTCAACTAAAAAGAACATAATTAAAAAACAAAAATAAAAAACAGGAAAAAAAACAAATTAATTTTTTTTAAAAACATGATGGTTCATTAAAGAGGAAGAATAAGAAAAACAAGAATAAAAAAGACTGAAAAAAAAGGAACAAACAAATATATCACAAAATTAGTAAAAACAAACGAAAAAAAGGTTAAAAAATAATTGATATAGAGTAGGAGAAAATGAAAAAGAATTAAAAAGATTTAAAGAATTAAAAAAAGAAGTGTTTTTATATAAAAAGGACATAAAAAGAATTAAAGAAAACGTTAAAAAAATTTAAAAACTTTAAAAAATGAGTGTTTTTTTAAAAAGACTTGAAAAACGAAATACAAAGTAGTAGAAAAATGTCACCGGAGGAGGTTGTCGGAGACATTCGCCGAAGGGTGGGGGGCGCCGGAGGATAGTGGAGGGAAGATGATGGTGGTCGTCGGTCGTTGTAGAGAAGGAAGGTCTGGTGCGCAGGTTTGAAAAGTGAGAAAGAAGAAGCACAAAGTTAAGTTTTTGGGGTTTTACACCCTTTTTTGCCCGGATCTCTGTCGGGTTATACGACCCAGTTCGGTTTTTTTTCCGCCCTTTCCGTCGGGACCGCCACGGACGCCACACGCATAGCGGCCACCATGGCCCGCCATTTGAAAACTGCCATGCTACCGCCATTTCATGGCTGCTTGTTCAAAATCCGCCACCGCCATCTGCCATGGCGCCGCCATGGCCGCCATTTAACAACACCGTACGGGCCCCACAAGTAACAGACATGGCAGAATTTTGGAGTGACTAAATGTTTTAGCCCTTGGTAGAGGAACGGAAATAACAAAAGGAAATTCAAAAATCCAATGGGGAAAATGTGTGAAAAAGGATGGTGGTGGTGGGGAACCAAGGAGCAATAACTTACATTGGGTTAAAACTTAAAATCAATATGGACTGTAAATTTTGTTTCTACAGGACTTATAATGGCACCCATTGAACTTCTAAAAGCTGAAATAATGTATGTGCCCCATCAACATTATCAAGATTACTTTATTATTATTTATAAATGGGTATAACTATCAGGTGAATATGTAAATATTTACGGGAATATATATAGTTCATATAAAAATGAAAACAATTTTGATGATTAAATATATTTAATAGTTATCTATGTCTGTAACTTCGTATGTTGTTGTTGTAACTTCGTATAGTGTAGTTGGTTAAGATGATAGACTCGTATGGTGGTATTGGACAGGTCGCTAGATTTTTCCCATATAATATCCTTTCTATGTAACTGAATTAGCTTCTCTTTGCAGAAGAAAGATCCTCTGGGGAGGGCAACAGAGTCTGCTCATCCAGGTAATTTGCATGTATGTTTGTTGGTCTTTTTGTATTTTACTCTCGAGGCCTACATGATCTTAGTTGCACGCAATAGAAGATGCATGTCCACGTAAAAGGAACTCCAGTTGGTTTGAAACTCGGAATGTATTAGTTCAGAACTTCAGATTTCAATGAGATTAGTGCAGAGCTGAAGCAACTACCTACAATTGTCACGAGATGACTGATGCTTATGTTTATTCTTTATTTTCTTCTAGTGTGCAAACATACATCAATGAGGTACTAAAAATGTGTGTATATTTAAGTCTGGACCTTGATTCTTTGATTCCATACATGCTTCCAATAGATAAACGTTCCATTTAATGGTCAACTAAATTTTGATGACTTATTAAACACTACCAGTCACCTACCACAAAAACATTGCCCATTGATTGAACTTGTAAAGCCTTTTGAAGAGGATGTAGCTATTTTCCCAGGGTTTGTAAGAAGATAAAGTTGGATTCACTGGAGCACATATGCATACTTTAACTTGAGTTCATCTTTGGGTGTTGCATTGACATTTAATCTACGATGTCACAGTTTGAAATTTATTTCTCTCCTCTCATATGAATGTTACTTTTGTTCGTTCCATGATAACTTTGGTTGTTTATTTGTTAAAATATATAGGAACTGTACTCAAATTTGTAATGCTTCATATTGAATTTTAATATTCTTATTGTAGACAATATAGATAATTTTCTTTCTGAGACCTCTAGCCTTGAAGATTTCTAATGATTAGGGGATACTGAATGCTGGTTTAGGTGCCCTTTCTACAAGTACAGTTTTATTTTCTAATGGAAATATTTTTATTTGGCAGCCTTAGGTATTTAATGTAAAGTAGTTCTTTTCCTAGCGCTGAAGGGAAAATACTGAAGATTCATTTTCTGAATTGACTGGACCTTATCCCCCACATCTATTTTTGGTTCATCATATCCCATTTATTAAACTTAGCAAATATTATCTCATACAACTATAAGGTGGCATTGTAACTCCTGGTGCTAAGAAACTTGGGCACATGGAACTGTGGATGCTGCCCCATGCTATAAATATTGATAAAGTGTCTAGTATATAATTATGAAGTATGTAGTTAGCAATTAAAGGTTATTACTTGGACAGAAAACCCAATCCATTACGGCACGATATGCAATAACCAGAGTCTTTTTGGATTTATCATGTCTCTGATCATCCCAAAAGTATAGCAGCAAGGATATGAAAATGCTAGAGCATAACTTATGAACGTCTTGGGCTAATTAACAATGCTCTTATTGAGACTCCCTGATTAAACCGGCATGACGGTTATATTTATTAGTGCCATATTTTGCTTTGAATAACATATGATTTGGTCTCCAATTCTTTGTTGTTTAACATTTGGTTGATCTACAGATGAAGACATCTGCTTCCTTCTCTTACAGTTTTGGGAAGTTACGTATTTTGTTTTATTTCATTCTGTTGCAGCCCGTTTCTCTCCTGATGACAAGTTCTCGAGGCAGAGGTTTCTTTTGAAGAAGCGTTTCGGATTGCTTCCATACAAGAAGACGGATATGAAATAGTGCGATATTTGTAGCTGGCAGTGCCATTGTTATGAAGCTCTCTATGCCCCTATTACTACTGCTTCTCAAGATATGGTTAGTAAATATAAAAATTGAACTGGGTTTAAGTAGGCGGCGTGTAAGCTATTAACTTTGGTTGTATTTGTGCCCATTCGGGGAGTACTTTTGCATGAATGATCTTTCAAGTTATACTGTTCTGTAAGATCGGACGTAGTTTTAAATGTAGTTGTTCTCCTCTCCTGTAGTGGGATGCAATTCACAACGGCTACTAATGTGAGCATAATCAATGTCTAACCTTGGCACAATTTCTGCCCCGAACTATCATTTTGATGAGGGGCTGACTTCTGCAGCTGTGGTCCTGTCGATTAATGCAAACTTTGGTTGTTTGTCACTCATTTCTAAAGTAGATTATGCTAATTGTCTGGAGTAAGATGAACTGTTAATTAGTTAAACTCTGTATCAAATAGTTGATATTTTATCATAAGCTGTGAGATAAATGTACCTTTGTTTGTTGATGTTGTGATTGTAACTGGGAAGTTGCTACTGCTTGATACTTGCTGCAGTAAACTCAACCATTGTTGTTGCCACCAATTAGTCTAGTAACAATGTCTAAAAATCTTTTTGTTGCTATTGTCATGACAATTTTAAACATTCATGGTTATTCAAAACTACAGATCAGATCTGCTGTTCCAAACAGAATGTCCTGTCAAGTCCCCTCCTCTATTACATGTAATATGGAGGGAATATGGTGAAGGAGAAGACCATCAATTTTATATATTCAAAACTACAGATCAGCTTGATGTCTACTTAGGGCCCGAGCAAGGAGTCATGGACTCTCCCTCTAGCTCGGCACTGCAAGCCGCAGTTGATAATCGTCCAACAAGTATTTGAAGCCACACCTAATTCTCAACGGAAAGCCTTGCAAGTGTTCGATTGCTCGGATACGAAAAAAGAAGTGTCAAGTATTTGAAATCAACTTTTGCTCGATACCGAGTCAGTCGACGGATCGTCGTTTCGCGGCTCCATAATTTGACTTGTTGAGCGATTTTGTGATCGGCTCATCGGAATCCAAAACTGGACATACCGTTAAATTCGTATCGTCGTTTAGAATTCGTTTGACCTATCATTTTTCCAAATTAGAGAGCTTTACCTCTGGTACATTTTTTGTGCAAATTGGCCCACATGTGCATTCCGTTTTGGTCCAAAATTATCTTTTTTGTCCCTGTGTCCAAATTGGACGAATGGGTAATATTTTCTGACTATCTCATCCTTTTCAAAAACGTTGGCAATGTCTGTATCAGCATTCGGAGACGTTTGCGTTGCTCCTAAATTTTCTGGATTCGTTGTACCTGTTGCCTTGCGTCGTTTTAGCACCAAATTTCTACCATGCAAGTATATATTGCCATGATGATTGTTTGTTTACATTTTTTATAGCATGTTGCTTTTATGTTACTTAGTTATTTTCTATAAAAATTGTGCGTCCAAGATAGACTTGTGTGCAACAGCGGATTGCGTCGTCTTTATTTTTGTTTATTATGCATATTGACCTAGAGTTATGTGACCAACCTATAATTGTGAGGTATTCTCATATCTCCATGACCTTGGCATGTACTTTGTACATACACGGATGTGTGATACGCGTGAGAGGGCACGAACTATCGTATTCGGGTCGCTCCTGATACGTAAGGGACGTGTGTCGGCTTAGTCATATTTAGTGTCTAGGTACATTCATTGACTTAGTGGTGCTGAACTAAACGTGTCGTGTTTGTGGATACGATCTGGACAGTCGTTTGGGTAGGAAGGATATACACGAGTCGTTTGGGCTACTTTACACTTTTCTGTGACCGTACGCTCCGATGGAGATACGGGTTGACGACTATGGATTTATATAAGAGAGATTGGCCTCTGGCATCCAGGGGATGCTTTGCGGTCTGTACATATGATTCAGTAGATTATGTACATTTAGACCTCTAGTCTCGGAGGAGTCTATGTCAATCCATTTTAGCCAGACAGTCCATTCGTGCAAAGGTTATCCTCAAATGCATTCACGTAGCTTGGTTAGTTTATCTAGGACATATGTTTATATTCAGTTTATGATTTGCATGCTTCTATGTATCTTGTTATGTCCTTCTGAGAACCTGGTCCCTTTTCAGGTATAGACGATCAGGAATATCCGCAGGAGTACGGGTGCTACTCCATTCCCTTTCGAGGAGCTCTTTACCATCGAGTCTATTGGTTTGTAGTTGAGTTGATACTTTTTTGTCATTTACTTATTTTACTAGTTGGACTTTGTTTTTATCTTAGTTTGTAGTTGATTTGTCTCCACCCGGCTATTATTCTCGTACTTTTCAGACTTGATCATTATGATCTATTGATTAGTTTATATGTATTGACTTGCGTCTGTGGATGAGATTTAGTTATGTCCTGTGACTTGTGATAATTATTTATACCACTTGTAAATTGTTATTCATAATACAACGTATGTATGTGTTATTGTTTCCATATGTTGGAGGTGTCATATATATATGGCTGACATGCTTACGTATTCCTAGTCCTACGTATTTTGGGACTGGGATGTGACAAAATGCCTATTCCTAACTTCTTGACACCAACATTAGAAATGTAATACATCAAAATGAAAAGGTTATGGGTAAAATCTTTTGTTGTTGTTGCTTTGTACTGATTATCTCATATCTCGAAAGGTCACAACCTATTCCAATTTTGTTCTTGCTTCTAATTCAACTTAAGCACTTCTATATTGTTTAGGCTAAAATATCAATTTATCTTTTGCTTTATAAACTATGAAATCTTCTATTGTGCTTCCAAACTCATTCAATTAGGTGATTACTAACATTCATTTAAAAGATAAAATTTCATAGATCATATGTTTTGTTAGTAAACAATAGCATGCCCATCAAGTGTACAATAAGCAAAAAAAATTGGTTGATACATATTTATTTTAGAGATAATTTTTAATCCATGAGCAAATGCCAATCATTCTTGTACTACACCAACCATTTACCTCCAACACATGCATTGAGAGATGTCGACTAAAAGAGAAAGATGGATAGAGAAAGAAACAACTACAAGTCCCAATCAACCAATTACCCTTTTAGGTACTTTGAGGTTATTTTATACTTGAACATCAATAAAGAGGATAATAAAAAATCAAAAGGTTCTATTATAAGGGGGAACATACTACGTTCCCTTGATTAAACATCCATTATGTGTATATAAATAACAAAATGTCTATATTATAAGGGAAGAAGATAGAACATCCATTATTTGTTTACAAACAAAACCAGTGCAGATGTTAGAAAGAATAAAGTTATATAAATATTCAAAGTTTTTGTTTCATCCACCCCAGTGATTATTCTCCAATCGGAGTACTTGATAAATTGGATTCGAGGAGGCCTAAGCCACTCTGGTCTAAGCCAATCTTGACCATCGACTGTTAAACTGTTCAAGAATTGTGAAGCTTCAAGATACGAAAATTCATGAGACCAGGTCACTCTACCCGTGGTATTAGCGCCTGGGCCTTGGCACATGTATTGTGAATAATATGTTGTTCTGCACAAAGTTCAATCAAAGACTATTTCAAGATAGGTTCAAACTACAATTTTCTTGAAAATTATGCACATTGCTAAGATAATAATATGAACTTGAAAATGTTTAAGTATACGATATCAGAGATAGGATAAGAACAGATAAATAAATACCTTTGGTTTGCAGGGCTCCCCTAGTCATCCCAACCTTGAGGTAAAACCACGTCGCTCATGTAGGTAAGTGCAAATAACATGCTTGAATAATTACCTCACGACCGTCCTAAGATTGCTCTTGCACCTGTATCTCCTGTAACTTTGCATCTAATTAAGGTAAAACATGTATTTTCACTAATGGAGCTCCTCCTATGTGTTGTAATAGCTCCGCCATATTTTGAGATCGAATGCATATGATATTTCTATAATAAAGAGGAACAAAAAAAAATCAATTTGGTCTACTTCGTTAGTAATATAATGTGGTTTCAGAGGTTTGACACTAATTTACCAATGTAGGTATTTTGTACCTCAAAGACGGCCAAGATATTCCCGCAGATATCCTCCTTCAATATAACAACTTTTATAGTGAGTACCTTGATCATCAAGGAGCGTATCATCAAGGAGCGTGTCTTGGTAAGAGAGAAATCTGCATCGATAGAAGGCTACTCTTTCTCCTCTCACAAGGAGTGCAACTGCTTGGTTTTCCAAACTTGGTTTACCATCAAAATGAAATGTATTCTAGAATATAAAAAAAAATTATGAATTTTATTTTTCTCAAGAATCTTCACTAGATCCTTCTAATAACCATATAAAGTTAAGTCTTTGTAAAAAGACCGATATTTTGATTTTATTATAGAATAAGTTATTGAATAATAAATGTATATAAATTTAAATAGTAAAAATTGGAAACTATGAAATGTTTGAAATCTTTCAAGGGTACAATATTGGTCATAATAAAAGAACAAACAAGTAACCCAAATACCTGAAATGTAAGTGATCTCGCCTCAAAGTCTGCAGCAAAAACAATAAGGGTAGCAACACTATAGGTATGATGACGTTCGTTCCACGTTAATAGTGGAATATTTATCAGCACCACATAATGTTATGAGAGGCTTATCAACTAGAACCGTAATCTTCTCTCTTTAATTTCAACAATATACTTTGTTATAAGTTGAACATATATTTATTAGCATGATTAAATATCTAGAATCAACTATGGTCACATGGATGTCTGGAACAAAATTAATAAACATAGCAGTCATAACTCACTAATTAAGTGCCTTCAAAGATGATCCAAACTCACCACAAAACTACAATTTACTTAGAAATATAAATAATTGTACTTATATCCGAAACAAATCATGTCAAGTTTGTTACTAAGACTGACTGACTAACTATATATTGAAATTAAAAATATTTTGTTCACAAATAATTTTGAAACTTTTAAGAATTATACTAATAAAAAGGATAATGAAGACACAAGATTTTGTGCACACCTAAGTTACATACAAAGTCTAGTAAACTTTCACATTTCAACTTATAAACATCTAACTATAAGACAAACTTTCATATTTATGATCTATTTAAAACTTTTATATATTATTACTAAATTCAACATGATAATGTAAAAGGGCAGGGAAAAGTACTCATAAATTCAAGGTTTTATCGATACGAATATAAAATTTGAGTTATTTGACGGCACAACATCAATAGCATCTTGAATCCTTCTAAAATCTCCATTTTCTGACTTATCCACCCTGATTGAGACGGGAGTAGATGGATCAAAGATGCAAAGAACATGTACGACGAGCAATGGAGATAAAGCACATATGATAAGGAAATCAAATAACAAAATTTCCATTGTTGTGAGTAGCACTGCAATGTGAATAAATATCTCAAATTAGATTCATAACACATAAAACTACAAATTTGTCTAGTGATAATTTTTTGTCTATTGATACTGCAATATGAGATCTTAATATATAGGGATTATTGAGAGTATAATAAACAAAGAATATACAATGTTTTTTAAAATCACTCCTAACAAATCTATCCAAATCAAATAAAATCTTTAACTACTTTGCACAACTATATATAGCAGAGAATAATTATTAAAAGATGATAAGAAATCATGATGATTTAATATGAATATTAAGATGTGTGTAACTATATATTAATTAACTTTTTTGAGACAAAAGAAAGAGGAGCAAATGATATTTCGTATTATGTTGGAGAATCATCTAAAATTATAGTCATATAATAAATAATTATTTAACAACACAAATGTAGACTAAACATTACCGTGATAAAATTTCAATTTAGAGAAACATGAAATGAAAAAGAATCGTGTTAGATTTAAAAAGATTCACTTACCGAAGAATATATAATAAGTATTTCAACATTTCTAAGCATTCAAGTTAATGTTAATTAGTCATAAATCTCAAATATTGAGTTGGCTTACAATCCAAATATAAATAACTTTTCCATCAAGAAGCATAATCACTATTAAGTATCCATCTTGTTAAAGTTACTACTTTACTGGAGTGCTCTAATTAACAAGTAGAGTATATGTCTCTCCATTAGAACATTTATAAAATGGAATGGGAAGTATACTTTTGCTTATGAAAAGTAGATTCTAATAGATAAGAATAAATTTGTTCTTCATTAGTTAACAAGATATTAAGAATCAAAATTATAATCAACATTAACATTAACATTTATATGCATGCAAGTTAATATTTTTAATTCCAAGATCTTCATAATGAAATGAACCATGCTTTATGGCCCGCGGGGGCATTGGCCCCCGCACACGTGTCAGTCGCTCATTGGGTGGGTGATCCATAATTT
This sequence comes from Iris macrosiphon, assembly GCA_036927795.1. Classification (NCBI taxonomy): domain Eukaryota; kingdom Viridiplantae; phylum Streptophyta; class Magnoliopsida; order Asparagales; family Iridaceae; genus Iris; species Iris macrosiphon. The sequence goes on from JAYESA010000012.1 coordinate 47,196,902, forward strand.
TCTGCTTGTGGGCCCCATGCTTGCAGGGGGGGGTTGGGTGGGTGATGTGTGTGGGGGCTTGGCTCCCGCGGGCCATAAAGAGTTTTTGTAATAAAATTTCCTACTAAAATTAACTATTTTATGGAATAAGAAAATAACTTAGCCATCAAAAGAAGAAGAATGAATTGATCTTGCACTTACCGAGTTAAAATTTAGGAATGGTGCTGAAATTAATAATTAGAGAAATGGAGTGAAAGCTCTCTTCTCTATATTTATAATGTTGATGTGGTTTGAGTGGGTTTGGGAAGATAAGAGTGTAATTATTGAGAATTATCAACTTTTGTATGTATGTAGATAACAATGTAACTGAAATATAATGTTTACTGTTTATTTCTGCCAACCACCTGGATTTTGGTATCCTTTATTGTACTCTTCGAATATAGCACGCTGTCTGCAATGCACCTCAACCTAAAATAATTACTTGTCTCGCTCTTTTCCATTTTACAATTGCACAAGATTTTTTTTTTCATAATGTTACTAAATGCCTATTCCTAACTCCTTGACACCAACATTAGAAATATAATACATCAAAATGAAAAGGTTATGGTTATTTTTTCTTTTTTTTCTTTTTTACTTTGTACTGATTATCTCATATCTTGAAAGGTCACAACATATTCCCATTTTGTTCTTGCTTCTAATTCAAGTTAAGCACTTCTATATTGTTTGGGCTCAAATATCAATTTAGCTTTTACTTTATAACTATGTTGTCTTCTAGTGTGCTTCCAAACTCATTCAATTGGGTGATTACTAACATTCATTTAAAAGATTGAATTTCATAGATTATATGTTTTGTTAGTAAACATTAGCATGCCCATCAAGTGTAAAATTAGCAACAAAATTTGGTTGATACATATTCATTTTAGAGATAATTTTCAATCAATGACATTTGCATCGAACACATGCATTGAGAGATGTCGGTTAAAAGAGAAAGATGGATAGAGAAAGAAAGAACTATAAGTTCTCAATCAACCATTTATCCTTTTAGGTACTTTGAGGTTGTTTTATACTTGAACATCAATAAAAAGGATAATCTAAAATCAATAGGTTCAATTACAAGGGAAGAACATATTATTTTCCCTCGATCAAACAATTCCATTATTTGTATATAAATAACAAAATGTCTATATTATAAGGGAAGAAGATAGAACATCCATTATTTGTATACAAACAAAACTAATGCAGATGAAAGAACAAAGTTATATCAAAATTCAAAGCTCTTGTTTCATCCACCCCCAGTGATTATTCTCCAATCGGAGTACTTGATAAATTGGATTCGAGGAGGCCTAAGCCACTCTGGTCTAAGCCAATCTTGACCATCGACTGTTAAACTGTTCAAGAATTGTGAAGCTTCAAAATACGAAAGTTTGTGAGACCAATTCACTCTCCCCGTGGTATTAGCGCCTGGGCCTTGGCACATGTATTGTGCATAATATGTTGTTCTGCACAAAAGTTAACAGAGCAATCAAATACTATTTCAAGATAGTTTCAAACCAAAATTTTCTCAAAAATTATACACGAGAAGTAAAATCTGAACTAGTGAACATTGCTAAGATAATAACATTAAATTGAAAAATGTAAAGTATACAATATCAGAGATATGATACAAATAGGTAAATAAATACCCTTGGTTTGCAGGGCTCCCCCAATCATCCCAACCTTGAGGTAAAACCACATCGCTCATGTAGGTAAGTGCAAATACCACCCTTGAATAATTACCCCACGACCGTCCTAAGATTGCTCTTGCACCTGTATCTCCTGTAACTTTGCCTCCGATGAAGGTAAAACCTGTATTTTCACTAATGGAGCTCCTCCTATGTGCTGTGATAGCTCCGCCATATTTTGAGATCGAATGCATATGACATTTCTACAATAAAGAGGAAAAAAATCGATTTGGACCACTTCGTTAGTAATATAATATGGTTTAAGAGGTTTGTAACTAATTTACCAATGTAGGTATTTTGTACCTCGAAGACAGCCAAGCCATTCCCACAGATGAAATCCGTGCCTCCTTCAATATAACAACTTTTGTAGTAGTGAGTACCTTGATCATCAAGGATCGTGTCTTGGTAAGAGAGAAACCTACATCGATAGAAAGCTACTCTTTCTCCTCTCACAAGGAGTGCAACTGCTTGGTTTCCTGAACTTGGTTTACCATCAAAAGGAAATGTATTCTACAATATAAAAAAATTGTGAATTTTATTTTTTCAAGAATATTCACTAGATCCTTCTAATAACCATATAAAGCTAAATTTTGTAAAAAGGCTGATATTTTGCTTTTATTATAGAAATAGTTAATGAATAGTGAATGTATATATATTTAAATAGTAAAAATTAGGAACTATGAAATGTTTGAAATCTTTCAAGGGTACAATATTGGTCATAATAAAAGAATAAACAAGTAACCCAATTACCTGAATTGTAAGTGATCTCGCCTCAAAGTCTGAAGCAAAAACAACAAGGGTAGCAACATTATAGGTATGATGACGTTCGTTCCACGTTATGATAGTGGAATATTTATCAACACCACATAATGTTATGAAAGGCTTATCAACTGGAACAGTAATCTTCTCTCTGTAATTTTAGCAATATACTCTGTTATAGGTTGAACATATATTTATTAGCATGATTAAATTTCTAGAATCAAACTATGGTCACATGGATGTCTGGAACAAAATTAATAAACATAGCAGTCCAAACTCACTAATTAAGTGCCCTTCAAAGATGATTCAAACTCACCACAAAACTACAATTTATTTCGAAATATAAATAACTGTACTTGTATATGAGGTGTCAAGCTTGTTACTCAGACTGACTGACTATATATTGAAGTTAAAAATATTTTGTTCACAAATAACTTTGAAAATTTTAAGAATTATACTAATAAAAAGGACAATGAAGACACAAGATTATGTGCACACCTAAGTTACACGCAAAGTCTAGAAAACTTGCACATTTTAACTTATAAACATCTAACTATAAGACATACTTTCATATTTATGATATATTTAAAACTTCTATATATTAGTACAAAATCTAACATGATATGTAAAAGGGCAGGGAAAATTACTCATAAATTCCAGGTTCTATCGATACGAATATAAAATCCGAGTTATTTGACGGCACAACATCAATGGCATCTTGAATCCTTCTAAAATCTCCATTTCCTGACTTGTCCACCTTGATAAAGACGGGAGTAGATGGACCAAAGGTGCAAAGAACATGGACGACGAGCAATGGAGAGAGAGCACATACAATAAGGAAATCAAATAACAAAGTTCCCATAGCTGTGAGTAGCACTGCAATGTGAAGAAATATCTCAAATTATTATTCATAACATGTAAAACTACAAAGTTGTCATGGTTCAATTTCTGTGTAAGATAAGCTCTGATACCATGTAACTTGATAAAAGAAAACAAAGAACATTCAAGATTTGCTAAAATCGCCCCTACCATATCTAACTAAATCTAACCAAATCAAATCAAATTAAATCTTTAACTATTTTGCACAACTATAAACAAAGAATAATTATTGAAAGATGGTAACAAATCATGATGGTTTAATATGAATATTAAGGTGTGTATACCTATATAATTAATTAACTTTTTAGGATTAAAGAAAAAGTAGCAAATAATATTTCTTATTATGTTGAAGAATCATCTGAAACTATAGTCATATAATAAATGATTATCTAACACCACAAATGTAGATTAAACATTATCATGATAAAATTTTAAATTTAGAGAAACAAGAAATGAACAAGAATTCGTATTATATTTAAAAAGATTCACTTACCAAAGAATATATAATAAGTATTTCAACATTTATACGCATCCAAGTTAATGTTTTAATTTAGTCATAAATCTCAAATATTGAGTTGGCTAATAAATCTAATTGATAAATCCAAATATAAATAACTTTTCCATCAAGGAGAATAATCACTATTAAGTGTTCATCTTGTTAAAGTTACTACTTATTAGAGTGCTCTAATTAACAAATTGAGTATATATCTCCAATTAGAATATTTATAAAATGGCATGTGATGTAGACTTTTGCTAATGAAATGTAGATGCTAATAACATTTATAAGAATAAATCCGTTCTTCATTTACATGTTAACAAGATATTCATTTAGATGTCAAGAGTCCGGGGGGAGAGGGGGGGGGGGTGTAGTGGACCAAAAGGCATACAATGCAGTATGCACAAAAAGTTCCGACAATTACGCTGCGCACCATAAAAATGTCAAGAAAAAAAAATCAACATTAACATCTATATGCATGCAATTTAAAAAAAAAATGCATGCAAGTTCATATTTTTAATTCCAAGACTAAAATTAACTATTTTATGGAATGAGAAAATAACTTTGCCATAAAAAGAAGAAGATTGAATTTATCTTGCACTTACCGAGTTAAAATTGAGGATTGAGGAATAGTGCTAAAATTAATAATTAGAGAAATGGAGTGAAAGCACTCCTCTATATTTATAATGCTAATGTGGTTTGAGTGGATTTGGAAAGATAAGAGTGTAATTATTGAGAATTATCAACTTTTGTATGTATGTAGATAACAATGTAACTAAAATTTAACGTTTATTGTTTATTCCTGCCAACCACCTGGATTTTGGGATCTTTAATTATACTCTTCAGATATAGCAAAGGAGAGAACTATGGCGAATGTCAGCCGTTGAGATTTGTACGGACGATCCAGATTGTCATTTTCCAAAAACAGGATCCGAAAGTACAATCAAATGACAACCTTTTTCTGCAAATCCAAGGGCCCGAAGAGATTCTCCTTTCAGAAAATTTAATATATTTAAATATATTAGAGAAAACGAAAGAAGTTTCGGTAAATTTGAAATAAGGAAAGATTTCGCCAACAAAGTTGATGAAAATTTGATATTTCAGATTTTCGCCAACGATTTTCGCCAATCTCTTTGGCGAAAATCTCACATTTCTTATTTTTTGTTATATTTAAATTTAAATATAACAAGATTTGTTTTGTTATATTTAAATTTAAATATAAGAGGTTTTGTTTGTATCTAATTTAAATATATCAGAAAAAAATCATATTACATTTTTTCGATTATATACAAAGAGTTTCTCCTACCAGAATAAGTTATTACGGAAAAAAATTAAATAAGAAAATTTACCCATGTTTCTCTTGTAAATTGTTTTCTCTTTCAAAAATTAAATCAGAAAATATACGCACGTTTCTCTTCTTTTAAAAATAAACCTATCTCTATCTTAAAAAACAAGGCTTATCTATTTATTTTTCCAAAAATAATGATAGATTTATTTATTTAAATTTTTAAATGAGATAGATAAATTTATTTTTTGTTTTTTTTTTTAAATAGAGGTATATTAATTTTTTTTAAACAAACATAAAATTATTTTACCTTTCAAAATAAATCTAAAAAATAATCTATCGTAGGAAATAAATATATCTTTAGGACATATATTTAAAAATATTTATTTTAATTTTAATATTATTTTGAATGTTACTTTCTTATTGTTAATTGTAATATTAATATTAATATTAATTTTAATTTTAATTTTCTTTTAATTTTAATCTTAGTTTTAATTTTAATGTTAATATTAATTCTAATGTTGATTTTAACTTTAAACTTTATTTTAATGTTAGTTTTTAATTTTTATATTAATTTTAGTTTAAACATTAACACTGACATTAAGAATTAATATTAATTTGAACATTAATATTAATATTAATATTAATATTAATTTTTAATATTAATATTAATTAAATGTTAATTTTATTATTAATATCTTTTACTATATAATGCATCGCACGTGAATATAACTAGTTTAATTTTAAAGTTAATATTAAAATTTAATTTTAGTGTTAATTGTAAAATTAAATTAGTATTAAAATTAAAATTAACACTAAAATTTAAAATTAAAATTAACACTAAAATTTAAAATTAAAACTACTGCTAAAATTAAAGTAATCATTAAAATTAATATTAACATTAAAATTAAAAATGATATTAAAATTAATAATAAATATATCTATCTCATTTAAAAACATTATTTTTTAGATTTGTTTTGAAAGGTAGATAATTTTTTATGTTTGTTTTTAAATAAATAAATAAATCTATCTATCTATCTATCTATCTATCTATCTATCTATCTATATTTAAAATAAATAAATAAATCTCTTTATTTTTAAAAAAATAAATAGATAGATAAGTCTTTTTTTTAAGATAGAGATATGATTGTTTTAAAATAAGAAGTTTAATTTTTTGAAAAATAAATAATTTTATAAGAGAAATATACTTATATCTTATGATCGTGTAAATATTTTCCTTAAAAGAGCTCTCTCTCTCTCTCTCTCTCTCTCTCTCTCTCTCTCTCTCTATATATATATATATATATATATATATATATATATATATATATATAATCTGTTATATTTAAATTTAAATATAACAAAAAATAGAAATGTGAGATTTTCGTCAACATTGTTGGCGAAAATTTAAAATATCAATTTTTTGGCGAAATCTTTCGTCATTTTAAATTTATCAATTTTTTTTTCTTTTTCACTAATATATTTAAATATATTATTGGTATATCAAATTTATGTTATTCTTTCCCGAATCCTAATCTAGAATCCCAAAACCCTAACCCTAACTCCTTTCAGGAGACAAGGACACGACACTTGGTTTCTACTTTCAAAGTGTCCGTCCACCAATGCAAGAGGCTTAAACCCTAACTTACTTTGGGTTTAGGGTTTATGAGATGGATATTTTATGAATTTTGGATCAACGGCCGTTGGATGTTGGCAAATCTTTGCTTTTAATTAGGAATATGATGTATCTTGGATTTTTTTTTTTCCATTGGCCACTATCTAGATTTAGGAATTTTAGTCTATGTTGAACTGAAACGAGTACGACATGAGGTACGATTTCGGATTTTTAGCCTTTGTTGAACGAAACGAGTACAACATGAGGTACGAACACAATGAGACGAATACAATACGTATTTTGGCATGTTCTAGTGTGGAGTATTTGTCTCGCCAAGAGTAGACATGGCATTGATTTTTGGAACAAATTCTAGTAATACTTCTTTACATACAGGTTACTCTTGTTAGAAAAATAATATTCCTAGAGAATAAGAAATAATAGGTTTTCAACTAAGGGTTGGGTTTGATTACAAAGTGAAAAATAAATTAATTACCCAAAATTATTTTCCTAGAATTTTTGTTATCGAAATTTAAAATTTTTTCTATGAAAAATTTAATTTGGGTATTTGATTGTCATTATTTTCTATAGAAAATAGTTATTTTACATAGGAAATAATATTTTCTTATCAGTTGGACTAGGTTTATTTTTTACCATTTTAGAAGAAAATAAAAAATAATAGTTTTTTGAAAAATAATTTCGTGAAAAATTTAAGCTATCAAACATTATAATTGATGAAAAAATTATAATAAAAATATTTTTCATGAGAAAAAAAAACCAATTGAATGAGAAATTAAATTTAGCGGTGGCCCGCAGGACGGAGACACAACATTGTCCTTGGAATAGTTGCGCTTTGGTCAACAAAACTTAGACAAAACTAAACCAAATTTTTTTTGTGGGGAAGAAAGAATAAACGGAAGATGGTCAGATTAAGAAAAATAGTTGTGGTTTCTTCTTTCTTATTCAATTCGTAACCGATTCTGGATTGAATAAGAAATTCAATGTCATTGAAAGGATGAGTTAAAGGTCAAATTGATGTAAACTAATGTTTATATGACCACGTGCACTAATTAATTAAAAGCTCAAGAATCAAGCATTTATCTTTACGACTATAATACCACTTGAAAATGATTCAAAATAAGCTGTCATATATCTTTCACTAAATAATTTTTTTTAAAAAAACTAAAAATTCTTTCAAACCATATGTGTAGTTAAAAATCAAAATCAAAATCCTAAATCTTTTTAAATACCTTGACATATATAAATTCTAAATCCTTTAGGATTTATAATAACATTTATAAGAATAAATTTGTTCTTCATTTACATGTTAACAAGATGTTCAGAACAAAAAAAATTATAATCAACATCAACATTTATATGCATGCATGCAAGTTAATATTTTTAATTCCAAGATCTTCACAATGAAATTGCCTACTAAAATTAAAATAACTTTGCCATCAAAAGGAGGAGGAGGAGGAATATATCTTGCACTTACGGAGTTAAAATTAAGGAATGGTGCTGAAATTAATAATCAGAGAAATGGAGTGAAAGCTCTCTCTTCTCTATATTTATAATGCTGATGAGGTTTGAGTGGGTTTGGAAAGATAAGAGTATAATTGTCGAGAATTATCAACTTTTGTATGTATGTAGCTAACAATATAACTGAAATGTAACATTTACTGTTTATTTCTGCCAACCATCTGGATTTTGAGATCCTTTATTATACTCTTCGAATATAGCACTCGGTCCACAATGCACCTTAATCTAAAATAATTACTCGTCTCCACTCCTCAAGACCCAAATAAAATCTAGCCAGCAGCAGCAAAAGCTTCGACGGCTCTGGTATGTTAGGGTTAGGGTTTATATTCTCCTCTCGATCGAGAAAAGTAAAATAATAATAATTAGGGTTTCGTTTTCCTAATATATTATAAATATTTGTGCCTACAGCTGCGGAAGTGATCGAGAATGTATCTCCAGTTCTATATCAACGACAATGGCGACAAGGTCTACACCACCAAGGTCCGTTTTCCCCCCTTCCATTTTTTGAACCATTTCATCTTTCTTTGTTATTTATCTCTTATTAGAGGGGTATTTATTTCCACTTATTCTCAATAAGAGTCGAGCTTACATAGTTTATCATTGTCGATTAAGCGGGCTTTACTAAAATAGAACCATGGGACGGCTTCGTGTTTCTATGTATACTTTTGTAACTCTTGTGGAATTTTCTTGCTAAATAAGAGATCTTTATCCTCATCAAAATGACGAATAAAGGGTTTAACTGTGTTGCACAAGCACGAACACAACACGATGCGATATGGGTACACCGACACGGGCACGGACCAAGGTTGTGAAAAGCGCTAGGGGCTAGTCGGACGGGCATCCGCCTCTTAGCGTCTAGTCCGCCTAGGTGGTTCCAAAAAAAATAAAATAAAAATTCAAAAGCTACTGAAAATTGCGAAAAAGTCCATAAAACTCCAAAACATGTATAGTCTTGGAGGGGACTAGGTAGGGCCTAGGCGGCCATCGGACAGGCAGGGCACATAAGCGCCGCCTAGACCGTCTTTAAGAACAGTGGCACGAACCAATTTTAGTGTGTTTTACTGCATTTTGGAGTTTTTATGTTGGGTCTAATACGGGGCCCAACAAGAAACAGATATGGCAGAATTTTGGAGTGACTAAACGTTTTAGCCCTTGGAAAAGGAACGGAAATAATAGAAGGAAACTCAAAAAGCCAATGAGGAAAATGTGTGTAAAAGGATGGTGGTGGTGTGGAACCAAAGGACAAATAACTCACATTGGGTTAAAATCAGTATGGACTGTAAATATTGTTTCAACAGGACTTATAATTGCAACCATTGAACTTCTAAAAGCATAACATATGGGCACCATCAACATTATCAAGATTAGTTTATTATTATCTATAAATGGGTATCAGGTGAATATATAAATATTTACTGGAATATATATAGTTCATATAAAAAATTAAAATAATTTTCATGATTAAATATATTTAAAAGTTAATTTTCGAAAAGGTACATGAGGAATGTAGTGTTTGCCATTTTGGTGATCCAACTTTTTTCGGGCCAAAATGGTGCATGAGTTTTGCATTTTGGCTCAATTAGTGCCTAAAGTAAATTTCGTTGGTATTTTTGGATGAAAATCGATAAAAATGGACATGTGATGGTCATGTGTCCTATTTTTAATGGTTAGTTTGTAAGTTTTTTTTTTATTTTGGACTACTATTTTTAACGATTTTTAACTATTTTCATCAAAATAATTCTCTTCGAACACTAATATTCTTCTGAAAATGATAGTCCAAAACCAAAAACTTGACAAAAGAACCATTAAAAATATGGCACGTGACCATCACATGTCAATTTTTATCGATTTTCATCCAAAAAACACCAACGAAATTTACTTTAGGCACTAATTGAACCAAAATTCAAAGCTCATGCACCATTCCGGCAAAAAAAAGAAGTTCGATCACCAAAATGATAAACACTACATTCTTCATGTACCATTTCAGCAATTAACTCTATATTTAATAGTTGTCATCTTTATCTGTAACTTCATATAGTATATAATTGGTTAAGATGATAGACTTTGTATGGTGGTATTAAACATGTCTAGATTTTTCTTATATAATATAATTTCTATGTAACTGAATTAGCATTCTCTTTGCAGAAGAAAGATCCTCTGGGGAGGGCAACATATCTGTCAAAGAAAGTCCTTCACGTAAATTGCTTTGGATGGATAAATCAGTCATTTGTCCTTGGGGATCCGACATTAATCCTCTCATACCCACTAATTGATGTGCTTTTTTGGTCCATCATATCCCATTTATTAAACTAGAAATATTGTCTCGTACAACTATAAGGTGGCATTGTAACGCCTTGATGCAAATAAACTTGGGCACATGGAATCTTTTTGCTGCTATTGTCATGACAATTTTAAACTTTCATGGTGATTCAAAACTACAGATCAGATCTGCTGTTCCAAACAGATTATGTCCTTTCATGTTCCTTCCTCTATTACATGTAATAGGAAGAGAACATGGTTATCTGTTCGGGACAACATATCTGCTCTCTTAAGTAGAAGGAGAAGACCATCAATCTTATATACACGCTTTTTTAGAAAACATCATCAGCTTGATGTCTACTTAGGGCCAGGGTCGGCCCTGAGCTCACAGGGGTCCGGGACAAACTTTCAAAATGAGGCCCCATATATAATGTAAAAAAAATAAAACAAAAGTAAAATAAAAATATGCCTCTGCCAAGATTTGAACTAGGAACCTCTTGTGTGCAAGTCTAATGTAATAACCACTATAACAATTGCTTTGTATTAAGAATGGTCAATGGTACATACTAGTTCTATTTTCGGTACAAAATTATTTATATATTTAAACAAATTTTTTTTTTTTGGGCCCATAGGGTCCTGGGCGGTCGCCCTGTCCGCCCTGGGCCAGGGCCGGCCCTGCTTAGGGCGGGCCCGAGCAAGGAGTCATGTACTCTCTCTCTAGCTCGGCACTGGGTCTCACCTTCAACACTCGTTTTACTGACTAAGTTGATGTCATAAAAAGCAGCTGTACTTGTGCATCATATTCTCAATTCTCAATTGGAAACTGAGAGAAAACAAAATTCATAAAAAGAAGAGACATATGCAGAAACATGTGGACTTTCCCACATCCATAAGTATTGTTAAATACATAGTTCCATAATAGACCAAGGCCTCAACGAGCGCTTAGTTGGGCACATAATGATGCCAATAAAATCTGGTATCGGTAAGCCTCTGTTCAAAAATTTCATCTTAGCACCAAGTGCTAGATTGTATGGTTACTTTTACATGTTGACTATTTGACTATTGCTTGATTTTTTTCCTTTATAATTTTAGGGCTATTTGATTAACTAAAGAATAACCTCCTGAAAGTGTCGTTAAAAAATTCATTAACGACACTTTCAAAAATTTTAACTACACTTCCAAAAATTTTAACGATACTTTTAGGGGAATATTTTCAACTTTTGATCTAACATGGAGATAATATCAATATACCTAATCTAACATGAGGGTAAAATCAAATAGCCCATAATTTTATTCTACAGCTAACATCACAGTCTCAAATTTTAACGAGGCATCAAGCGAACCAACCTAGTCACTTCCTTGGTCCTCTGGATTCGGTCGAGCTCATGTCATCTTATCGAATTGATGTTAAGGCTCGGTGCCTCCAAGCCAACCCATGCATGAAAGGTTCCACAAGCTCCTACATGATTCATGGGTCCATATGATATCATCTTGCGCTGATATTGTTGCGAAAGTCTATGAGATAGTCACACATAACTCCACGGACCCAAGATGTGTTGAAGCGGTGTCATAAAGACCTTCAAGGTCCAACTAGTAACCACAATTCTTTGGGGGCTAATTCTAAAGGCACATCAAAAGTTGCTCAGAACAGTTTATGTAGGAAAACAATAATTGGATGATTCATTCATAAAGAGAGATTACATATATAGAGGAGAAGAGGCAACCTCTCTCTATTATTCTATCCGATATGGGACTAAAGTCCAATAGATTAATACACTAATGTTTATAATATTTAACACTCCCTCAAGCTGGAGCATAAATGTCAATTATGTCCAGCTTGTTACAAAAAAATTGAACCCGAGAACCTAAAAGAGATTTCGTAAAGATATCAGCTATCTGATCGCCTGTCCTCACATGGTGAAATTTTATCCCCCATTTTTATACTCATCACGGACGAAGTGGATGTTAATCTCAATATGCTTCATCCTTTCATGGAATACATGATTTGTAGCAATATGGATAGCAGACTGGTTATCACACCACATATCTGCTGCTTTAGATCCTGTTTTTTCTTTCAGCTCCTGTAGAAGATGCTGCAGATATAACACTTCTGCTGTGCCATGAGCAATAGCTCGATATTTTGCTTCTGAACTCGATCGTGAGACTACACTATGTTTCTTGCTATTCCACAACACAGTTTCCGCCAATAAATACCGAATAGCCAGATGTAGATATTCTATCTGTAAGACTAGCACCCTAGTCGGCATATGTAAAATATTTAAGCTGAGTATGCCCCTGATTCTTTATCCGAACTCCTTTTCCCGGATTCTGGGCTAGATAGCGCAAAATTCTGAGAACTGTCTGTCAATATGGAACTCGTGGAGAAACCATAAATCTACTCGCGACACTTACGGCGAAAGAAATATTTGGACGAGTCATGAGACCAAGTAGTTGAGTTTTCCAACCACTCGACGATACTGATCCGGATTGGTCATCAGGACCCCCTCATCAGGGAGTAACTTTACCCCTGGATCCATGAGCGAGGTTTCTACCTTAGCTTGCATCATTCTTGCATCATTTAGGATGTCCAACACATACTTGCTCTGAGATATTACAATGTCTCGCTTACCTCGTGTGACTTCAATGCCCAAGAAGTAGTTCAACGATCCCATATCCTTGGTCTGAAACTGTTCTCCCAGAAACTTCTTCATCCCTGCAATACCCTGGTTGTTATCTCCCCTAATCACAATGTCATCAACGTAGACACCAAGTAGTATCCTGCCAGCTGATGTTTGTCGATAAAATATCGAATGATCCTTCTTCGATTGACACATACCAAACTAGATAACAACATGTGTAAATCGACCAAACCATGCACGAGAAGATTATTTGAGACCGTATATGGCCTTCCGCAGATGACGAACTTTACCCTCCCTTGCAACGAATCCAGGAGGTTACATCACATAAACTTCCTCTTCAAGATCCCCATGTAGAAATACATTCTTCACATTCAGCTGAAGCAATGGCCAATCATAGTGGACTGCTAAGGCTAGAAGCACGAGCACATAGGTCATCCGGATAACATGAAAGAATATCTCAAAATAATATTCACCATAAGTTTGAGAATACACTTTTGCCACAAGATGAGCTTTCAGACGATCAAGAGTGCCATCTTGTTTCACCTTTATTGTGAACACCCATTTGTAACCTATTGCCGTCTTGCCAGTAGGCAAATACACCAAGTCCTATGTATGATTACCCCGAAGTGCTTTCATCTTCTCTTCCATCGCAGTACGCCAACCGGGATGTTTGAGTCCTTCCTCTGCAGAATCAAAAATCTGAATCCCGTCAATAGTCGCCACCAAGGACTGAGTCTGATTCGCGAGCCCTTTATAGTTCTAACAACTCACATTATGGTTACGACATGCACAACGGGGGAAATTTGATATAACAGGCATTGGTGAATCAGTGGAGCTGGAGAAGGACGATGGCTTGACGGCCGAGGGAACCATCGGTGATGTTTGTTCTGTCGGCGCTGGTGAATAATGGAGCTGAAGGAGGACGATGACACGATAGCCGAGGGCACCATCGGTGATGCTTGTTCTGTTGGAGTTGGTGAGACTGGCGATGCCGGTTCTGACTGGACCGATATTTATGGACCGTCCGACTAGGAGACTAGCTCGGCAGGGGAGGGCACCCTTACGGGGGCCTGCTGTGTTTGAACTGAAAACAATATGAAATCTACTTCTGGGTAAACCTTGGGAACATAATTTGTAATTGGTGGGAGTAGAGGAAACTCAATTTCAACAAAGGTAACATCCCGAGTTATAAAATACTGCTTCAAAGTTGGAAAAAAACAACGATACCCTTTCTGATCTTTCTGATATCCGATAAAAATACACTGATTTCCTTCAGATCCAATTTGGAAAGATTCGGTCGAGTATCCCGAACATAACACAAGCAGCCAAAATTTTTGAGAGGTAGAGAAAACGGTTCTCGTTTGGAATATAACCGAAAAATAGAGTTTCACTATTGAAAACAGAGGATGACATACGATTGATCAGATAACAAGCTATAAGTAACGCATCCGACCAAAATCTCCTAGGAGTACGTGTTTGAAACATCAGAGCACGCGTTGTTTCCAAGAGATGACGATACTTGCGCTCGGCCACGCCATTTTGTTGTGGTGTGTAAGAACAAAAAGTTTGGTAGATGATGCATATCTAGACAGATGAGAATTGAACTCAAGAGACAGATACTCACGACCATTGTCACTCCGAAAATACTTAATAGGAACTCCAAATTGTGTTTTGATTTTCGCATAGAAATTACACCAAATATCAACTAATTTAGAGCAATTTTTCATCAAGTAGACAAATGTGACGCGTGAGTAGTCATCAACAAAGGAAATAAAGTACTTAAAACCCATTATCGAGTCAATTGGATAAGGCCCCGATATATCAGAATGCACTAACTCAAAAGGAGTTGATACAATTTTATTTAAACTTATTGGATAGAAAACCTGATGATGCTTGGCCAAACTATATGACTCACATTGAAAAGGAACTTGCAAGTCTAAAGATAGATACATTTTCTGAAGAGCTTGGATAGATTTTGATAAATCATTGATTTTATGAAGATTATGAAATAATTGAATTTGTCATTAAATTTTGAGAAATTTAAGAAGGTTATCATTATATCTATTTGACTGCAAAATATAAATTCAAGAAATAAATTCAGTGTCGTATTTGAAGATTCCATTACATTGTTTGAGTTTGTGTGGAAAAAGAAATCAAGGAATAAGAACACAAATGGATTAGTGTTGAATTCAAATTTTGGGATGAGATTCAATTTTATAATATACATTGATTGGATTTAAAAATAGAGGATTGGATATTAAACTTTGTATTTAGTATTTAACTTAAAATTTTGGAGAAGATTGTGATAAAAATGGAATATGATTTTAAACTTGAAGATTTTTAGGAATATAATATCTATAGAATTTTGGAAGTTTTGTGAAATAACAATATGGATTTGCTTCATGATTATATAGTTTGATGAAATTTAATTTTGATGGTAAAATAATATAATGAATAAATACGACTATTGAGGATCTTAAATTTTGAGGACGAAATTCTTTTAAGGAGGGTAGACTTGTCACTACCACATCCTGAAAATAGGGGTATTTTTGTCATTTTATATATAATAGGTATTGTGTGTATTTATTTTTAAATAATTACATGATATGTGTATAGATATATATTATATTGTATAGTGTTCATTAATGTGTGAGTTAGTAGACTAGACCTAGAAGCCCACTAGATGAAGTCCTGACCGAATTATAGGATCATGTATTTTAATTAGCATTTTTGGGATTTAATTATGGAGGTTATAATTATTATTGTGATTTTATTTAATTGTTACACCCTACCGTTGTTGCAATATTCAGAGCCCAACATTAGCCCATAATTTTCAACAAGTTATTGCATTCTAGACTTGACACGCCAACTTAGGCGCTGAACTTTTTCGTCACTCAAAATCATAATTCTTTGTGCTCTAATTTAATTGCACAACTTCCCGTATCCTAAATCCATTATTTAATCCCGTGTCACGCACCTGTGTCGTTGTCATCAATTTTGAGACACCAACTCAATCCCTTTAGCCGGACCAATTAAAGGGTCCAAGACTGACACCAAGCCTACACCTTTCATGACCTTTGTGTCACTGCAAATTGAGACCCCATGTGCCCCCATTTAATTTAAGAGCACATGCTAATTTATTTTAATTAAATTGGGGATACCAACTTTGACTAATCCCAACTTAACCCCAATTTAACCCAATCTCTCATTCATTGAGCCCATGCAAAACACACAACACCCCCTCACCCTATAAAACACCAAACACCACTTTCCACACTATTTTTCTATCATTTCATGTGTTTGTGCAAATACCCAAATTTAAGGGGCTTAATTACAAATGTTGCACTAGGTGTCATCACCTCATTGGTTTAAACCAAATGAAGAATCCCCCTCAACCCTTGACCGGTCCAAACCTCATTCCCCTTTCATGGTGTGAACAGAACTTCTTTCATGAGAAATTCAAGCCATCCATTTGAAAATTGGAAGCATCTCCACCACACACTCCCCATTACCCTTCCCTATAAAATGTTTTCTCACACACATTGCCCCAAGCAGGCCCTAATCCCCAAAACCTAGGAAAACCCCACCCACTTTCTCTCTCCTTCCTCCTTCTCTATGCACAGCCGAATCTCTCTCCTCCCTTCTTCTTCCTTTCTTCACTTCTCATTCTTCTTCATAATAAACCAAACTGAACCAGCCAACTCTTCCCCTCAACCTCGGCGTCCCAACCCGCCTCCTCGTCGACTAGAGGTCGACCCACCGACCGCTGAACGAGCATCGACCCGACCTCCTCCGGCCATCCCGGTCATCCTCCCCGCGCTCGACTGAACCGAAGACAACCACCTGAACTGTAACCGACGGCCGACCGCACCATTAAGACCACCACCATCAGCGCCCACGCTGGTCGACTTCCTCTAGACCCGCTCGACCCCGTCCTTCGCCGACTGGACAACGGCTAACACCACCGCCATTAACGCCACCATTCCCATCGTCTCCTCTGCTCGAACCTGAGCAGACCTCCCTCGACCGGAGTCGAACCCGACTTCACACCAACCCCAAAGCCTCCCTGCTCTCTTCTCCGTCGAGCACAACCTCGACAGCAGCCTCGACTCCCCTCATCCCGAGCCACCCCAGACGTCTCCTCCTCCTGCCTGAGCTCCTCCAGCAGCTTCACCATGATCATCACCATCATCTTCACCATGATCATCACCATCACCTTCACCATCATCTTCACCATGATCATCACCATCATCTTCACCATGATCATCGCCATCATCTTCATCGTAGTCATTGTCATCATCATCGTCGTCATTGTCGCCATCGTCGCCGTCATCGTCGATCTCGTGCACGTGCACAGGTTCGAACTTGTCCCTACTCCTTCATTTTATGTGATTGTGTGTGTATGTGTATATATTTAGGTATCCCATCAGTATATGTTAATGTATATAATTGGTATATATGTATAGTATATGTATTCTCTAGTATACGCTAATATGTATATAATTAGTATGTATACGTATACATATATATACATAGTATAAATTAAATTAGTGTATATATATATATATATATTATATATGTAATTAATTGGTATACATATATATTAGAAGTATTAATGTTATATGCTAGATAATCATATGTATAATATGTATATGACTAGGTGACCCGATGTAACCACGGATACCCCGTAGTTACATTGACCTGTGACCATGTGATATGTTAGCAGACTGCCATATGTACACTGATGTACTGGCGAGCCCCATATTATTTTGACTGTCTGTCTTGCACAATAATTACAGACGTGACACCCGTGCAATTAGACGCACACTTGACCCTAGTTGACCAGTGCCATACCTAGCGTAGCCCTGAGTTCAATGTATTTATGATTGTGTATTAGTGTATTATCTGATGCAATATATATTGTATTAAATATTGTCTTTAGGACTGTTGGATTTTCAAACAAGATTCAGAAACAGGACATTGGTATTGCCATCTAAGGACCCCAGGCGAGTACATTCTCTGACAATTTTTATTATGTTGATTATCTCTATGATTCTAGTTGTATAGCGTACATGATTCTGACACTGTTGTTTACACGAGTTGGTATCATCGAGACCTGTCACGAGGATTCGTGATTGTGATCCATCGTGCTAGCTGGGGAAACGGGGAAATATTAGTAGCTTATGTGATCATACCCAACTCTACATGCATCATAGCTCACCCACACCTCACGTCGGTGCAGCCTGACCATTACATGCTTCATAGCCTATTATGTATGATTAGCCTGACTATTGCTTGCATCATAGCTATCTGGATGGTTATCCCGACCTTACATAAATCATAGCTAGTCATACATAGCAAGCCTGATCAGTCCCAAGCCGATCACATGATATGCTGATATTTCACACACTTAGCTAAATAGTCTATACATGTATCTCTAGTTTATTGATCTAGCATTTCTCTATGTTCTAGTTACTGTTCTAGCATTCACTATATTCCAGTTCATTGTTCTAGTATGCACATCTATTTCTGTTCATTGCTAGTTGCACCATTGATGATATATGCTCCAGTATTTCTATTTCTAGTATTTTTTATTGCCAGTATTTATATCCATCTTGTATTTCTTTACACTGTATTATAGTTTTGTCAATATACATAGAACTGCTGTTAGAGGTGTACTTTGTTCCATCCTGACTGAAAATATTTTTCCAGACTATGACTTAGAGGACTTGTTTCCAACATACTTGGAGATTTGGATGTTATGGATTGCAGGTTAGATTATTTTGTTATTTTAGGCTTGTCTTGTATTTCATTTATTTATTCGATATCTCATCGTGCTTTAGTTTCTGTGATTGAGTATTCCATATTATATTGTGATATCTGTGTCTCCTTATGGAGTTGGATATTCGTGTGAGATGATTAGATAGTATAGACAGCGTTCTATCGTCGATGCTGCGGCGTAGGCTGGACGTACCCACGTACTCGTGCCCCTATACCGGGTGCGGGTCGTGACACAGCTTTCTGGCAGAGAACTCAAAAGCAGAAGGGCCTGAATCTCATCCTCAATCACCATCTTCATCGCAGCAGCTGATTGATGATACCGTGAACCTCGTTCAGATGTTGTGCCACCGGTGCACCCTCCGTGTACTTCTAGTTGACGAGTTGGCGAATCAAAAATGCCTTGATTCTAGCCATCTTCCTTTCGTACAAGGAATGCAGCTTCTCCCATAATGTTTTTGCATAATTCTCCTTGGACACGTGGTGAAACACCGAGTCGTCCAGCCATTGGCGGATGAATCCAACAGCCTACTGATCCAGTCATTTTCAGTCATCAGCACCTTTATCCATTGGCTTTGCGCTGTCGCTTTCCAACGGACCATGAAAGTTCTTGCACCAGAGTAGATCCTCCATCATTGGCTTCCAAATCGCCCAGTTTTTCCTTGTGAGGGTGATCATACGAGTGTTCATCTGCTCCGTAGACATAGTTACACCTTCCCTCTCGAGAAGAACCAGACTCTCATACCACGTGTTGTGAACCCGTGCGCTCTGATACCACGTGTTGGGCGCATCGTGGAAGAGTTTTGCCAACCCACCTGAGATGACCAACCAATCTACGAACACCAAGCACAGATGAAGACAAATATATGGCGGTGACTACGTCACCTGGACAAATTTCAACCTTTATAACTCAAATAAAATTACAAATTGCATAAACTAATGTTGAATTTTTTTGCCCTAATAGGTTCAACCCCCTCACCACACTCAAGATGAAAAGCAGAAGATTACAATTGAAATCACTCACCAACCCGTAGCAATATTCCTAACCGAAGTTGACGACTCCTCAATTAGATCTCCTTCTTTCTTCTGTCTTGGATGGCGAAGTCCTAAGAGCAAAGCACGGACTTTCTCTTAGATTTTCTGTGGACGAGCACTCTGAATCTCCAACTTGTGCTTCTGGTTTATGCCTCCACCCTCCTCCCTATTTATAGGATGAGAAAACTATTTTAGGGTTAGGAAACCCTAAAAATAGCCAACCATAAAATCCAGCCTTCTACTAGCATCCAACGGTCCAAAATATAACATAAAACTCTAAAATCCTAGTAGCCGTCGCCGACATCGAACTCGGACCGAGTTCGGTTCAAAGGTTCTGGAACACCATATCAAGTTCGGCCCGAACTCGTCCAGGGATCAAGTTTGGACCGAACTTTGTCTCCCTTCGACAGACTTAATTTCCAACACAAAGATGTGAGATATCATTTCCTAAGTGATCTCTCAAAAGATGGAGTTATTGATTTTTTTTTTTTTTTCTTTCTTTCTTTCAGAAGTGAAGATGAAGATGCTAATATTTTTACAAAACCCCTCTAATTGACAAGTTTCTAATGCTGCGGAGGTTACTTGGAGTTTGCACTACGGAAGATCCAATTTGAGGGAGGGTTATGCATCAGGGCTAAACTGAATGTTTGGAAATGTTCGGTTTAAGGTAGGGAATGTTAGAAATATTATGTTGTCCTAGTCTGCAGGAGTTGTTGGTTATGGTACTGGTTTTTAGGAATTATTGGCAGTGGTGATTGAGTCTTTAGTTTGTTCCTAACTTTATGCATATATATGATTGTATGTAGTGGATCAGACAGTGTAGTAAAAGTTTTCTTTCCACTTTAATTTCTCTTGTCTACTCTTCTTCACTAATTTTGCATCAAATCTTCCTCTTCTTCTTCTTCTTCTTCTTCTTCTTCTAGTTCAAACAATCAAAACCAATATTTTCTCTTTGAACTCGAGTTCGTTTTTTCTTTTTCAGCTTTGTTTATGTTCTTACTGATCTAGTGCAATTCATTTTCTTCTTCTATTTTCCATTTTCTAATTTTTTTTGTCTGCATGTTTTTTTTTTTTTTAAGATCCGACGTAACGTTCGGAACTTTATTCACGCTGTATTACATATCTTTTAGACCCACTGTCTTCAACTTCCATCATTTATAAATGGAATGAATAATACGTTTCCCTGACTCGATCTACTGATCTTTTATTACCAAGTCGGGATCTTATACCTCTTTTCAGTAATCACAAAAATCACTCTAATTCCGTCTTCATCATGTTGGATTTTTCTTTCAGTCTTCTGGGTCGGTTTGATTGTTTTGGATCCAATAGTACTCGTGGCTTCCTATTGGATGCATATAAATCAGTTTCGGGTCCATTTGGATGTGAGATCATAGAAAAGATTTCCACATTGGGTTTTGAGTATATTATATAGCAAAAAAAAAATTCTTGTGGTATAAAAATATTGCGGCCTCTCGCTAGTAATTACGGATGATTTAGAAAGTAATTTTTTGTATCACAACATGCTGAGTTCTCACTAAAAAATGCATAAAATATGATTTACATTTTGTCTACTTGCTCTTGTTTTTTTTTTTCTTACTAGGTTCAAAACTGATTATGAACGCGCTAAGAGTAATTTATGAGGAATGAGGAATAATGATGTGGAACACAAATAAACAATATAACATATATTGTTTAAAATATGGATGATTTATTATAATTATTTGGTCTACATAACATATGTCTTTTGGTTATCCATAACCTATGATTTTTGACAATTTTTTTCTTAATTGTTGTAAGTCTATGTAAAGGACCATTCTCTAGTTGATTGATATGGTAAATGAAGAAGAACAAATTTTCTCCATACTTTTCGCTACTTTATAATATGTTATTAGCACGAGTTGCTCTAGAGAAAGACTTTCTTAAGAAGAAAGAAAATGTATGGATATACGAAGGAAGAAAAATTACTTATGTATTTGGTAGATAGTGCGACAACACATACGATTTTAAAAAATTAAAAGTTTTTGTCAAAGTTAGTATTTGACAAGCATAAGGTATCAACAATAGCTGGGACAACCCAAATAATTGAGGGCTTTGGAAAAGCACACATCATGTTACCTAATGCTACTCAAATCAATTTGCAGAATGCGTTATATTCAAGCAATTTCAAAAAAAAATTGCTGAATTTTAAAGATATACGCAGAAATGGGTACCATATTGAAACTAGAAATGATAACAACAAAGAGACATTATGTATCACATCTAATGTTGGGAACAAAAGGCTCACACTAGAAGAATTTTTGTCTTTCGGTGGGTTTGTACGTATTACACCACTGTTGGTATAATTGAATCTCATATGAATATGACAAAACATAAAGCCAATGATCATGTCTTATGTACCATTTAGCATGACCATTTGGATCATCCGGGACAACCTATGTTCAAGCGGATCGTTGACAATTCTTGTGGACATTTATTAAAAATCATGATCTTGGCTTACCGAAGAATCGTGTTCCTTGTTCACAAGAAAAGTTTATAACTCGACCATCTTGCCTAAAAGTTAAGAATGAGTCTCTTATATTCTTGCAAAGAATACACGGAGACATTTGTGGTCCTATTCTCACTGCTAATGGTCCTTTTAGATATTTTATGGTACTCATAGATGCATCTATTAGGTGATTACATGTTTATTTATTGTCTACTAGAAATCTTGCATTTTATTATTTTTTTGGTCCAAATTATTAAACTTAGATCTCAGTTTCTTGATAACCCGATTAAGTCAATTAGACTTGATAATGCCGCAGAATTCAGCTCACAAGTTTTTGATGATTATTGTACATCATTAGAAATTGAAGTAGGACATCATGTTCTCTATGTGCACACACAAAATGGTTAAGCTGAATCATTTATTAAACATCTACAACTTATAGCTAGATCTCTACTAATGCAATCTAGTTTGCCAATTGAGACTCGGGGACATGTCATTTTTTATGTTGCATCTCTGTCACGCCCCAGTCCCAAAATACGTAGAACTAGGAATACGTAACACGTCCAGCCGTATGTATATAAACTCCAATATATGGAAATCATATACACACATACGCTGTATATGAATATGCAATCCATCAGTGGTAATATACTGTCACAACAAGTCTCACAGAATCTATATCTCATCCACAGCACAATTAATAAGTAGGAATAAAGAGCTGAATAATAACTGGATATCAAGGATAAGTATCAGGTCTGATAGTCCGGTGGAAACAAATCCACTACAAACGACTATGCTGAAATAGCTACAAAATCTCAAAATAGTGAAAATAAATAACAGATACTCTGAGGGTAAGTCCTCCTTAGTCAGGTACGTAGTGTCAGGTCTAGGTCCGTACTCCTGAGGGTACTCCTGCTCGTCCATATCTGGAAAGGGACCAGGTCCTCAGAGGGACGTAACAAGATACATATAATCATGCCAATAAAGTACTAAAATATAAACATACAAGGGGTCGCCTAACCGTCTAAGTGAATGCAATTTGATAACAACTTTCCAACATGTAGACTATCTGGCCATAAATGGGATTTGCATGATTCTCACGGAGAATCAGGAGCCCATCAGCATACCGTCTTTTGTACGGCAGAGGCCGCCTACAATATATATAGTGGTCAGCACCGCCCATATCTCCAACGGAGCTTCTGGGTTGCAAGAAAAAAAGTGTAAAGGAGCCCAAACGCCTTACTTGTTGTTCTCCCCACCCCATGCTCTAAGCATGCCATATCCATGACACGATTTGGTTCATAACCTATCTTTAGTATAATAGCCCAATCTTACAACCAAACAAGGATAAGGATTGGACCACCGTACTACAATAGGCTATGTCCCTGAACCACTAATAACTGCTGAGTCTTCTAGCATACAAAGTTTCTATCAGCAGTCATCCCTAACGCACGGCTCATACGTACAGGAGGCCAACCCGATACGTAGTCCGGAATCTATATGAGACTCACAACTCGTGTAACAACTGTGTCACGGCCAATGAACCTACTGATGCTACATGATACTGGGTGGTCTCATAAAATAGGTCCAAAATCTACATAAATAAATATCTATATAAGCAAAAATAAATATGCATGCATCAGTTGGAATGTAAATAATCAGTACAATGGCAAGGTATTTGTCGAGCAAGGTTCTGTATAGTGCACGTCCAAAGCAGCGTGTTAGTTTAGTGAAAGAAGAAATTATAGTTAGGGTTTGAAAGAGTTGTATATATATAGAGATAAGAGGCGGTGGGAATCACTTAATGGTTAAGAAACTACTGCTGTTGCTGTTTCTCTTTCATTGGTTTAGGTTTCGGCTGAGGAGAGTTTTGTAATAACAGGTAATGAGGTGGTGGAAATGAGGCGGTGATGTTTGTTTTACGTGCGGCGTAGGATATTAAGCGGTGGGGTTGAGTTTACGCGCGGTAGTTCTACTTTATGCGCGAAGTTTAAACTTTACGCGCAGAGCTAAAAAGTTGGTTTGCTACTGCTGTTGTTGATTTCTTACGCGTGGTTGATAGGAAAGTATACACGGGTTGATTAACGGGTTTGGGCTAAGGTTTGCGGATTTTGGTTTGATATCCAATAAAAATTATATATATATATATATATACACCTATCTATTCACAGGAAATTCTAAGAATTATATTGGTACATACGGTTGAGCTAGCAACTGTCCAAAGAGTCTCCTACATGGAATAAATTAGTAAAAATTTATGATGGTTCCATAAATACTATATAAATAATTAATAATACAATAAATACGGTTTTCAGAATTTGGGATCTTACATTCTACCCAACTTATAAAAATTTCGTCCTCGAAATTAAAATAGGGTAGGGGTCTCTCTATCTAATCTCTCTGGATCACAATTTAAAAGAATTCACCTTATGTTTAATAAATGCAATTCCTTCCCAACTTTAGGATTTACCCATCTATCACTTAAGGCTATATATCCAAGAAAATTATTCCTCGAATCATTTAATCATGTTATTCAATCTTCAAGGATTACACAAAATATATCACTTATGGTATATCCTCAATGACGGGGAGTAATCATCAGATAATGTGATTGGCCTATGGGAAATCTCTAGTACTATTTGTATATCATCTTATACCAAGCACAAGGTTTCATCTTTCCGAAGTAAGGGAATACGGAGAACAATAATAAAGAATTCCAGGTGAAGGTGATAGAATACAAGTATATTTGTCTATTAGTCAACTATGTATCTTAATCCTACAAAAAGTAGTATTGCGAAGGGCGAACCAAGCGCACTATGGTTGATCAGACCGTAATACACTGATTCTGAAAATGTATTAATGTATGCATCCACTAATACATATATCATGAACAAGCTTGATAAAAGAATAAGCTTGCAAAACTAGACTGTAACAACAGCA
Source organism: Iris macrosiphon (assembly GCA_036927795.1). NCBI lineage: Eukaryota > Viridiplantae > Streptophyta > Magnoliopsida > Asparagales > Iridaceae > Iris > Iris macrosiphon. Next base: position 47,222,308 of record JAYESA010000012.1, read on the forward strand.
TAAGTCAAGGTAGTTCAGAAAATATAAATACGCTGGATTATGATGAGAGATATTACAAAATATTTCAAGTTCATAGAGAAGATAAGACTCATCTAGTCTTTATAGTTGTCATACTAACTCCTGTAACGACATGCCCAAGAAATGAACTATGTCCAAAAGCTATCTAAAAAGAGCTCACATTTACTGAGCTGGCCTTGGTGCTGGTAGCGCTAGCCTCTGTGCTGGCGGTGGAAGTGCCAATGCTTGTTGCATAGGACATTCTCTTACCAGATGCTGTCCGGAACCACACTTTATACATTGACCTAAGCGGTTCCGGCAATTTCTTAAAATGTGCCCGTATCTTCCACAATAATTACATTGGGGTTTCTCCGAAATCTGGTATGGTCTTGCTCTGTGTTGTGTCACGACCCGATTCCGTAGAATCGTTTGAGGCGTCCCCCGAATCGTGACCGCCGTGCGGGCCTGGAGTTGCGCCCGCACAAGGCTTTAATGATTTGCATAGCAAGCACATATTCAGAGTACGCAGATAAATTGAAACACAGATTTGAAACATAGAAAAGTTCTCTTTATTGATAATGAACATCTATTACAAACTCCTGAACGAGTCAGCTAATATGCTGAACGGCTTACAAAAGAGTTGACTCAAAATGAGATAGCAGTCCTGTACATTACATCCCTTTATAAACTCAAAATGATAAAGACCTCCAGGCTAGAGGATAGATTTGCCACGGAGCTGCATTTGTGTATGAAGAGTTGCAAGCTCCGGTCTTCAAAATGCTTCAAGGGCGCGGTGAAGGTGCGCTAACAGCTGGACTGGATCGGGAAGACGACTTTGGCTCCTCGCTCGGTTCGCCTTAGTGCGGAGAACATGTTTCAACGAGGGTCAGCATATCGAAACATTCTGGTGAAGGCGAGCTAGCCGAACTATACCAATCAACACGTTGTTTTAATGAAGCATGCATATTTGTGGGTTTTTATTCTTGCCTTAGTTCATTTACAAGTAAGCAGCATATAAAATTTACTAAAATGAACGTGCCACCGTTCGGTGGATTTTACCTGCCCGTCTGAATTACCTGTACAATACTTACCATGCCTTCCCTGCCACGAAGACACAAGTTAGTATGCAACAGGTTTAAATATACACGATGATCACTGGCATGGTTGCCATAGTGGACGTAGCCGAGGACAATGATAGCATGCTACGAGAGAACACGATTGCGCTGCAAGCTATCCAGTCCCGAATACGACGACTACACACGAGTTCCGCCCGGATCGGATTGGTGCCAGTGCCCCAGCGACCGTCCGCAGAACCAATACCTTGTGCACAAGTTGTCCATGATCGAACACGATGAACAAGTTAACAAGTCATGCATTTGAGGCAACACGAGTGCAAGAACACGAGTACACGACAAGCAGTATTGCATGATTTATTTTGTATAGCCTCCCTGAACAATTATGCATATACAAGATGTGTTCTATACTTAGCATATTTTATAGAACATTTGCACGAATAAGCATACGATAAGGCAACAGTTCACAGGTTTGATTGACAAGCATAATAACCAAGTCTATTGTCTTTTATCTTGGTTTCTTTTATTATTATTTGGTATCGTTTGATCGGGGCAAAGGAGTAAAGCTTGGAAGCAGGGCTAGCTAATCGGGTTGGTAGCCACTCACTTGGTTGGAAGGAAATGAGAAGAAAAGAGGCGCTTCACGACTCCGCTCGCAAGCCGCTTACTGCTCGTTCACCTGCACACGAACAGCTCGATTAATACTTCTTCTTCTCTTTCCAATCTCGGAATAGAAGTGCAGTTCAATGAACGAAAACAATGAAAACCATCGAAACCGTTCAAGGAAAACAAGCAAATCCCAAAACCAACTCAAAGCACGAAAGCAACAAGCGACATCGAAAATCGAGGCAATAAAAGATAGCAGCGGAGAGGTCCCTCTTGACTCTGCCGCTAAGCCAATCCTTGGGCGCAGTCCACTGAATATGGAAATCAATTCCGAAGAAACAAATCCATAACAAGGACGAGTTCTTAATTCAATCTATCCCGATCGAACGATACCGTCTTGTGTTTCTTAGCCGCGATCTCCGCACCGGAAGAACGGGGCGCTACATCCTACCCAACTAATTGGAAGTTTCGTCCCGAAACTTAAGAATAGGACCTACCGTTAGGGATTATTGCGTTCGGAACGGCGATCAGGAAGGTTCGGGCAGGAATTAATAGCATGGCCTGATCGTCCACAAGCGAGGCATAATCCAAGTCTCAAGCGACAATCTTTCTTATCGTGTCCAAGCTTTTTGCAGAATTGACACTTATTGCTCCAATGCTTGCCACCGTTGTTCGGACGCTTTGTAGCATTATTTCCTCTGTCGTTGCTTTGGCGTTTGTGAGTGTAGGTATGCACAGCGCCGACAGGAACGTGAGGATAGAGTGGTTCGAGCGACAGGGCATGATTCATGACTTCACGCATCGTACGATACTGAGGAACGGCTACGTGCGAATGGATGGCAGGGCGTAGTCCACCTTCAAACCTTCTAGCTCGACTCGCTGCATCAGGTAAATAGGCCCTAGCGAATTTGGAGAGTCGGTTGAATTCGGCAGAGTACTCCTTAACTGTCATGCTGCCTTGCCGCAGCTGCACGAACTCGTTTTTTATTTGACGTTGTACTGGAGGGGGTACAAACTCCTCTTCGAATGCGGCACGAAAAGTCGTCCACGAGATCGCCTCCTCTCCGTGATCAAATTGGAGAGATCGTCGATGCACGTCCCACCAATCGTGTGCGTTGAGGCGGAGCTGTAGTTGCGCACAGGCGACGCACTTCTCTTCGGGGACCTCTAGCAGAGCGAAGTGATCTTCAAGTTCGGCCAACCAATCTAGAGCTACGACTGGGTCCTCAGTCCCGTTGAATGGGGTGTTGCAGACTTTCTTGAAGTGGCCAAAGTCGAAGGTAGTCACGTCCCTCGCCCTTGGAATTTGTGGCATCTCTACTTCAAGCACGGGCTGTTCCACCGGAGTCGCTGGCGTTACCGCAGACTGGTTGGATGCCAAAGTCTGAATGATCTGCTGTAGGGTATCTACCTGCTTCTGTTGGACTGAGAATCGTGCTTCTATATTGTCTTGAAACTTGAGCTGACTCTCTTCCGCCCGTTTCTCGGCCCGTTCGTAGCGAGCCTCGTCCCTTTGTTGGTTTTCCTCCAACATCCGCAACATTTGCTGGATGGGATCGATGCTTGGCGCGGCTCGCTGGCTCCTTGAACTTCCCGAAGTGCCCGAACTGCTTTCTTGCCTTGCGTTTCGTCCGGTGTTTGCGCTGCAGATTACGCTGGAGCCATTCCTTCAAAAGAAGGTAAATTACATTAGAATCATAATGTATTATGGACTTATTGCATGAACGTATCTCATTTTGGCCTAGCGAGTTCAAGAGTTCGCACATGAATTTGATCGTTAAAGGAACTTTTCCAGCACGAAGTCTAAGGAACTTGAATCTGTGCTCTGATACCACTATGTCACGACCCAATTCCATAGAATCGTTTGAGGCGTCCCCCGAATCGTGACCGCCGTACGGGCCTGGAGTTGCGCCCGCACAAGGCTTTAATGATTTGCATAGCAAGCACATATTCAGAGTACGCAGATAAATTAAAACACAGATTTGAAACATAGAAAAGTTCTCTTTATTGATAATGAACATCTATTACAAACTCCTGAACGAGTCATCTAATATGCCGAACGGCTTACAAAAGAGTTGACTCAAAATGAGATAGCAGTCCTGTAATTATATCCCTTTATAAACTCAAAATGATAAAGACCTCTAGGCTGGAGGATAGCTTTGCCACGGAGCTGCATTTGTGTATGAAGAGTTGCAAGCTTCGGTCTTCAAAATACTTCAAGGGCGCGGTGAAGGTGCGCTAACAGCTGGACTGGATCGGGAAGACGACTTCGGCTCCTTGCTCGGTTCGCCTTAGTGCGAAGAACCTGTTTCAACGAGGGTCAGCATATCGAAACATGCTGGTGAAGGCGAGCTAGCCGAACTATACCAATCAACACGTTGTTTTAATGAAGCATGCATATTTGTGGGTTTCTATTCTTGCCTTAGTTCATTTACAAGTAAGCAGCATATAGAATTTATTGAAATGAACGTGCCACCGTTCGGTGGATTTTACCTGTCCGTCTGAATTACCTGCACAATACTTACCATGCCTTCCCTGCCATAAAGACACAAGTTAGTATGCAACAGGTTTAAATATACACGATGATCACTGGCATGGTTGCCATAGTGGACGTAGCCGAGGACAAGGATAGCATGCTACGAGAGAACACGATTGCGCTGTAAGCTATCCAGTCCCGAACACGATGACTACACACGAGTTCCGCCCGGATCTGATCGGTGCCAGTGCCCCAGCGACCGTCCACAAAACCAATACCTTGTGCACAAGTTGTCCATGATCGAACACGATGAACAAGTTAACAAGTCATGCATTTGAGGCAACACGAGTGCAAGAACACGAGTACACGACAAGCAGTATTGCATGATTTATTTTGCATAGCCTCCCTGAACAATTATATATATACAAGATGTGTTCTATACTTAGCACGTTTTATAGAATATTTGCACGAATAAGCATACGATAAGGCAACAGTTCACAGGTTTGATTGAAAAGCATTATAACCAAGTCTATTATCTTTTATCTTGGTTTCTTTTATTATTATTTGGTATCGTTTGATCGGGGCAAAGGAGTGAAGCTTGGAAGCAGGGCTAGCTAATCGGGTTGGTAGCCACTCACTTGGTTGGAAGGAAAGGAGAAGGAAAGAGGCGCTTCACGACTCCGCTCGCAAGCCGCTTACTGCTCGTTCACCTGCACACGAACAGCTCGATTAATACTTCTTTCTCTCTTTCCAATCTCGGAATAGAAGTGCAGTTCAATGAACGAAAATAATGAAAACCATCGAAACCGTTCAAGGAAAACAAGCAAATCCCAAAACCAACTCAAAGCACGAAAGCAACAAGCGACATCGAAAACCGAGGCAATAAAAGATAGCAGCGGAGAGGTCCCTCCTGACTCTGCCGCTAAGCCAATCCTTGGGCGCAGTCCACTGAATATGGAAATCGATTCCGAAGAAATAAATCCATAACGAGGACGAGTTCTTAATTCAATCTATCCCGATCGAACGATACCGTCTTGTGTTTCTTAGCCGCGATTTCCGCACCGGGAGAACGGGGCGCTACATGTTGATACTGTTGTTGTTGCTCTAAAAGATGTCTGGTAGGTCCTCCTTATTGTGTCCTTCCCGGTCCTTATTGCGTCCTCAGCGGACTTCCTTTTCCCTTGCTGATGGTTTCTTACAATCTGGCTTCGGTCAGCAACTCGACATAAGAGATCCGGGACTGGGAGCTAGTGTAGTGTTGTAGCTTCTGAGTTAGTCCACGATGAAACCTCTTAGCTTTATCCAAGTCATCTGGTATCAAAGCAGCGCCATATTTACTGAGGCGACTAAACTCAGCATCATACTCATCCACTGTTCTGTTCCCTTGCTCCAGGTGGAGAAACTGATCATACAATGCATCTCTGACGGTGTCCGGGAAGTACTTCCTTTTAAAGTACTCCAGGAACTGCTCCCAAGTCTGGTATGTACCCAACTGGTGCTCCATGGATTCCACCAGTGATGAGCATTACCATCTAGAAGCGTCCTTACACCTATCATCCACAGGTCTGCAGGTAGCTGTGATGCTTCTAATAACTTTCGAGTGTGAGTAATCCAGTTGGTAGTTTCTTCTGGACTCTCAATGCCTTTGTATGGCTTCGGACCCATCTGTATAAAGTCTTTTACTGAACCAACTTTAGCTCGAGGTACTGGAGCTAGTGTTTGAGCTGGCACATTAGTCCTTGCAGCCATCCTTTCAAGTGATGCTAGGAACTCTTGTCTCTGTTCTGCTACTTGCTGCCTCTGTTCATGTATCATCATCTGGAAGAATTGAAACAGTTATGCCTGGCCATCCTGTGGTATTGATGATACTGGAAGGTTCCCATTAGGTGGAACGGGAAGATCAGATGGAACTAGATTATGAATCTGTCCATCTGATCCCGGAAGTCTATGAATCGTTGAGGTCTCTCCTTGAGTCTGACCATTGACTCCAAGAGTTGTGTCACCCTCTGTGACAGTACATCCCTTCTGTATATCCATCTCTCTGCAGGTGATGTACATAACGTGTTTAGAAGAAGTACATGAATCAAACATGATGTAAGTATATGAAATATGCTGGGGAATGGTCCGCGTATTTTACAGTCAAAATCCCCCAACATACATGAAGTTCTCCCTGCGTAAAACAGAACTTCAAGGTAGTTGGCGTATGACAAGTTGATAAGCTTCCTGCGTACTGCAGAGCTTCAGGATAATTTGGCGTAAAGTAGAGATTCAGAGTGGTCCGTGTAAGGTAGAGGAGCGTAAAGTAGAGCTGTCGCGTAAAACAGGGATTCAAAACTGTCGGCGTAAAAAGTCTGTACGTAAGTCTGCCGGCGTAAAGTAGACGTAGAAAATCTGCGCGTAAAATATATGCTGCGTAAAGTCTGTGCGTAAAATCTGACATAGTTGTGGCATAAGATTTGTACGAGAAACTCATCATGAGTTGGTCAGTCAAATCGATGAACCTGACATCTGACAAAAATACTGCACGATAATCGAGAGGACGGCTATGATGATGATTTTGTACAGAGATCCAGGTTGTCGTTTAGTGGTATATCTAATACAAGTCATTTTACGCATGGAGTCTCTGAGTACGCTGCCTACAGAAACGGGTTTTACACTCAAAATAAAATAAAATTATGTGCCACGTTAAAAGTTGTTTCTTACACAGGACTTGAGGCATATCTCTACATTAAATGCATAAGATTTGGTCATGGCTGGGGAAACTAAAACTTATGGCAAATACGCTTACATTACCATCCTTATATTTTACGCCTAATCAGCTACTCTACTCTGGTTATCTATTTATTTCAGGAATCATCAAGTTTATGCTGGGATAGTTTACCTACGTGGCTTGCATGACGTATCCTATAGATTGAGAAGACTAAGAAAATGTTGTTTAGCAGTTATTATAACCGCAACGTAAAGTAGACAATCTTCTGCATAGTTTGGCCTTTTTCGCCAATAAGTCAGTCATCTAGCTTATACGCCAACCAGGCAGTCTTTTAGCTTTTACGCCAACAACAGTCACTTGGTTGATCTTCATAAATAGAAGTCCCTGGTCACAGCGTAAAGGGTTCCTGGCGTAAAACTTAAGGAAGAATGAGATTTCAGTCAAGTATGGATGAGATCCTTATACTCTATTCCTATACGCAGGCTTGTTCGGTACAGTTACGTAACCGAGATAATATATTCTTGACCTGCATGGGCCACCACCAAAAATATGTCACGCCTAAGTCCCAAAATACGTAGGACTAGGAATACGTAACACGCCCATCCGTATGTATATGAACTCCAATATATGGAAATCATATACACACGTACGCTGTATATGAATATACAATCCATCAGTGGTAATATACTGTCACAACAAGTCTCACAGAATCTATATCTCATCCACAGCATAATTAATAAGTAGGAATAAAGAGCTGAATAATAATTGGATATCAAGGATAAGTATCAGGTCTGATAGTCTGGTGGAAACAAATCCACTACAAACGACTATGCTGAAATAGCTACAAAATCTCAAAACAGTGGAAATAAATCACAGATACTCTGAGGGTAAGTCCTCCTCAGTCAGGTACGTAGTGTCAGGTCCAGGTCCGTACTCCTGAGGGTACTCCTGCTCGTCCATATCTGGAAAGGGACCAGGTCCTCAGAGGGACGTAACAAGATATATATAATCATGCCAATAAAGTACTAAAATATAAATATCCAAGGGGTCGCCTAACCGTCTAAATGAATGCAATTTGAGAACAACTTTCCAACATGTGGACTATCTGGCCATAAATGGGATTGGCATGATTCTCACGGAGAATTAGGGGCCCATCAGCATACCATTTTTTGAACGGCAGAGGCCGCCTACAATATATATAGTGGTCAGCACCGCCCATATCTCCAGCGGAGCTTCTGGGTTGTAAGGGAAAAAGTGTAAAGGAGCCCAAACGCCTTACTTGTTGTTCTCCCCACCCTATGCTCTAAGCATGCCATATCCATGACACGATTTTGTTCATAACCTATCTTTAGTATAATAGCCCAATCTTACAACCAAACATGGACAATAATTTGACCACCGTACTACAATAGGCTATATCCCTGAACCACTAATAACTGCTGAGTCTTCTAGCATACAAAGTTTCTATCAGCAGTCATCTCTAACGCACGGCTCATACGTACAGGAGGCCAACCCGATACGTAGTCCGGAATCTATATGAGACTCACAACTCGTGTAACAACTGTGTCACGGCCAATGAACCTACTGATGCTACATGATACTGGGTGGTCTCATAAAATAGGTCCAAAATCTACATAAATAAACATCTATATTAAGCAGAAATAAATATGCATGCATCAGTTGGAATATAAATAATCAGTACAATGATAAGGTATACTTGTCGAGCAAGGTTCTGTATAGTGCACGTCCAAAGCAGTGTGTTAGTTTAGTGAAAGAAGAAATTATAGTTAGGGTTTGAAAGAGTTGTATATATATAGAGATAAGAGGCGGTGGGAATCACTTAATGGTTAAGAAACTACTGCTGCTGCTGTTTCTCTTTCATTGGTTTAGGTTTCGGCTGAGGAGAGTTTTGTAATAACAGGTAATGAGGCGGTGGAAATGAGGCGGTGATGTTTGTTTTACGCGCGGCGTAGGATATTAAGCGGTGGGGTTGAGTTTATGCGCGGTAGTTCTACTTTACGCGCAGAGTTTAAACTTTACGCGCAGAGCTAAAAAGTTGGTTTGCTACTGCTGTTGTTGATTTCTTACGCGCGGTTGATAGGAAAGTATACGCGGGGTGATTAACGGATTTGGGCTAAGGTTTGCGGATTTCGGTTTGATATCCAATAGAAATTCTATATATATATACACCTATCTATTCACAGAAAATTCTAAGAATTATATTAGTGTATACGGTTGAGCTAGCAACTGTCCAAAGAGTCTCCTACATGGAATAAATTAGTAAATTTTATAATGGCTCCATAAATACTATATAAATAATTAATAATAGAACAAATATGGTTTTTAGAATTTAGGATCTTACAATCTCTAATTATATTTAGACCCACTTTATACCATATTTTTTTCACATATACAACTTGTTAGTGGAAAACAACATAATATTTTATATTTGAGAAAGTTTGGATGTACAATATATGTCCCAATTTTACCTCCCAAAAGAACTAAGATGGGTCTCCAACGACGTTTGGAAATATATATCGTCTTTCATAATAAGATATTTTGAACCAGTGTCTGGTGATGTAATGCACGATGCGTTACGCTGAGTCAGATTGAATAAAACAAATACTGGTTATATTTGAATTGTTGGATTTTGGAAAGAAGTATTGATTGAGTTGGTTTCATGTGCAGATGGCTAGCGGGTTCGATGAAAAACAGGTGTTCGTTCAGAACAGTACTGAGATAGCTGGATGGGAGCGATAATGTCGTCTTCCTTAGTCCGATCGGTCGGATGATTTGGAGAGCACGACCTGCTCGCACGGTCATACCAGTTGAGTAGATCGCGCTTGCATCGGACCACGGGTTAAAGGGATTAGCCATATCGGCAGGACATGATGCTTAACGGGATCAAACATTATGAGTGGGCTCTTTCCCTTCTCCTCTACTCCTTCATGCCTAATAATATGAAAAACATGTAAAGGCTTGAACACTTGGATATCGGTTGAACGAGTCTAGGATCGCTTGGTGGGGCGAGAATGTTCGATCCTCTCGTCATACCTACTTGTGTTTGCATGTCACGGATAACTTGTGTACAAGTTTTGGCATTTTCTCGAAACGGCTTTCCGGGGTACTGGAACCGTATCGATCCAGAGGGAAATATTTGATTCGTGCTAGTCACGATGCATTGCGGGACCTCCAGCGGGGCTTGCTTCCTGGGCTGATAGGGCACACCGTAATGCTTGGATATGTCCTGTATGGCTTAGCCAGTGACTTCATATAGATAGGAGTTGGTTTGCTTTACTTTTGTTGGTTTGATTTCGTGTAGGCGCGGCCACCTTGCCTCGGCAAGAGTGTGCACTCGAGATTGGAACATAAACTTTAGTTGAGGAAGGATAATGAGGTTTGGTTGATGGTTCGAAGTTATCGTGCAAACGATGGCTTGAGTAAAACGGGTTGCATGCTAGTTTCCTTCGGGTTAGATATATATTGCTTGTCGATTGGTTTGAGTTGAATGCTTGCATGCTTAAACTGCTTTACAGCTTTCCTTAACATATCATTCATATGCCATGAAACGAATCTAGGATTCAACTAGAAAGATCACCATATAACTATTTGTATTCACTTTTTACTTAGTGTCGGCTTAGACGAGTGGGTTACCCCGCTCACCAGTACGGCTGTGTACTGACCCACGTTTGTGGGCAATATTTCAGGTACGCAGGCGTAGTGGCGCTGCTTGCATATACGAGACATGATGTATGAACTGTAAGTACCTTTGTGGGCTAGAGAAAAGAGCAAAAGTATTTCATCTCCTTCGTAGCATTGCCTTCGGGGCATTTCATTTGGACCCTATCGAGAGCTTCGCTGCGTATTACTCTGATGTGTGCTTGGTACACAATACAACGACTTTCGCTGTAACTTGGTCGTTTCGATGATAACTTTGGTGTTTAAAAATATCGCCTTATACGAGCGCAACTCCAAGCTCGTAAGGCATCACGTCCCGATGAGAACGATTGTCCTGCAGGAGAGCTGCAACATGGTGATTCATGTTCAGCAGGAACATTTGAGCTTGTGGGAGATTGGGGCGTGACAAATTGGTATCAGGGCGCCTAGTTCATTTCTTCGGACTTGGTCCTTTGTTTTATCACAAACTCTAAATAGCTTCCGCGTGTCGTTTAGCTCTTGACTCTACTCGGTGCCGTATTGGATATTTCATGCAATAAGTCTATATACTGCTGGTTGTGGATACATGTTATTCTTGGTTGTGTTGCCTTGGTTGGTTTTCGTTAGATCGCTTAGCCTCGTTAGGCGTTGTTGCATTCATGCAGCAAGTTGGGTGGCGTTGTTGCATTTGTGCAACAACTTGAGAGCTTTCGTTGGGTTGGGTTAGCTTGTCATTCAGGGAGATTCTGATTGCATCAATGGATCAGTTGGTTGGCATACGAGATTTGGTTATGCGGCATGTTGTGAGTAGAAACATTCGATGAGAATGGATTATTGCACGAGTTGCTCGTGTAGCGATTGTGTTGGATAGAAGTTGGAATTTTGGTTGTAGTGCATCGGTTGAGCATGTTTGAGTTTGGCTCGAAAATATCAGGATAAGTTTGCACGAGTTGTTCGTACAACAAATGTGTGGAACCATTGGGTATTGGGTTGGATTACTTGGAATACGATCGTTGCACGGGTTGCCCGTGTAGCGAAAGTATCAGACGGTGAGAATAGCTGGAAGCATTGAGAACGGGATATGGCACGAGTTGCATCGCAAAGATTGATGGAAAGAGTTGGATAACTCAGGCATTGCCTGAGTTTTGTGTCAGACTCGAGTTGGAAATGGTAGGATCACACATAAGGGATGGTTCGAACGGATCTTGGATCCAGTGCAAAGAAATCATAATGCGAGTAGCAACTTTATTCGGAGTGGTATATGGGATACCACATATTGAGCAAGGCATTGGAAATATTTTGGTTGGACATCTATGGGAATTGCCTGAACGGACTCGGGTAATGGGAATACAAGTTGGTTGGTGCACATCGGCTGAGTTGGAAAGAATGAAAAATGAAGCAAGCGAATATTGAGTTGAGCAATCGAGAACGGACTTGTGCAAATGGAAGTATCATTGGACTTAAGTGATGGACGAGATCGGAACGAACAGTTGGGTTATGCTTGAGCGAAGCGATTGATAACTCGGAGGATTGCGAGCACGGACTACGATTTTGGGCAACATATTTGAGCTGTTGGTTGAGTAATAAAACACTATCTTGGCTTGGAGGGGCAAGGCGATGGATTCACATAAACTTGAAAGATTTTTGATATTGCTGCTCGAGAAGTCGACTCAGATTTAGCGGAAATGAAATTTTGGGCAAATAATGCAACAAGTGTAGACGGATTCTCCGAAAGACGTAGACGAATTATGGCAACAACTGAAGGCAAAGATTGTGGCGGACAGACTTTTAAAGATAGCTAAATATGGGAGCAACGTCAGAGCAAATCACTGTGCTGCTCGAGTAAGTTGGACGTGCATTGTGGGATGCGGCAAACGGATAAGAATTTGAGCAAGTCTTGAGTTTCGAGAATTATTGCAATTGATGGTGCGAGTAGACGAGCATGGCAATTTGGAGATTTGATGGATTTAGGGCAGAACGACGGATTGATGGAAGACGGTTTCAACGAGCGCAGTTCTCGAACTGTGGCTCGGATAAATAGCAAGACTCTAAGTGGTTAAGCGACATTGGTTGACAGATCATCAAAGGTAGTGCATGAATTTCTCGGATTCGAAAGTTCGCTCGGATAGAATGATTGGGATTTTGATTCAGATCTGCAGATGAGATATAGCATGGTTCATAGTAACTGTCCATCGTGATGACTTATAATTATCGAGCGTAGCTTCGGGATAGCTGACCGTAGCAACTTGCCCGCCAAATCAGAGATTGGATATGATAGACCCATAGAATGACCCTTGCGGCGACGTATTTGAGGATGCGTCGAGGGTGGATGTGAGCGATAAGATTTGGCTTATTGACTGAGTGTTGGATTTGAGAGACCCTTGGGATAGTCTTCAGCTGAAGATGCAGCCGGAAGATCAGAGCGATGGTGGAAGTAGCCTAGTCAACTGATGAGATTTAGAGTCACAGTTTTTTATTGATGGCATCGCCTCTGACTCATCGTGCCCTGGAAGGGAATATCATTCATATGAATTGACGACTGTGAAACTAGCTCGTGAAGTTAAAGCAGTAGCTCGTTCAGATCAAATCCTTGCGAATACTGGAAGGGACAGACGTGCCTTAGATTTACAAGATGTCTCGGAACTTAGTCTGGGAAGCGTGCTCGTTCAGAAGGCAAAGGTGATATCCTATGCTTCGAGGCAGTGGAAGCAGCGCGAAGAACTATTCCATGCGCAACCTAGGAATTATGGCAAGTGTGTCCACGTTAAAATCGTGGCAACACTATCCCTTTGGCGTGGCGGCGAGATCTTTGTGGATCACACGAATCTCGATATAGATGTTTACCCAGTGAGGTATTGAGATGGCAGAAAAAGGGTGTTGGACTGAAATAATCTAAGCAAAGTTTGATATTTGGGTAAGTCACCTAGTTGGGGTAGTATCAGTTGTGATGATCGTTCGGTGCACGAGATATATTTGGAGATTTTGCTAATACGATTTCAGAAATAGTTGGATGAATTGAGTTGGAACACGAACTGATTGAGTCAGTAGAAAATTATCATATTTGAGAATAGTGCTCAATCGAACAGTTTGGAATAGAAATCATGATTTGGTTCAAATGGGAGTAAAGCAAATGGATGCCTCGGACGTAAAGATACCCTTGTAACTTGTTCAAATTTGCTATCGCAAAGCTCGGCTGAAATGCATGTATTTTAGGGACGCCTTAAATATGTGTACGATCCAAAACTAAACGATACGAGAAATTCGTATTGAGCTGCAAGGAGGATGTGGAAATTCGAGAATTTGTACGAGCATTCAGCAGAGCGAGATGCTGAGTCAAAATCATGAATATGAGAGTTGCATAGAGCAGATCTATGGAATTGGACAATCGGCATATGATAGGAATGAGTACCGGCACGGTTCGTGGACAAACCTAATTTTTAAGTGGTATATTATGTAACGCCCCGCAGCCGCACGGTGCGTTACGCTGAGTCGGATTGAATAAAACAAATGCTGGTTACATTTGAATTGTTGGATTTTTGGAAGAAGTATTGATTGAGTTGGTTTCATGTGTAGATGGCTAGCGGGTTCGATGGAAAATAGGTGTTTGTTCAGAACAGTACTGAGATAGCTGGATGGGAGCGATAATGTCGTCTTCCTTAGTCCGATCGGTCGGATGATTTGGAGAGCACGACCTGCTCGCACGATCATACAAGTTGAGTAGATCACGCTTGCATCGGACCACGGGTTCAAGGGATTGGCCGTATCGGCAGGACATGATGCTTAACGGGATCAAACATTGTGAGTGGGCTCTTTCCCTTCTCCTCTACTCCTTCATGCCTAATAATATGGAAAACACGTAAAGGCTTGAACACTTGGGCCGAAACATTGGGAATCACTACACTGAGGCGTGCATAGAGTGTGCGTCGTTTGCTTGGATAGGATTGTGGCTTGAATTGATTTGCGCGTTGGATAGTTGGAGCTAGAGTTGGATTATTACATTGAGGCAGTTGGTTGGATAATTGGGATTATGCTTGGACGGTTAGAATTATATATTTTGGAATGATACATTGAGGCTTTGGGAATATCGGGAATTCGGGCGAGCGAGCGTGATCCGTGCACGAGTATCACTTGGTCGATTTGTCTTGCAAAGCGAGCAGTTGTGGATCGAAACCGAACAACTGCATCGGCGATGGTATTGTGCCGCTTAATGGGGGCATTGCGCCATGAATGGGGCATTGTGGCACTGAAGCGGCATTGTGCCACTGTTGGGGCATTGTGCCATGGGTTTGTCTCGAGTTGGGGTGTTGCACCCAATTTGAAACACTGTGTTGAGAAGAGGCATTGTGCCTATGGGCATAACTTATTTTGGTGCCTTGGGCTATATGTTGAGGTTTGGTTTTGGAATCCTTGGTTGGATATGTTGGAAGAATGGTTATGGATGCTTTGCTTGGATATCGGTTGACCGAGTCTAGGATCGCTTGGTGGGGCAAGAATATTCGATCCTCTCGTCATACCTACTTGTGTTTGCATGTCACGGACAACTTGTGCACAAGTTTTGGCATTTTCTCGAAACGGCTTTCCGGGGCACTGGAACCGTATCGATCCGGAGGGAAATATTTGATTCGTGCTAGTCACGATGCATTATGGGACCTCCAGCTGGGCTTGCTTCCTGGGCTGATAGGGCACACCGTAATGCTTGGATATGTCCTGTATGGCTTAGCCAGTGACTTCATATAGATAGGAGTTGGTTTGCTTTACTTTTATTGGTTTGACTTCGTGTAGGCGCGGCCATCTTGCCTCGGCAAGAGTGTGCACTCGAGATTGGAACATAAACTTTGGTTGAGGAAGGATAATGAGGTTTGGTTGATGGTTCGAAGTTATCGTGCAAACGATGGCTTGAGTAGGACGGGTTGCATGCTAGTTTCCTTCGGGTTGGATATATATTGCTTATCGATTGGTTTGAGTTGAATGCTTGCATGCTTAAACTGCTTTACAGCTTTCCTTAACATGTCATTCATATGCCATAAAATGAATCTAGGATTCAACTAGAAAGATTACCATATAACTGTTTGTATTCACTTTTTACTTAGTATCGGCTTAGACGAGTGGGTTACCCCGCTCACCAGTACGGCTGTGTACTGACCCACGTTTTGGGCAATATTTTAGGTACGTATGCGTAGTGGCGCTGCTTGGATATACGAGACATGATGTATGAACTGTAAGTACCTTTGTGGGCAAGAGAAAAGAGCAAGAGTATTTCATCGCCTTCGTGGCATTGCCTTCGGGGCATTTTATTTTGTAAACCCCCTGAATTTTCAAAATTATTAAACTTGGATTTTTCACAATTTTCTGGAATTTTCTGGGAATTTTCTGTAATTAAAATCAAGGTTTTAAATTATTAAATAATTTTTAATTGATAAAAAATAATATTAAAATATTATGGAAATAATATTTTTAGGTGTAAAATGGATAACTGGACTTAGGGCAATTTTTCTGGAATTTATTGGGCCTCAGACCTATTTTTAAATGCCTAAAAATTATTTTAATTAATTAATTATTTTATTATTATTATTATTATTATTATTATTACTATTATTTTTATTTTTTTATTTTCTTTTGGGCCCGGCCCAGCCCAGCAGTCCAGCAGCCCGCTCCCCTATCCGGGTCGGGTCGGGTCTGCCCAAACCCGACCGCGACCCGCGACCCGCTCCCTAGCCCTCACCCCAGCACGACCCGCGCTGCCCCCGCGTCTGGCACCGCCGCCCGTGCCGCCCGCGCCACGTCTCCGCTCCCCCGCGCCCCGTGCGGCCACAACCGCCATGACCCCGCCTCGCTCGGCCCGACCCCCAGCCGCTCCGCCCTATTTAAACCCTCTCGAATTCCCCCCTCCGGCCAACAGCCCCGACCGCCACCCTCCACTCCTCCGCCACCGCCGCCAGGCTCCAACGGCCACCCCCAGCATCCCACCGGCCACCCTCCAGCTCCTCGCCACCGCCGCAGAACCGTCTTTCTCCGGCCAAGCTCCAGCGAACCGAAACCCTAACCCTAATCCCAATTCTTCGTGTCGTGTCGGACACGACACGGACACAAAAATTTTCGGTTTTTCGAGCCTCGTTCAGGTACTCGTATCTTGCACCCTGTATCTCCGATTTCAATTCCGTAAATTACGTTGCGAAGCCTGTATGAACCTCTCGGTGCCCAGATAAACCGCTCGGGGGCATCGCGTCCTGTGGTGATCGCACACCGCGATCCAAAAACAGGAAAAAACTAGACCCTGTTTCACCCCGGAACTGAGTACGCCCCGCCAAACGGGACGACTTGGTCGCGTGTGGTCTTCACAGATACGTGCGCGCGGTCGATACGGACGTGTGAGATTTTGCGGAAGCTGATTCGGGTGTGCGTGCACCCCGGAATCAACGCGTATCCGCGGACATCGCCCCGTATCAAACTTTTCTGTATTTTGTCCTAACTTCTTGCACACACATCGGATCGAAACGAAACTTGCGCCATCGGACTCCTAGCGATACGCTGGTCCTGTGGGTCAAGTTTGGTTCGATTCTGAGAACATTGACGAAATCGCGTGTCGTGGGCCCCACAGGCCCCGCTCGACGGGCGATTTTGTGATCGGCTCATCGGAATCCAATTCTGGAAGTTCCGTTGGGTTCGTATCATTGTTCCTGACCTTTTGACACTAAGTTTGGTGAATTTGGAGACCTTTGACCCTGACACGTTTTTCGGTGCAAAGCGGGCCCACATGCGGACCCCGTTTTGACCCGAAACTGCCGTTTTTGCCCTTGTCTCCATATTTGACCCAAGGACAGGCGTTTCTAGCTATTTGATATCTTCTGAGCATGATGGTAATGTTTATTTCAGCATCCGGAGTCATTTCTGGAAATTTCCCCCAAGAACACAACTGTAATTGGATCCAAACATCAGGCAAGTACCTGCACTTCAAAGTTTAATCTTTATATTGTGATAATTAATTTTCTGCTTTACTAGTACCATTGATGATTACACGTAGTGTTAGAATACTGGATTTCATATCTTGAATACTGGAATTCATGTCTTGTTTTCGTGTCGGGTGGGAGAATACTAGAAGGCATGTAGTTTATCCTTCCCCCTACCGTGTTTAATAGCTGTTGGTACGCGACTGTACCCTCAGCCGGATCTCGATTATTTATGTTTAATAGCCGTCTATGACGGCCGGATTAGCCTTATAAACCCCTGTATGCCAACTATGTATTCTAAAATAAACACAAGTTCACACACATAGCTTCTTGTCTTGTTGCAGCTCCTGTTGTCTTATTGTAGTTTTATTTCCTGTCTCATATTATTCCTGTTTACTCATATTCCTGTTTATAGTCTTAACGTTTAGTTATTATTGTTTCTTTTATGCATATTCTCAATATGATACTCAGTCAGTTTCTTTTTTAATTGTCATAAATATTTAGTTTAATCTTGTTGTGCATTGTGTACTTTGCTCCTTTCCTGACTGGATCCGTTGATTTAGGCGATGATGAGGACTTTGCCCCTACCTATTATGGCCCCTATGAGGGAACATATGACATATATGAGGAGCCAGTTTCCACCCAGGAGACTACTTCTACAGAGTAGTTAGCAGTAGCTTTTATTTATGCTCTTTTATCTTAGTAATCGGGTTTGTCCCCGATTTCATTTCTGGATTCTGTACTAAACATTTGAGCTGTTGTCACATTTATTTTATTAAAATCTCAGCATTCTTTTCCTGTTATTATCCTTGCCTAATTCATCTTTTGTGAATGAGCTAGATGTTTTAACTGTGGATATGATCTAGACAGCGTACTACCGCCGACTCTGCGGCGTAGGCTGGACGTACCCACGTACTCGTGCCCGAATTTTCGGGTGCGGGTCGTGACACGTTTTTATGGTGGCCCATGCAGGTCCAGTATCCTTAAATAGGGTAATACCCTAGGACAGGGTATGGAATAAGATTGAAGATTCTAGGAAAAGCTCATTCACATAATAGGATCTTCATTTCAATTCTTGATATCATTCCTAATCAATTTTTCTATCGCCCTTGATTTCCAAGTAATCTATTCTAATCTTCCTATCCCTTAATCTTTCAGAATGGTTCAGACAAGGAACACAGTAGGAGGCACATCAGAACCAGCTGAGCAGACTGTGCCTGAAACTCTTGCACTCCCTCCGCCTCCATCTACTCCAGCAGTTACTTTGGATGGGGCACAGCTACTCGGAGTGTTCCAGGGACTCGTAGAATCCCAGAAAGAACAGACAGCACTTCTACGAACTAGCCTCTCAAAAGCTCTTCGGTCCCAGGAGTCACCACTAAAGAGGCCAGGAAGTGCCAAAGACTTCAAGAACCTTAAACCCCTGGAATTCTATGGAACTGAGGGCATTCTCTATGCCGATGAATGGATAGAGAATGTAGAGCGACTCCTGAAGACTGTTCGGGTCCCTGATGATCTCAAAGTGGAGTCTGCAAGCCTGTAACTGTTCGACATAGCTCGGACCTGGTTTAGAGATGAACCCCAACTATCTGCCCCTGACCTCACCTGGGAGGACTTCAAGAGGCTATTCAAGGAGAAATTCTATCCCGAAGTGGCTCGGGAAGCTCTCGAAAGCCAATTCGAGAGACTGGAACAAGGTAACCTATCTGTTGATGAGTACATTGCTGAATTTAGCAGGTTGAGCTACTTTGCAGAGTACATGGTTCGTACCCCGGAGGACAGAGCCCATAGATTCAAGAAGGGGTTGTCTCCGGATATTCGCCTTGCTGTCACCACTAGCCGAGCTCGCACCTACGAGGAAATTTTGAGCGTGGCCCAGGGCGTTGAGAGAGACATGGGGCATAAACTAAAGCGGGAGAGAGATACTGGAAGTATGGGACCCCACAAACGCCCATTTCAACAACAACCACAGCAGAGAACCCCACAGCAAACTCAGCGTCCTCTCCCTCGAACCCCAGCACCCCAACACCAAGCTCAAGGACAGAACCAACAAGCTGCCGCTTGTAACTTTTGCCAAAAACCAGGTCACACTTGGCAAGTCTGCAGGAAGAGGCTAGGTGCCTGCCTCTACTGCGGCTCAGCAGCGCATCAAATGAGGGACCGTCCTGCTGCTCAAGGACGCCCAGCTGCACCAAAGGCTCCCGTCCAGGCCAGGCCCCCAGCAGCACAGCAGAGGGGACCCCCGCTTCCAACTCAACAGCAACGCTTTGCTCAGCACCAACAACAGCAACAGAGGGGTGCACCTCAGCAAGGCCGTACTTTTGCAATGACTCTGGAAGAAGCTGAAGCCACAGCAGACGTGATCACAGGTTCTGTGCTTATAAATTCAATACCAGCCATTACTTTATTTGATTCTGGGGCTTCACATTCATTCATGTCAGTAGATTTCCTTATAAAGCATAGCTTAATCACTGAACCCCTTAGGAATTGTTATAAGATCATTACCGGTGGAGAAATTATCCCGGTTAGTGATGCGTGTAACAACTGTCCTATTACCTTATGTGGAAGAGAACTATATGCTAGGCTACTCGTAATGCCAGTTCCCAGTTTTGACATTATACTGGGTATGGATTGGTTGAGTCAACATCATGCCACTATAGACTGTCACAGAGGTAGTGTAATCTTCAGGCCCCCTGACAAGCCAGAATTTGAATTCGCTAGAGGTCCTAGAGAAATGGGTAGTAACAAAATTTGTGGAGCCCTAATACCAGAAGAATTGCCACTACATATCATCTCTGAATATCTTGATATCTTCCCTGAGGATCTCCCAAGTTTACCCCCAGACCGAGAAGTTGAATTCTCTATTGACTTAGTGCCAGGAGCAGCGCCAGTATCTCAAAATTCCTACATAATCAACAAGAAAGAGATAATAGAACTAAATGAGCAGATAAAAGAGTTAGAAGACAAATGCTTCATTAGGTCTAGTGTCTCACCCTGGGGAGCTCCAGTATTATTTGTGCCCAAGAAGGACGGAACATCCCGAATGTGTATTGACTATAGGGCCTTGAATGCTTTAACAATTAAGAATAAGTATCCCCTACCCAGGATAGATGACTTATTTGATCAATTAAGTGGAGCTCAGGTATTTTCAAAGATTGACTTGAGGTCTGGTTACCACCAAGTAAGGGTGAGGAAGGAAGACATCCCTAAAACTGCTTACAATATCCGGAACGGACACTACAAATTCTTAGTGATGCCGTTCGGGTTGACGAATGCTCTAGCAGTTTTTATGAACTTAATGAACAGAGTCTTCCAGCAATATCTAGACAAATTTGTATTGGTCTTTATTGATGATATTTTGATCTATTCCAAGACTCCTGAAGAACATGAAGAACACTTGAGGCTGGCATTGGAGACTTTAAGGAAGGAAAAACTTTATGGAAAATTATCTAAATGTGCATTCTTCCTAGACAAAGTAGAATTCTTGGGACATGTTGTGACTGGAGATGGAATAGCAGTAGATCCCAAGAAGATAGCGACAGTAGAATCATGGCCCACTCCAGACTCTGTAGCAGAAATTAGAAGCTTCCTGGGACTAGCTGGCTACTATCGAAAGTTTGTGAAAGACTTTGCTAGAATTGCCGAGCCCAAAATTAACAAGAAAGGATGAAGAGTTCACCTGGACTGATGAATGTCAGCATGCTTTTGAAGAATTGAAGAAAAGGCTGACAACTGCCCCTATTCTGACCTTACCATCTGGAACCGGAGGATTCGCTATATATAGTGATGCTTCTGGAAAAGGTCTAGGTTGTGTATTGGAGCAGAACAAGAAGGTGATAGCATATGCCTCTAGACAGCTTCGACCTCATGAAAAGAACTATCCAACTCATGATTTAGAATTGGCAGCTGTTACCTTTGCTCTTAAGCTATGAAAGCATTATCTTTATGGAGAAAATGTGAAAATATTTATAGACCATAAAAGTCTAAAATATATCTTCACTCAGAAAGAGCTGAACATAAGGCAAAGAAGGTGGCTGGAGCTAATGAAAGATTTTGATATCACCCTTCAATATCATCCTGGGAAGGCCAATGTAGTTGTTGATGCTCTAAGCAGATATCCTATGGCGATGTACTTGACTATGGACCGACACTTGCTCGAGGACTTGGAAAGTTTAGGTATTGAGGTAATTATCCCAGGAAAAGAAGGCCAAATGATGAACTTGCAGATTCAATCTACCTTAATAGATAAGATCAAGGAAACTCAGTTTCAAGACGAAGGCCTGCGAAGCATTCGAGGTCAAGTGCAAGCTGGATTAGTGGAGGACTTCAAAATTCATGAAGATGGATCACTGAGGCATGGAGATAGATTATGTGTACCTCAAGGAGACATAAGAGAAGAAATTATGCAAGAGGCGCACAGATTGCAATACTCTATACATCCAGGAGCCAATAAAATGTACAAAGACCTGAGGATGCATGTTTGGTGGCATGGCATGAAAAGAGAGGTAGCCAGGTTTGTATCTCGTTGCTTAGTGTGCCAACAAGTCAAGGCTGAAAGATAAAGACCTGGGGGATTGCTTCAACCACTACCTATTCCGGAGTGGAAGTGGGAACATATTACAATGGATTTTGTTTCTGGGCTTCCAAGGACACCTAGTGAAAAAGATGCAATTTGGGTGATAGTGGATAGACTGACCAAGTCTGCACATTTTTTACCCTTCAAAGTAGGGCTATCTACAGAAAAGTTGGCAGATTTATATATCAGACATATTGTTAAATTGCATGGAGTTCCAGTAAGTATTGTCTCCGACCGAGATTCAAGATTCACCTCTCACTTCTGGAAGAGCTTACAAGCCAGTTTGGGGACTCAACTCAAATTCAGCACAGCTTATCATCCCCAAACCGATGGACAATCGGAACGTACAATCCAGACCCTTGAAGATATGCTCCGTACATGTGTTCTGGATTTTGGAGGATCGTGGGAAGACTATCTACATCTTGTGGAGTTCTCTTATAATAACAGTTACCAAGCAAGTATTGAGATGACTCCATTTGAAGCTTTGTATAGACGAAGATGTCGTACCCCGCTATCATGGGACGACGTAGGAGAAAGAGCCTTACTGGGACCAGAGATGGTGATCGATTCAACTGAGAAGGTAAAACAAATAAGGAAAAGACTTCGGGTGGCTCAAGACAGGCAACGACATTGGGCAAATAGCCACCGAAGGCCCTTGGAATTTGAGGTAATTAAATTTATAAAATTTAAGTTAATTTAAACATTATGATTATGGAACTAAGACTTGATTATGACTTTATTAAAGGTTGGAGAACTGGTATTCTTGAAGATTTCTCCGACACGTGGCACCATTAGGTTCGGAAGGAGTGGAAAACTCAACCCAAGATTTATTGGACCTTTTGG
This sequence comes from Iris macrosiphon, assembly GCA_036927795.1. Classification (NCBI taxonomy): domain Eukaryota; kingdom Viridiplantae; phylum Streptophyta; class Magnoliopsida; order Asparagales; family Iridaceae; genus Iris; species Iris macrosiphon. The sequence goes on from JAYESA010000012.1 coordinate 47,245,193, forward strand.
CATACAGGAGAAAATCGAAGAAGTGGCATATCGTCTGGCATTGCCACCCTCTTTGGATGGAGTCCATAACGTTTTCCACGTGTCGCAGCTGAGAAAATACGTGTCAGATCCCAGCCATATTTTGGATCACTCAGAGCTCGAAGTAGGCCCAAGTTTGACTTACCAAGAGCAACCCGTGGAGATACTGGACCGATCGGAGAAAGTTCTAAGGAATCAGGTTATCTCCCTTGTTCGCGTAGCTTGGAAGCACCATTCTCCCGGCGAATCCACCTGGGAGCGAGAAGACGAGATTAGAGAACGCTACCCTTATCTTTTTGAACCATGAGGTATATTTTAACTCTCGGCCCTTCTTTTCGTGTCATTGTTATTCTTAAATTTCGAGGACGAAATTTTTATAAGTTGGGTAGATTGTAAACCCCCTAAATTTTCAAAATTATTAAACTTGGATTTTTCACAATTTTCTGGAATTTTCTGGGAATTTTCTGTAATTAAAATTAAGGTTTTAAATTATTAAATGATTTTTAATTGATAAAAAATAATATTAAAATATCATGAAAATAATATTTTTTAGGTGTAAAATGGAAAATTGGACTTAGGGTAATTTTTCTGGAAGCCTCAGACCTATTTTTAAATGCCTAAAAACTATTTTAATTAATTAATTATTTTATTATTATTATTATTATTATTATTATTATTACTATTATTTATATTTTTTATTTTCTTTTGGGCCCGGCCTGGCCCAGTGGGCCGAGCCCAGCAGCCCAGCAGCCCGCTCCCCTATCCGGGTCGGGTCGGGTCTGCCCAGACCCGACCGCCACCCGCGACCCGCTCCCCAGCCCTCACCCCCGCGCGATCCGCGCTGCCCCCGCGTCCGGCGCCGCCGCCCGCGCCCGCCGCGCCACGTCTCCGCTCCCCCGTGCCCCGCGCGGCCACGACCGCCACGACCCCTCCTCGCTCGGCCCGACCCCCAGCCGCTCCGCCCTATTTAAACCCTCTCGAATTCCCCCCTCCGGCCAACAGCCCCGACCGCCACCCTCCACTCCTCCGCCACCGCAGCCAGGCTCCGACGGCCACCCCCAGCATCCCACCGGCCACCCTCCAGCTCCTCGCCACCGCCGCAGAACCGTCCTTCTCCGGCCAAGCTCCAGCGAACCGAAACCCTAACCCTAATCCCAATTCTTTGTGTCGTGTCGGACACGACACGGACACAAAAATTTCTGGTTTTTCGAGCCTCGTTCAGGTACTCGTATCTTGCACCCTGTATCTCCGATTTCAATTTCGTAAATTATGTTGCGAAGCCTGTATGACCCTCTCGGTGCCCGGATAAACCGCTAGGGGCATCGCGTCCTGTGGTGATCGCACACCGCGATCCAAAAACAGGAAACAACCAGACCCTGTTTCACCCCGGAACTGAGTACGTCCCGCCAAACGGGATGACTTGTTCGCGTGCGGTCTTCACAGATACGTGCGCACCGTTGATACGGACGTGTGAGATTTTGCGGAAGCTGATTCGGGTGTGCGTGCACCCCGGAATCAACGCATATCCGCGGACATCGCCCCGTATCCGACTTTTCTGTATTTTGCCCTAACTTCTTACACACACGTCGGATCGAAACAAAACTTGCGCCATCGGACTCGTAGCGATACGCTGGTCCTGTGGGTCAAGTTTGGTTCAATTCTGAGAACGTTGACGAAATCGCGTGTCGTGGGCCCCATAGGCCCCGCTCGACGGGCGATTTCGTGATCGACTCATTGTAATCCAATTCTGGAAGTTCCGTTGGGTTCGTATCATCGTTCCTGACCTGTTGACACTAAGTTTGGTGAATTTGGAGACCTTTGACCCTGACACATTTTTCGGTGCAAAACGGGCCCACATGCGGACCCCGTTTTGACCCGAAACTGCCGTTTTTGCCCTTGTCTCCAAATTTGACCAAAGGACAGGCGTTTTTAGCTATTTGATATCTTCTGAGCATGATGGTAATATTTATTTCAGCATCCGGAGTCATTTCTGGAAATTTTCTCGAAGAACACAACTGTAATTGGATCCAAACATCAGGCAAGTACTTGCACTTCAAAGTTTAATCTTTATATTGTGATAATTAATTTTCTGCTTTACTAGTACCATTGATGATTACACGTAGTGTTAGAATACTGGATTTCATATCTTGAATACTTGAATTCATGTCTTGTTTTCGTGTCGGGTGGGAGAATACTAGAAGGCATGTAGTTTACCCTTCCCCCTGCCGTGTTTAATAGCTGTTGGTACGCGACTGTACCCTCAGCCGGATCTCAATTATTCATGTTTAATAGCCGTCTATGACGGCCGGATTAGCCTTATAAACCCCTGCATGCCAACTATGTATTCTAAAATAAACACAAGTTCACACACATAGCTTCTTGTCTTGTTGCAGCTCCTGTTGTCTTATTGTAGTTTCATTTCCTGTCTCATATTATTCCTGTTTACTCATATTCCTGTTTATAGTCTTAACTTTTAGTTATTATTGTTTCTTTTATGCATATTCTCAATATGATACTCAGTCAGTTTCTTTTCTAATTGTCATAAATATTTAGTTTAATCTTGTTGTGCATTGTGTACTTTGCTCCTTTCCTGACTGAATCCGTTGATTTAGGCGATGATGAGGACTTTGCCCCTACCTATTATGGCCCCTATGAGGGAACAGATGACATATATGAGGAGCCAGTTCTCACCCAGGAGACTACTTCTACAGAGTAGTTAGTAGTAGCTTTTATTTATGCTCTTTTATCTTAGTAATCGGATTTGTCCCCGATTTTATTTCTGGATTCTGTACTAAACATTTGAGCTGTTGTCACATTTATTTTATTGAAATCTCAGTATTCTTTTCCTGTTATTATCCTTGCCTAATTCATCTTTTGTGAATGAGCTAGATGTTTTAACTGTGGATATGACCTAGACAGCGTACTACCGCCGACTCTGCGGCGTAGGCTGGACGTACCCACGTACTCGTGTCCGAATTTCTGGGTGCGGGTCGTGACACGTTTGGACCCTATCGAGAGCTTCGCTGCGTATTACTCTGATGTGTGCTTGGTACACAAGACAACGACTTCCCCTGTAACTTGGTCGTTTCGATAATAACTTTGGTGTTTAACAACATCGTCTTGTACGAGCGTAACTCCAGGCTCGTACGACATCACGTCCCGATGAGAACGATTATCCTGCGGAAGAGCTACAACATGGTGATTCACGTTCAGCAAGGACATTTAAGCTTGCGGGAGATTGGGGCGTGACAGGTGATGCCTTTACTGCAAGATTTGATGAAAAAGTCTTCCCGCTGTTAGGGGAAGAAAAATAATAAATTGTTCATATAGAACATTAACCCATTGCTAATGAACGACGTCAATTGACATGGAATACGCCTACTCTATCTCATCAAGATCCAAGAACTCCACAATGTAATTATGAGACAAGGAGAATGATACATTTGCAAGAAATTATAAATTAATTACCTGATGCATTTAATGATGCTGCAAAGGTTACTAGATCAATGTGCCATCTATGAATGTGAATGCCAGAATCACTGTTTCAGCTGGACAAAATTTAAAGAATGTGGCAAATGAATCTACTACTACACGTCAAAAGCGTGGTAGGCCTATAGGTTCCAAGGATAGTGCTCCCAGAAAGAGGAGAGCTAACGAAACATATTGTCATGATAAAAGTCTGATAGTGGCTGGAGCTTTGGAAACAAATAACGAAGATTTGCACATTTTCAAATTTACTGAAATGCCTATGAATGTCTCTAGAGTGGCACATGTACATAAAAATTAAGAGATATCGATATTCCATCCATGTTCAGGTGAATTATGGAATAGGAAAGCACTTGTCATCGATGACATATTTAGCTATGCAGTAGCTATTGAAATATCAAAGGACAATGATGCTTGTGAAAATGAAGCACGTAGTATAAATGAATATCGACAAAGAAAAGATTGGCCAATGTGGAAAGAAGCTATTCAAGCAAAATTAAAATCTTTAGAAAAATGTGGTGTATTTGGACCTATAGTGGAAACACAAAAGGGCATAAACCATGTTGGTTTTAAATGGGTGTTCGTGAGAAAACGAAATGAGAGGAACGAAGTTGAAAGATATAAAGCCCGACTTATAGCACAAGATTTATCTCAAAGACCTGGAATTGACTATATGGAGATATATTCTACAGTTATGGATGTCATTACTTTTAGATATCTAATTAGTCTCGCAGTTTCTGAAAATCTTGATATGAGACTTATGGATGTTGTAACTGTATATTTGTATGGAGACTTAGATACAAACATCTATATGAAAATTTTAGAAGGATTTACAATGCCAAAGACTAAGTCAAAGGACGTGTGTTCAATTAAACTTTGACGAGCATTATATAAGTTGAAACAATATCGAAGAATGTGGTATAATCGTCTAAGTATATATTTGACTAAGGAAGGATACAAAAATAGTCAAATTTGCCATGTGTCTTCATTAAGAAATTCGAGAATAGATTCTCTATAGCAGCAGTATATGTGGATGATATAAACTTGATCAGGTCTCCTACAGAATTGGAGAAAACTGTAAACTATTTGAAGAAAGAATTTGAAATGAAAGACTTGAAAAAAAATAAAATTTTGTCTCGATTTGCAAATAGAACGTAGTTCCGGTGGAATATTAGTACATCAATCTCGATATATTAAAAGAAATTTGAAACAGTTTAGAACTGACAAAGCACATCAACTAAGAACACCTATGGCTCTACGGAGTTTGGATTTGGATAAAGATCAATTCCGACCAAAGGGAGAAGATGAAAAAATTCTTGGTCCTGAAGTACCTTATTTAAATGTTATTGGAGCACTAATATATCTGTCACAATGCACAAGACCAAACATTGCATTCTCTGTTAATTTACTGTCTAGATATAGTTTTCCACCTTCACTTAGACATTGGAATTGAATTAAACACATATTGAGATATCTTCGTGGAACAACATATATGGGATTATTGTATTCATGTAATTCCACTAAAACTTATCGTCTAGTTAGTTATGCAGACTCAAATTATCTTTCTGACCCTCATAAGGGTTGCTCCCAAACAGGTTATGTGTTTATTAATAACCATGCAGCTTTATCTTGGCGATCAACAAAGAAAGGTTCAGTATCAACTTCGTCTAACCATGCAGAATTAATTGTACTATATGAAGTAACAAGAGAAAGCGTATGGTTGAGATCGATCATTCATCGTATAAGAATAAATTGTCAACTACATACAATTACAAATGAGCCAACAACAATATTCGAAGACAATGCGGCTTGCATTGCCCAAGTTAGAGAGGGATTCATCAAAGAAGATCGAACCAAGACCTTCCACCAAAGTTGTTTTATGCACATGAGCTACAAAGGACCAACTAGCTGTTACAGATCCATTGTATCGAGGGAGAGTATTGGCTTGTAAAGAATATGTTTTGAGTTTTGCGAGTTGTACTCTTTTTTCTTAACTAAGATTTTTTTCACTGAATTTTTCTTAGTAAGGTTTTAATGAGACAACAAATGTGCATACACCACAAAATTAATTAATGGCGAATATTCAAGAGGGAGTGTTGTAAATATGGTTGATTCACCATAATTATTTGGTCTACATAATCTATGTCTTTTGGTTATCCATAACCTATGGCTTTTGGTATTCATTCCCTTAATTGTTGTAAGTCTATATAAAGGGTCATTCTCTAGTTGATTGATATGGTGATTGAAGAAGAACAACTTCTCTACTTTATAATATATATCATAATTATGATCAAATTTAATTTCTAATAGATTGACCGTCGGAATGATAACTTAATTATTTGCACTACTAGTACATACATTAGTTCCCTATATATAACTTGTAGTTGTGGCATGTTAAGGGAATATATATAGAGAGAATCGACATTTTTTTAGAAAGTTATTCATCTTTATTCGAAGAAAGTTTGTTGTTGGGTTCAAACGAATACTCTAGTGGATATAATAAAGCTTTGAACAAAAAATATATTTTCCAACCGTCGGAACGAATCTGGAGGTGAATAAATCTATCACTAAAATTTTGGAGTTTGTTGATGAGTTCACTCTCCAAGATACAATCAAGTCTTTAGCAAAAGAATCTCTCCCAAACGAATATGAAGGCGATGTCGCTAAAATTTTCGAGTTTGTTGATAGGTCCAAACGAATACTCTCTCCCCAGGAAAAAAAAAAAAACCCAGGAGTGCGTGCGTGACAAGTGTACATCAAATCTGCATCATATTATCGCTCATGCACCAAGCACATCATGCTTGGACACGCACACGCCTATCAGCCGCCCAACACCTACCACCACTTCATTTGGACTATAAAAGTGGGATTTCGATTATGTAGCCTCTAACTTTCTTTTCTCTATCCATATGGGACTACAAAAATATGAGAGTACTGAAAAGTAGTTTTGTCTGTGTAAAATCAAACTTAAATTCTCGACATGGGCAAAATCTCAGGTAAAACCTTAATGGAATTTCTCTAGTTCTACACCGAAATTAATAATAGATTTAAATGGAGAGAGAGAGAGAGAGAGAATGAATTGGTGGGGGGCGGTGGTGGTGTTAGTTTGCATTAATTAGTACATACATCAGTTTTCTATATTAGTTTTGGTCAATTTGAAGTATAAGATAATTTTAGGAAGTAATAAAAAATTTGGGGTGAGAGAGGCTCGAACTCTCGACCTCAGGATAACTCAGAAAGCTATGAGACCTACGCGCTAGCCAACTGCGCCACCACCCCTACGTTTAACATTAACTATATTACTATATATATATTATATTATGGTTCTGATAGAACTGTGAATATAAATTGAACCCTGGGATTATTGATTTCTCATGATAACCATGCTGGAACATAACATCACTTCTCCAGCTTCTCTAATGCGATAACAAAGGCTACCTTTCACGTAGTTAAGAATGTAGCTTTCCATGAATGCATAAGAACATTGAACTATAGATTGTCATTTCATTTCGGACAAGGTCAAGCTTTAGGAGATTCAGCTTTCACACACTTCCTAAAACCTTTTCTTAGTTGCTGGATTGTGAGACGGATGCAAGAATTTAAAAGAGAAAGAACAATCTCAAATATAAAAAAATATCTAAAATTTGTTAAATAAAATTTATTACATCAAAATTTTGTTGTTCTTCGAGCATACTTTTCTCTGTATCGAATCATAAAAAAATAAAAATTATGAAAAAAAAAGTAATTAAAGCCTAATGTTAATATGAATATAAAAATTATAAATTATAAATTTTGGAGAGATAAAATATAAAAATGATAAAAAAATTTAAAAGAGAATATGAATATTTAACTCCAAAGTAAAAATTCAGTAGAAGACAACTGTCCTCGTTCGTTCCCACAGAATTCACCCAAACTTGCATGGGAAAAGAGAAAACACTAATTAGAAAGAACAAAAAATTCCCTTCATTTTCTTGTCTATATTAGCTTTGAAAAAGCTTTAGTTTAGTCCTGGTGAAAGCACGCAGGAATGGAGGCATACTCTATTGTATTTGTTCTACTTTCAAACTTCATTCTCAAAATATTTTGTTCTTAAAACTCAAACCACAACAGACAAACAATCAACCATACAACAAAGATCAACATGCAACTAATCCAAACTACTATAAAATCCCAAGCAATAGATCTTCTTAGAACCTCCAATAATCACAAACGTCCGATCTCGCACCTTCTCACTTGCATACGTCTAGCATTCTGTCTTAGTTTCGAGGTAGATCAAAGATTAAACATGGAGGATAGGAACAAAAATTCACGGAAAATCTTATAATCTGTTTTTTTTTTCATACTGAAGTTGTAGTCGAGACTCAGAGATTCACGCAAACAAGTTTGCTCTCTAAGAAATTCGATTCCAACAATTTTTTTTAGTAATATCAAATTACAGCTTCTTCAGAATACAAATTAATGATAATAAAAATACATCCTTTCTAGCAACGCAGTTGCAATTGAGATATAATATTTACAACTAGAAGAATGAAGAAGAAGAAGGAAGAAGAAGAAGACAGAAACTGTCAGCTTGCTGGGGTGATAAAAATCGCATCGTTCCTCAAAGCAAGATTCACCCTCTAGACGATCCGCTCCCAGGAACTAGCAAGTTTACAAAAGAACTTCTGAAACGTTCGTAGTCACATCTGTTCTGACTCGAAAGGATTCTTGTACTTAGTGGATGCCACATCAATTTCTCTTTTCTCTCTCAATTTCGTAGTATATATCCTCAAAAGAGGCACGAAAAGAGTATTTATAGAGTATGGAGGAAGCCATAACCCTAATCCTGGCCGCCATCTAAATATGGAAAGATAATAAACAAATAAAATCTCGAATCCCAAAAGATCAGTATTAATTTAATTTGATTTATCTTCAATAACTATCCAAATCCCGTAATCTGCGGATTATGCGTGCAACCAGCGTTGTCTGCACATATGCGCATACGAGTAGACTCGCATGCGCGTATGCACACAACAGCACAACCGCGCAGCAGCTCATGCGTGCATACGCGCATACTCACAAAGTCGTGTATAACCTGTGCATAGCTTGTACATAGCCGCGTATAGCCCGTGCAGCTCCCGCCCATGCATGTATGCAAATTTTGCATAAAACGAATGCAACATATGTGCACTAGCGTCATGCGACCGATGCAGACGTACGAAGTGCAAAGTGCGTCATCAAAGTGCCATTTTGCGTCATTCGCCCGAGCCCGTGTTCGAGTCTGTATTCGAGTCTGAGTCTCTAAATCTCCTACGAGACTTAGCTCCTAAGAATTTTTTTTAAAAAAGTGACAAAAAGCATAAATACTTTCTTAAGGAGTTTAAACTTAATCCCTCTGAAAAAATATCCCACATGGCACCCACTTGGGCCACTACCCCGACATGCATAACTCAATACCAAGCGTAGCTATATATTGAGATACCTACTTGGAGTTTTTTGCAATATGGGACTATCTTTCTAGCCTTGCATAAGAAAAACCCCAACACTCTCAACCTATCTTTGTACTTATCTCATCGATATAAAGCCCATCCTCTATTTAATATCCAAGTTTTAAAATACTCCTATTTTCTTTTTTACAAAGTTTTTAATAACCCACTAATACATTACCGAGAAAGCTCGATAATAATCAAAAGCAACTTTTTTTTTTATTCGATCAAACAATATTCAATCTTTTGACTCGGTTTATGTGAGACACGTCTCACGGTATCTGTATTGGTATATGGATACATATTTTATACTGTATCTATATTGTGCTTTATTGGATCTTGTGGAATCTCAAAATTCTCTCAGAATCGAAACTTTTTCTCACTAACCGGATTACCGTCGGCATATACCGACAGAAAATTCGTCCGGCAGATAAAGTTTTACTTTTGAGATTTTTTTGAGATTTTTTTAGATATTTTCGTAAATAGTGTTCGATACTATCTATTATCCATTGGTTTCTTAGTTTTTTTTATTATACATTCGAGATTGATTTAATCTCGTGACTTGGATCGCTGACGTGGCGGATCGGATGGTCACAATTAAATCATCTCTTATATATATATGAAATTATTTTCTCTCTCCTCTATGTCACTACCAAATTCTAGAAAATAGGATTATTTTTTATAGTAAATTGTGTATTAATCATAAATAATTATATTTATATTTAATTGTTGATTGATTTTTTTTATAGGTTGTTTTAGGATTTTGGCTAGTATGGACCCATGTCAGACCCTAGTGGACCCATGTCAAACCCAACCAACACTCTTGTCAGACTTATTTATGGGTTTAGAATAATTATTATATTTTTATTTTAGTTAGTTGGGTTATTTTAGATTAGTTAGAGTGTGTTTAGTGAACCATAAACCTAAACCTTAGTTGCATGACTAAAAAGAGAGGGTATTTTAGTTATTTTATTATGTAAACCCTATATTACTTGTGTGGACGGCCCCTAACCCTAATTCCCACATCTGGCCGAGACCTCCCCCCCCAATTCTCATTTTCTTTTCACTTATCCTTCTTCTTCACTCCATTTTCTTCTTCTTCCTTCTTCCAACTTCAAGTTTCAAGTAAGTATTTCTCCTTTCCTTCTCTTCCTTCTTCCATTTCTTCCATTTCTTCCATTTATATAAACCCTAACCCTTTACTTTTCTCTAATATAGGTGTGTAGAGCCTAGACTTAGTGTAGAGGCTTGGCTTGGAGGCTTGGAGACTTGAGGGTGGTGATTTCAAGGATTTTGGAGACTTTGGCCTTGGGATTCCAACTCCCAAGAGGTAAACCCTAACTTTCCTCTTAGTGATTACTCTTATATAGTGTAATTAGTAGTTTAGAATCTTTCTAGATCATAAGACTACCCGTGGGAGAAAGCTAGAGCTTGTTTGGTTATGTTTGGAGACTTTGACATTAGATTTTGTGTCAATTTTGGGTGAAATCCGAGATTGGCCCAATTTTGGGTGATGCCCTAGGTTAGACGGACCTAGATAGACATGCTTGGGTATCTTGAGGATAAGTACGTATTCTCGTTCGGACACGTGAGGTCGTGTCGCGGAGATTTGGGCATTTCGGGCAATTTGGAGGTTTTCGTCGTCGTAGGTTCTACTTGCGTGCACATTTTTGCCACGGATCTAGAATCGGTGGGTTAGCATTTTTTTAGGTTCTAGACATCGATTAGAACTCATGGATAAATTTTCGGCCAATTTCGAGTAGGTTTGGTGTGCGTTTCACGAGGTTTCACGAACCACACTCCACGTGTTCGTCGAAATGACCGAATGGCCATTTTGACTTGGTTTCTAGGTTTCGGGCTTGTGCGCGTGTTGGTTTAGCTTTAGGGAGTATGTGCAAGAGTTTTCGAGTTATATTTTACATATTTATATATGTTTATGTGTGTTTGGGTCGATGTGCGTGTGTTGGTAGGGTGTTGTGTGTGGTTTTGTGTGTTTGTTTAAGTGTGTGTTTATATATATGTATATTAGTCTATGTATGTATATATATATATATATATATATATATATATATATATATATATATATATATATATATATATATATATGTGTAGGTGTTTATATATATATATATATATGAGTGTGTTTGTGTGTGTATATATATATGTATGAGTGCGTGTGTATATATATATATATATATATGTAGAGAGTGTTTATATATATATATATATATATATATATATATATATGTAGAGAGTGTTTATATATATATATATATATATATATATATATATATATATATATATATATATATATATATATATATATATATATATGTGTGTGTGTGTGTGTGTGTGTGTGTGTGTGTGTGTGTGTGTGTGTACCTATATATATAGGTGTATAAGTGTGTGTGTATATATATGGTTGTGTGTGTATATATATATATATATATATATATATATATATATATATGTTTGTGTATATATATATATATATATATATATATATATATATATATATATATATATATATATATATATATATATATATATATATATATATATCTGTGTGTGTGTCTAAGTGTATTAGAGAGGGAGATGAGAGGGCAGATTTAGAGCAGCAGTAGCTGCGAGTTGGAGGTACAGAATATGCAGTGGCAGCCAGCAATGGGAGCAGCGAGGCCGCTGTAGTGGCAGCAGCAGCAGCAGCATGGCGAGGCAGCAGCTGCAGCAGCATTGCAGCGAGGCAGCGGCATCTAAGGCTTGATGCAGCAGCAGCAGCATGCTACAGTAGCAAACGCAGCAAGAAGTGCAGCATTATATGCAGCAGCAGGATGTAGCCGTAGCAGCGGCAGGATGCAGATGCAGCAGCAGCGCAGCGTGGTAGTAGCAGTGCAGGCGTATCCTCAGCAGTAGGTTGTAGCGCAGCAGAGAGGGTGACAGAGTTATATATATGTATATATATATATATATATATATATATATATATATATATATATATATATATATATATATATATATATATATATATATATATACATAGATAAGTATAGATAGATATGTAGGTATTAGTATTTATATATAAATAGATAGAGAGAGATATATATATGGGAGATGGTATGGATATATGTATTGTGTATGTGTGGTTATATGTATATATAAGTAGATATATACCTATGTGTTTATATGTATATATTAGCCTATATATATATAGCTAGGTATATATTTATGCTAGATAGTTAGCTAGTTAGTAGTGTTAGAGAGGGATAGTGAGTTATCTCAATACCTTGAGATATCAAGGTATCTCAAAACCTTGAGATACCCAAGGTATTGAGTATCGGGGCGAGTTTTTGAGTGTTTGCCTAGATTTGGTTTTAGAGTTGCTTTTATATGTATATGTGTATATATTTACGCGTGTTAGTATATGTTTTAGTGGGTATAGGCGGGATGTGTAGCCTAGGTTGAGGTATTGGATACCAAGGATATCCTGGTATCTCAAGGAGGCGAGTTTGAGGGTTTACTAGCTTAATGAGCTAGTTTTGACCTAGAATTTTAGGAGCACCCTAGTTTGACCTAGAGTTGACCATAATTGCCCCCGTTGACCACAAAAGTCAACATTTGACCTAGTTTTTACCTAGAGTTGTCTTTTTGGCCCCCGAATTGACTTTTTGACCCAAATTTTATCGGTTTGACCCGTTCGACCTAGAATAACCCTAGAAGCTTATTTTTAGTTATTTTGTATCAGTTTAACTCTTTAGAAATCCGTTTAATCTTGCTTTTCGTAATAGATTCTTGCGACGCCAGTCCGAATCTCGATCCTCACCAGTTGTTCAGGACGTCAGGCGAGTACCTACCTCTGATTGTTTCTATTTCATGATAGAGTGTATATCACCTGTTCTAGAACTGTAATACTTGATTTTGACACATTATTTCATGAGCTGGTACGAGTTGGATCCCGTCATAAGATGTTATCCCCTTACCGTGTTCAGCGGGTACTCTATCACGTGTATTTTATCATGTGCTTCGGGTATTGATTCTCATGTGCTATCATGTGCTTCGTATGCTCTCGCCTTCATGTGCGCAAGTTATTTATCATGTACGTAGCGTGTCATGGTTGGATCCAAGAGTATTAGTGGGGGAGGGGAGTAGGAGTTGGTTATGTGATCAAAGTCAAACAGTATTCATGTGTATGTCGATTATGCAACTCACGTATAACGGAGTTATCGTAGATTATTCATGTGCAACCTAAGCCGATCATATAACGAACTTTGCTCAAGGCACTTAGCTAGTATTCATATTTTTTCACATATAGTTACTTCTCTACTACTTGTATTATTCTCCAGTTTTATATTGCAGTTACTTTATCTGTTCCACCATGTATTTATTTTCCTGTGCATCTTGTATACTTTTCAATTGCTAGTCATATACACCTTACCATGCATTTGGAGTTGCTTTCAGAGTTATGTACTTCGCTCCAGTCCTGACTGGACATATTTTTTCCAGAGGATCCTGAAATTTTTTGTCCGACCTTCTACGGGCCAGGCGTCGAGGAGTATTGTGACCCGGAGATTGAGGAGGAGCCAGTCGAGGAGACACCGTTAGCCCCCTAGTTAGCTAGGTAGGTTTTTCTGGGTTGTTCCCAGTTGCTATTTTGGATGACTGTATTGCTATTTATTATTATTTTTTGTTGTGAGATGTTGTAGACTTTAGACTTGGACTATATTTTTGGATATTGTAGTTGCTCTTTGTTTCATTATTGATATCTTATCGTGCTTTTACTCTTCTCCTAGTTATTGTGATTGAGTCATATATATATTGTGTGGTTGTCCTCCTTTTGGAGAGATTATATTGACAAGTTTTGTGAGTTATATATTGTTGTGACCTAGAACGGACATAAACAACGTTCTACCGTCGATTCTGCGGCGTAGGCTGGACGTACCCACGACTCATGCCCAATTTTTTGGATGTGGGTCGTGACACATTTTTGGTGGTGGCCCATGCAGGTCTTGTTTTTAGGTCTACCTGCAATAGGATATAGGCTGAAAGAGAGTGCTCAATCACAACTAGGACCCTTCCTGATTTCTTTTGCTATATTTAATTTTTCTGAAATTATTTTCTTTTAGAATATTACTATCCTTCCTTGATGATATCGTATCTTGCACCGTTGGTGACGTGATCTCAGGTTCTGTTCTTCTTGATTCCATTCTAGCACTTGCTTTATTTAATTCTAGTGCTTCCCATAGCTTTGTGTCTGTATCTTTTGCTGTTAGACACCATCTTGTTGCTGAACCTTTAGCTAGACTCTGAATGATCACGATCGGGGGTGGCATCATCCTAGTCAGTGATGTCTGAAGAGACCGAAGAGTTACCTTGGGAGGCCGAGAGTTGAATGTGTGCCTACTCGTAATGTCACTTTTGAGCTGCGATATTGTACTCGGGGTGGATTGGTTGAGTATGCACTGTGCTAGTATAGATTATCGTGGAGGTAGAGTGTTGTTTAGTCCATCAGGAGAGCCAGAGTTTGAGTTTGTCAGAGGAGCAACGGAGCAGAGTGAGGGAGTCTTCTGCGGAGCCCTGGTGGTAGAGCAAAGGTTGCCACATCCACTGATAGCGGAGTTCATAGATGTCTTTCCGGAGGAGTTAAGCGAAGCGAGGGTATTTTCTAGGATTAATCTAAGGACAGGCTACCACCAGGTGAAGGTCAAGAGGGAGGATATTCCGAAGACAGCTTTTCGGACCAGGTATGGACAGTATGAGTTTATGGTGATGTCGTTTGGATTGACTAATGCCCCGACAGTGTTCATGAATCTGATGAACAAGGTGTTCCATCAGCATCTGGACAGGTTTGTGGTGGTTCTTATTGTAAACCCCCTGAATTTTCAAAATTTTAAAAACTGGATTTTTCACAATTTTCTGAAATTTTTTGGGATTTTTCTGTAATTTAAAAACAGGATTTTAATTTTTAAATGATTTTTAATTGATAATAAATGATATTAAAATATTATGAAAATAATATTTTTGGGTTTAAAATGAAAAACTGGACTTAGGGCAATTTTTTTGGAATTTATCGGACCCCGGACCTATTTTTAAATGCCTAAACAGTATTTATTTATTTAATTATTTATTTATTAATTATTACTGATTTTATTATTATTATTATTATTATTATTATTATTATTATTATTATTATTATTATTAGTATTTTTTTATTAAACCCAACCCAGCCCACTGGGCCCGGTCCACCGGGCCCAGCCTAACCCGGCCCAGACCCTGCCTAGCGGGTCGGGTCGGATCCGCCCGCCCGAACCCGACCCGACCCGGCGCCCGTCTCCCCCACGTTCCCTCTCCCCGCGCCCCGCTCGGCCCGCAACCGCCCGCCCGCGCTTCCCGGCCGCCCGCCCACGTCTCCCGGCCTCACCACCGCTCCGCTCGGGCCACGACGCCCCTCCTCCGCCTCGCACGGCGCCATCTCCCCCTCTCTAACCCTATAAAACCCCCGCCCCTGGCCGTCGACCCCCACTCGCCACCGCCTGACCCCGCCCGCCGCGTCGCCTCCCTCCGCCCTGAGCCGCCTCGCCTCCCCCGCCCAGCCCCCGTCCTCCTCCTTCTTCCTCCCCGCTCGGCCCCATCGTCGGCAGCAGCAGCAGACAGCAAACGCTGGGCCGCCTTCGGCCGCCGGCGACTCCCCATCCACCGCACCGCGCCGCCCGAGCCCGGCCGCCTCCGGCGAAGACTCGACCGCCCCGGCCACCCTCCGCCGAGCTCCGACAACGGCTTCGGCCTGAAACCCTAACCCTAATTCTCGAATCCGCGTGTCCGACACGTATCGGACACGGCTCGACCCTGTTTTTTGGGTCCCCTTCAGGTGCGTGTAACTTTTTGCTCTTAGCTCCGTTTTCGATTCCGCAAATTGCGTTGCGAAGCCTGTATGACCCTCTCGGTGTCCGGATAAACTGTTCGGGGCATCGCGTCCTGTGGTGATCGCACATCGCGATCCAAAAACAGGAAAAACCAGACCCTGTTTTACCCCGGAACTGAGTACGCCCCGCCAAACGGGACGACTTGGTCGCGTGCGGTCTTCACAGATACATATACCTCGTCGATACGGACGTGTGGGATTTTGCGGAAGCTGATTCGGGTGTGCGTGCACACCGGAATCAACGCGTATCCGCGGACATCGCCCCGTATCCGTACTTTCTGGAATGCGCCCTAACTTTGTGTACACACGTCGGATCGAGACGAAACTTACGCCATCGGACTCGTAGCGATACGCTGGTCCTGTGGGTCAAGTTTGGTTCGATTCTGAGAAAGTTGACGAAATCGCGTGTCGTGGGCCCCACAGGCCCCGCTCGACGGGCGATTTTGTGTTCGGCTCATCGAAATCCAATTCTGAAAGTTCCGTTGGGTTCGTATCAGCGTTTCTGACCTGTTGACACTGAGTTTGGTGAATTTGGAGACTGTTGACCCGGACGCATTTTTCGGTGCAAAGCGGGTGGACCCCGTTTTGGTCCGAAATTATCGTTTTTGCCCTTGTCTCCAAATTGGACCCAAGGACAGGCGTTTCTAGCTGATTGATATTTTCTGGATCTGATGGTGATGTTTGTTTCAGCAACCGGAGTACCGCCTGCAATTTCCGCCGAAGTCAGAACTGCAACCCGAGCCGGAACCACAGGCAAGTGTACCTTGCCAAAACTTGCAGCTTTGCTACCTATTTCCTGGACTTAGTTATACATCAGTGGGCACTTAAATCTTGCCAATTCTCAGATATTTCTGGTTATAGTATTTTACTTGATTTCTGTAGCTTCATATATGAACTTGTTTAACTGCTCAACCCAGGACACCTGACACTCTTCATGTGACGGAATTGCCTGAGATATACCTGGTGATTTCGTATAGGCTACATTTTTATGTCATTTCCAGTTTACATGCTTAGATTCTAGCCTGACTCATTGCATTAGTTCAAACTTGCGTGACTTGTACCTGATATTTTCTGGAACTGTGACGTGAGATTACATGGGGTGGGGAGAGTATTACCATATCAAGGCTGATTATAATATAAATAATGTTATCTGGAGGTGTCTTAGTCTCTGATACAGAGCTTTGGCACAAGTTCTGGCTCTTCGAGAAAATACTGCTATGGTTTCTTCGACACTGATCCTGTAGTAGTCTCAGCCTGAGTATGACTAAAACTCTCACTTGCATATCACTAGCTGGTTTATATATTTACCCTGCTGTTTATCTTGTTGCTGCACTGCATATATTTTGGCTTGTATTTTTTGTACCTTGTTATGTCCCTTGAGGACCTGGAATGGACTATGTCCCCAGGTATAGCCGCAGAGAACTACCCCGAGGTGTACGGTACAGGAGCACTCCTTGGAGCAGAACCCGGAACTGAGGACGAGATAGTGGCCGAAGACTTCACCTGAGCACCGGCTTCAGCTACACAGTATTTCCTTTTCAGTATTTTATTTCCAGTCTATGTTTCCTTAATTGTAACAGAATAATTCTCGGATTGTTTCCCGAGATAACCTTATTTGATATTGCATATTTAATTCCATTGCATTATTTCTGGCAATTAATCTGTGTTTATTTGGTGGATGAGATTAGAAATACCTGAGACTTGTAACATATTACTGATAGACTACAGCTTAAGCATGCCCTGATGGATCCATTAAATGGGGTTGCCCATCGGTGCGTGCTGCTGGCCATTGCTCACATGCTCAGTCCCTCGGCATTTTGGGACTGGGGCGTGACATGGTTTTTGTGGTGGCCCATGCAGGTCTACGACTAAATTGTTCGGTTTCAACTCAGGGACCGAACAGGCCTGCAATAAGATAGGATAAATTTTAGGATCTCATCCACTTGCTTGAATCGTTTTTGATATCTGTATCGTATTCGAACTAATTTGAACTTGCATCTTGCCTTGATTCCTGTGCGACTCTTATTGGTTATTTTGGATACAGGAAAATGGACCCACAAGAATGCAACGAGACTCCCATCGGAACACCCCAAGCTGCAGGTGTCACCTATAACGACGAAGTGACACCAGTCGGAGGAATTCTCTCAACTCAACAGAGCCAGCAGGCTGGTCAACCTACCTCCCGATTCCGGCGCAATGACATCCCACCTCCGCCACAGTTCGTCCCACCAATGCCCGTGTTCCCACCAGGATAGCCGATCGACGGGCAGCAAATATTCCAAATGATCTACGCGATGATGCAAGCACAGCAACAAGTCCAACACGAGGCTCAGCGTCGCGAAGCTAATTTCTTGAGGGACAGCATTGTAACTGCAGTGGAGCAGGCCAACCTACCAGCTCGACGGCCAACTACAGGCTCAATCACTGACTTCCGCCAACTGAAGCCCCGTACTTTTTCTGGAAAAGAGGAGCCCACAGAAGTTCATGAGTGGCTCACCAACATTCGGCATCAACTTGAAGCAGCTGAACTTCCACGGGAACGCTGGATGACAGCCGTCAGAATGCAATTGACGGACAACGCTCATCACTGGTGGCTATCCGAGGAGACGCGACTCGGACCAGACCGAGTCACCTGGGAGGAGTTCTCCAGACTCTTCCAGGAGATGTACATTCCTGCCATCGCTCGATCAGAACTGCGGGACAAATTTAATCGCCTCACTCAGGACTCCATGACGGTGGAAGAGTACAACGCAGAATTCATTCGTCTGAGCCGCTTCGCCCCCACCCTGATCCCGACTGAGGAAGAGAAGGCCGAGAAATTCTTCGACGGACTGAACATTGAGCTGCAGAAACTAATTGGGTCCGTCGCACCAACATCATACTCGGACGTCCTTGCTGCGGCTCGACGCATAGAGCGCGTCACCAAGAGAGAGACCAGACTGAAGCGGTCGTCCCCATCCGCACTAACCAAAGCAGCACAAGAAGAATCTGCAAAGAGACCGCACCAACAGCAGAAAGCATCTACACCACCAGTGGTAGTCCTCCTTACTTGTCACTACTGTGGCAAAGCAGGTCATATCACCAAGGAATGCCGACGCAGACTAGGATTGTGTTTGGCATGCGGATCCCGTCAACATTCGGTAAGGGATTGCACTCAACGTGGAGAAGGAGCACCTAGGGCGAACCAGCAAACTCCACCAGCGCCTCAAGCAGCACCCTACCAGCAAGCTCAGCAGCAGCAGAGGAATCTACCTCAAGGACGAGAGCAGGCTTACGCGATGACTGTGCAGGAAGCCGATGCGAGTAAGTGATTTATAGTTATCTGTTTCCAGTCTTGTCGTAGTTCGTGCCCGTTGGTTCGTGACCTCAGCCCCAACCTAGTAAATTGTAACTTATTAATAACAACCTGGTTTTCATAAAAGTTATAGTTTTAACTAGATTTTCCTGGAAAGTGTAAACTTTTAATTTTTAGGAAAACGGTACTTCCCTAAGTATCTTGTGATGTGTTTCCAAACGATATTTGCGACCGCGTCATCTCTGTTGACCGATTATTCTTTGATTGCGAGGACGCAATCCTCTTAAGGGGGGTAGATTGTAAACCCCCTGAATTTTTAAAATTTTAAAAACTAGATTTTTCACAATTTTATGGAATTTTCTGGGATTTTTCTGTAATTTAAAAACAGAGTTTTAATTTTTAAATGATTTTTCTTGATAATAAATGATATTAAAATATTATGAAAATAATATTTTTGGGTTTAAAATGAAAAACTGGACTTAGGGCAATTTTTCTGGAATTTATCAGACCCCGGACCTATTTTTAAATGCCTAAACAGTATTTATTTATTTAATTATTTATTTATTAATTATTACTGATTTTATTATTATTATTATTATTATTATTATTATTATTATTATTATTATTATTAGTATTTTTTTATTAAACCCAACCCAGCCTACTGGGCCCGGCCCACCGGGCCCAGCCTAACCCGGCCCAGACCCTGCCTAGCGGGTCGGGTCGGATCCGCCCGCCCGAACCCGACCCGACCCGGCGCCCGTCTCCCCCACGTTCCCTCTCCCCGCGCCCCGCTCGGCCCGCAACCGCCCGCCCGCGCTTCCCGGCCGCCCGCCCGCGTCTCCCGGCCTCCCCATCGCTCCGCTCGGGCCACGACGTCCCTCATCCGCCTCGCCCGGCGCCATCTCCCCCTCTCTAACCCTATAAAACCCCCGCCCCTGGCCGTCGACCCCCACTCGCCAGCGCCTGACCCCGCCCGCCGCGTCCCCTCCCTCCGCCCTGAGCCGCCTCGCCTCCACCGCCCAGCCCCCGTCCTCCTCCTTCTTCCTCCCCGCTCGGCCCCATCGTCGGCAGCAGCAGCAGACAGCAAACGCTGGGCCGCCTCCCGCCGCCGGCGACTCCCCAGCCACCGCACCGCGCCGCCCGAGCCCGGCCGCCTCCAGCGAAGACCCGACCGCTCCGGCCACCCTCCGCCGAGCTCCGGCAACGGCTTTGGCCTGAAACCCTAACCCTAATTCTCGAATCCGCGTGTCCGACACGTATCGGACACGGCTCGACCCTGTTTTTCGGGTCCCCTTCAGGTGCGTGTAACTTTTTGCTCTTAGCTCCGTTTTCGATTTCGCAAATTGCGTTGCGAAGCCTGTATGACCCTCTCGGTGTCCGGACAAACTGTTCGGGACATCACGTCCTGTGGTGATCGCACACCGCGATCCAAAAACAGGAAAAACTAGACCCTGTTTTACCCCAGAACTGAGTACGCCCCGCCAAACGGGACGACTTGGTCGCGTACGGTCTTCACAGATACGTACGCCTCGTCGATACGGACGTGTGGGATTTCGCGGAAGCTGATTCGGGTGTGCGTGCACACCGAAATCAACGCGTATCCGCGGACATCGCCCCGTATCCGTACTTTCTGGAATGTGCCCTAACTTTGTGTACACACGTCGGATCGAGACGAAACTTACACCATCGGACTCGTAGCGATACGCTGGTCCTGTGGGTCAAGTTTGGTTCGATTCTGAGAACGTTGACAAAATCGCGTGTCGTGGGCCCCACAGGCCCCGCTCGACGGGCGATTTTGTGTTCGGCTCATCGGAATCCAATTCTGAAAGTTCCGTTGGGTTCATATCAGTGTTTCTGACCTGTTGACACTGAGTTTGGTAAATTTGGAGACCGTTGACCCGGACGTATTTTTCGGTGCAAAGCGGGCCCACCGGTGGACCCCATTTTGGTCCGAAATTACCGTTTTTGCCCTTGTCTCCAAATTGGACCCAAGGACAGGCGTTTTTAGCTGATTGATATTTTCTGGATCTGATGGTAATGTTTGTTTCAGCAACCGAAGTACCGCCTGCAATTTCCGCCGAAGTCAGAACTGCAACCCGAGCCGGAACCACAGGCAAGTGTACCTTGCCAAAACTTGCAGCTTTGCTACCTATTTCCTGGACTTAGTTATACATCAGTGGGTAAGTAAATCTTGCCAATTCTCAGATATTTCTGGTTATAGTATTTTACTTGATTTCTGTAGCTTCATATATGAACTTGTTTAACTGCTCAACCCAGGACACCTGACACTCTTCATGTGACGAAATTGCCTGAGATATACCTGGTGATTCCGTATAGGCTACATTTTCATGTCATTTCCAGTTTATATGCTTAGATTCTAGCCTGACTCATTGCATTAGTTCAAACTTGCGTGACTTGTACCTGATATTTTCTGGAACTGTGACGTGAGATTACATGGGGTGGGGAGAGTATTACCATATCAAGGCTGATTATAATGTAAATAATATTATCTGGAGGTGTCTTAGTCTCTGATACAGAGCTTTGGCACAAGTTCTGGCTCTTCGAAAAAATACTGCTATGGTTTCTTCGACACTGATCCTGTAGTAGTCTCAGCCTGAGTATGACTAAAACTCTCACTTGCATATCACTAGCTGGTTTATATATTTACCCTGCTGTTTATCTTGTTACTGCACTGCATATATTTTGGCTTGTATTTTCTGTACCTTGTTATGTCCCCTGAGGACCTGGAATGGACTATGTCCCCAGGTATAGCCGCAGAGAACTACCCCGAGGTGTACGGTACAGGAGCACTCCTTGGAGCAGAACCCGGAACTGAGGACGAGATAGTGGCCGAAGACTTCACCTGAGCACCGGCTTTAGCTACACAGTATTTCCTTTTCAGTATTTTATTTCCAGTCTATGTTTCCTTAATTGTAACAGAATAATTCTCGGATTGTTTCCCGAGATAACCTTATTTGATATTGCATATTTAATTCCATTGCATTATTTCTGGCAATTAATCTGTGTTTATTTGGTGGATGAGATTAGAAATACCTGAGACTTGTAACATATTACTGATAGACTATAACTTAAGCATGCCCTGATGGATCCATTAAATTGGGTTGCCCATCGGTGCGTGCTGCTGGCCATTGCTCACGTGCTCAGTCCCTCGGCATTTTGGGACTGGGGCGTGACACTTATAGATAACATCTTGGTATATTCGAAGATCCCAGAGGAGCATGAGGAGCATCTGAGGTTAGTGCTGGAGACTTTCAGGAAGGAGAAGCTTTACGAAAAGCTTTCAAAGTGTGAGTTCTTCCTTGACAAGGTTGAATTCCTTGGTCATATGGTGACTGGAGAGGAGATCTCGGTGGATCCGAGGAAGATCATGGTAGTTGAGGCATGGAGTGCTCCGAGTTCAGTAGCAGAGGTCAGGAATTTCCTGGGACTTGCAGGTTACTACAGAAGATTTGTTCAGAATTTTTTTCGGGTTACAGAGCCGTTGTCTAGGCTGACCCGGAAGGACATAGAGTTTTTTTGGTCAGAGGAGTGCCGGATCACCTTTGATGAGCTAAAGAGGAGGTTGACGACAGCTCCAGTGTTGACGTTGCCATCAGGGTCTGGAGGATTCTCTATCTATAGTGATGCATCGGGGAAGGAACTGGGTTGTATGTTACAGCAGAATGGGAGGGTGATTGCCTATGCTTCTAGAAAATTATGTCCTCATGAGAAGAACTACCCTACCCACGATTTGGAGTTGGCAGCGGTCATCTTTGCTCTGAAGTTGTAGAAATACTATTTATACGGAGAGCGTGTGGAGATCTTCACAGACCACAAGAGCTTGAAGTATGTATTTACACAAAAAGAGATAAACATGAGGCAGAGGAGATGGTTGGAGTTGATGAAAGACTTCGACATATTGTTGCAGTACCATCCAGGGAAGGCGAACGTAGTTGCGGATGCGCTGAGCAGGTATCTGGTAGCTATGTGCCTGACTATAGATCGTTATCTTCTGGCAGATCTAGAGAGTTTGGGTATTGAGATGATAGCGCCTGGAGTTGAGATACAGATGTAGGGACTGCAGATTCAGTCAGAGTTGGTAGATCGGATCAGGGCTACACAATTTGAGGATGAGTCCCTGAGGAGCATCAGGGCACAGGTTCAGATTGGATTATCAGATGACTTCACCATTGTTGATGATGGTTTATTGCGACACGGTACCAGGTTGTGTGTACCGAGTGGATCATTGTGCGAGGAGGTTCTTCAGGAGGCACATCGATCCCAGTACTCTATGCATCTAGGTGCAAATAAGATGTTAAGAGATCTGAGAGAGCATGTATGGTGGTACGGGATGAAGCGGGAGGTAGCACGCTTCGTATCTCGATGCTTAGTGTGCCAGCAGGTGAAGGCGGAGAGGCAGAGGCCAGGAGGGTTGCTCCAATCGTTACCCATTCCGGAGTGGAAATGGGAGCATGTGACCATGAATTTTGTTTTTGGACTTCCCCGTTCTCCAGGAGGGAAGGATGCGATTTGGGTCATCGTAGACAGATTGACCAAATTGGCCCACTTTCTACCATTCAAAGTGGGTACGTCTACAGAGAGACTAGCAGAGATGTTTGTGCACCAGATAGTCAGACTGCATAGAGTTTCTGTGAGCATAGTATCAGACTGGGACAGTCGCTTTACTTCGTATTTCTGGAGGAGTCTGCAGGCTAGCTTGGGCACCCAGCTCAAGTTTAGTAATGCATATCACCCTTATGTTCGAGATTTTAGAGGCTCTTGGGAGGATCACTTGCACTTGGTAGAGTTTGCTTACAACAACAGCTATCAAGCCAGTATCGAGATGTCATCATTCGAGGCGTTGTATGGACGGAGGTGTCGCACTCCGTTATCATGGGATGATGTAGGCGAAAGAGCTTTGCTTGGCCCAGAGATGATGGTGGATGCGGCGAAGAATGTCAAGATCATTAGAGATAGACTTCGGATTGTGCAGGACAGGCAGCAGCATTGGGCCGATAGCCACCAGAGACCTTTGGAGTTTGAGGTATAGCTTAGAATCTAGATTTTATTCTTGTGTTTGCTTGTGATTGATTATTTTAGATTAAGTGCTGAGACCTTGTTTGTGCTAGGTTGGAGATCTGGTATTCCTGAGGATTTCTCCGACGCGGGTCACTATTCATTTCGGTGGAGGCGGAAACTTAGCCCACGTTTTGTCGGACCCTTCAACATCCTTGAGAGGGTCGGCGCTGTGGCGTATAGGCTAGATTTACCGCCTATGCTAGAGAAAGTTTATGATGTATTCCACGTGTCACAGTTAAGATGGTACGTAGCGGATTCCAATCACGTATTGGATCACTCAGAGATCGTGGTGGGCCCTACTCTTAGCTATCCAGAGCAGCCGGTGGAGATTCTGGATCGACGGGAGAAGGTGTTGAGGAACCAGACTATTCTCTTGGTTTGCGTCGCATGGAGGCATCACTCTCTAGGTGAGTCGACCTGGGAGA